>JAPSGF010000027.1:2705404-3012014 GCA_035772895.1 Perdix hodgsoniae
AGGAATTCTATGAGAAGTCATTGTGGGTAAAACCATATGGAAGATCATATAGATAACTGAACAGACATTCTCCCCAGCATACAGCCCTCTAACAATTTTACTTTTTGTGACTCAGTTTTAGATGAGCTGGATGCAAACACATAGCTCCCAAATGATTGCTTAGCATGTCAAAAGGGATGTTTGCTATGCTCAGCAAAATGTACAAGCTAACCGTATTGTAAGGCATAAAGCAAATGCTAATTTATCTGTAAAAATGCAGTCATGAACTCACACAAGTACTCCTTCTATAGTGATGTGTATGCATCCATCAATTTCATTTCTACTCATGAAAAAGGTTTATGTGATGTATGTGTTGAATTTGATGTAGATTGATTGATTCTAAAAAGAAAAATCATGAAGGATCCTCATCTCCAGTACAATTCGCTATACTAACAGGAATGTGCAAGTTCTGCTCTCTTGGACATCAAACAAATCAAGTCAGTTTTCATCACCAAGCTCCTTTTCACCAAATACCCCACAAAAGTCTTTTCCTAGGATTGTGCTGCTGTATTTGTTTAGACTGCTTTGAGGTCTGCCTACATTCACCATCTGAACTCTCTCTCATCCTTGCAGACTTAGAAAAGCCCATGGTAGTTCATGGGCTGTCATTTTTACTTTCTTTTAGACAGAGATATTACCTGTGTTTTGGGTATGAACACTGACTTAACCTCTGCTTCCAGCTCACATAAGGAAACTTGTAGATTTCTTGTAATGCTCTGAAACATAAAATTAAAGTTGCTCCCAATTATATCAACCTGCTTTAATCCTGCTTGAAATCATACACAATTGCTAGTGATCTTCTAATAAAGCATTGACGTAAGTCAGCTTATTATATAGCAGTTATGTCATTTGCTGTGTGTTCATTAGGAATTCTCAGCTCAAGGACAAGCAGAAATTCATTTCTCATATTTTGTTTATTCTTTAATTTAATTCTTCATCTTCCATCCTATGCCTGGAAATCAGCTTCAAAGCCATCACCACAGAAACCCCAGCTGCATACTGCAATTACATTTCTCAGATGAATAAAAAGAAATACCCTTAACAATACTGATGTTTTCACAGGTTGCAGTGGGAAGTATTTCTGGATCAATCAGGCATTTCTCATTCCAGCATACAGGGACATCAGATTTGCTGAATACTTGCACATCCATGGTCTAATAACAGATTCATCTAAGTGATATGTCGGGAAATAACTGAAAACTATGTAAGCTTTTCCAGTGAGGCATGAGGAAGTGATTTCCATGGAAAGACAGTCTAGAAAATTTTGGAGGTCTTCAAAAAGTGTAAGGCAACTACTGTGTGTTAGAAAGAAAAGATAATGCATGATGTTTTTTTCTTCATTTGGCTTGTTTTCCTTGTATGTCCCTTCACACCCATGTTTTTAAGTGAAATCTATGGATTGATGAGCTTAGATGAACTTGAAAGTTCAGGTGTTGTATTTTTCCTATACAAGGGAATAACCTGTTATCATAGTCTTGCTTTATTTTCTTAAGTAGGTTTCATATTACTGCAGCAGACAATACAAAGCAACTGTACTGGTACATTAAGTTGCAATATCACTGAACACAGGAACAGAATAACAACGTGCTCCCAGAAGGACCTGACAGGGATGGAAACTTACATCAGTGCATTTACCATTAAAAAAAAAACAAAACTGATCTAGAAGAACAAAATATTTTTAGTTGGAAGGGATAAAAAGAAGAGAAAGCATTTATATTTTTTAGCAAGAAGGAAAGCAGCATATTGTAAAATTGTCCAGGAAAGCTTAATAGCTTTAATGGATGGGAAAAGTGAAGAATGCAGAAACAAAATATAAATGACTGTGACAAACTTCACAAACTGGAATACTTGTTAATAATTGTGAAGGTCAAGTGCAGTTCCCATAGAAAATTATAGAATGGTTCCTCAACCTCGTTCACAAACAGATGAGAAAATCTGGGGATTGGCAGCTCCCATGACCTTCTGGAATTACATTAGTGAAGGAAAATGCATTATATCCAAATAAAAATTCAGACTAAAAAGTAATTTCAGCAAAGAGGCCTTCCCTGGAGCCAAGTTTCACCAAGCTGCCATCTAACTGTTGAAGTGTAACTACTCAGGAGCACTGGAGGTTTTTCAGTATTCCAGCAAGGATTTGCTGCTGCTGGTGCAATAGTGACCTGGGATACAACATGATTTCTGTCTCCTGTGACTTTACAGCACAAGGCATTACAGCCCTGATCAAACTGATGGGCTGGCTGTGCACACAAACCTAAGCTGAATCAGGAAGTGTGTTGCCCTCTACTTTAGTTAATGTCTCTTACTTGTTTACTTCCTTTTTTCTTCCCTTCCCCTTTTTGGAAGTCTTATGCTCAGCTTTTCTTGTTTTATGTTTTACTCTGTGTGCTGGGTGCATCCCTTAAGGTTTCCAGTCTTAAGTCTCAGTATCAGTCTTCTAGCTCTTTCTTCACCCACTGTGTCACATGTTTGTGTGCTTTGGTTAATTGACAAGGAAAAGCTTAGGAGTCTGATTTGGTTTCAACAACATGCATAGCTGAAAGGAGACTGTTGGCCCACACTGTCCTGCAAGACCTGTAAGAAAAAATGACACAAAGTCAGAATTTTATCTATTATTCTACTGTGTAGTTAAATTAATGCTTTAGGCGCATCAGAACTATACAATGATCTTTTTGAAGCTGGTGTTAATAGTGTAATTAGAAGACTTGCAGTATGCATTCTGTTTCAGTATGAATAACTTGAATAACAGACGAGTGGAAACTTAACCTGCATATGAAATACTGATTCTTAAGATTAGCAAGACTTTAACATGATGTGAAATTCATCAAATCAGCCCTACTATCCCACTGTCTTTTTTTTTTCCAGTTAGTCAGTTCAGCACCTTTATCTGCACTCCTACATCTTTTTATGACTGCTAAAAATTACAAAGTTGTTTTTTTTTGTTTGTTTGTTTTTGTTTTTGTTTTTGTTTTTGTTTTTTCCTCTAGGACTTATACCAAATCTCTATCAATCTAGCATAAAAGACTGCTGGATCTGTAGTAAATGATAGTTTAACTTCTGTCCTTGAATGTCTATTTAAACAGGAAACACAAGCAACTGTAAATTACAACAGTTGAAGTAAGTTCCAGCAGCTTTTTATAATCTGTCCTACATTTTACTCTGTTGTGAAACTCCACCAGAGGAAGAATTCAGAGTAAGATGTTATGGCGTGCTTAAAAAACTATTGTAGTAGAAAGTTATCAGATGACCTCCTTCCTGTTAAGGATAAAGATCAGGTACACCATCTTCCTGTTGCTCTTCTGAGATACTTTTTGTGCGGCTTCTGGTGCAAATCATTAGCTAAATTCCAAGAGCTTAGAGCCTGCCCTGGTATTCAGTCATCCAGATTGAGTTTTGCAAGACCATAAAGGCAGGACTTATTCTGTAACGATACTTCAGCACTCAGATTAGCTTCATTCAACCTATGTTTATTATTAAAGGAAAATATAGCCACATCTTATTTATAATAAATATTTTCTCTAGCTTCCTCCAACTAATTATTAAATAATTATTTCTATAGATACACTGACAATGAAAAAAAAAAAAGCATCTTAAAATATTAAATAATTCTCTAAACATAGTATTTTAAATATACTCTCCCTCAGTCCTTTGGAATTTATTGCATACTTTTCTGGTAGCAGCCAGCAGGGCGAAAGAAGCAATCATCCATCTCTTCTCTGCCCCTGTGAGACACCACAGGGAGTACTGCAGGAGACCGGGGCCCCCACCACTAGAAGGACATGGAGTGCCAAAAAGATGATCAGAAGATCTGTCCTGTAAAGACAGGCTGAGAGAGCTGGGGTTGCCCAATCTGGAGAAGGCACCAAGGTGACCGTGCAGCAGCCTTTCAGTATCTAAAGGTGGCTTATGGGGAAGCTGGAGGGGGATTCTATCAGGGAGTACAGTGACAGGACGAGGGGTAGTGGTTCTGAATTAAGTCAGGTCAGGTTTAGATTACACGTTAGGAAGAAACTCTTTACTCAGGAGGTGGTGAGGTACTGGTACAGGCTGCCTAGAGAAACTGTAGCTGCCCTATCCTGGGAACTATTTAAGGCCAGGCTAGATGGGGCTTTGGACAAACTGGGTGGCAGACCTACCCAAAACAGGGGATTGGAACTAGATGAACTGAGGACTTCACATAGCTGATCTGATGAACGATCCACTGGAGTCAGGATTTCACCTGTTATGGTTCATATCATACAATACTTTTGCTTTCAAATCCTACTTGACAAATTAGCTTGTTGTAGTTGTAGTTGAAAAGCAGGGGAGAACTCACAACAATCTCACTAAAAGAAATACTTCAACAAAACTTGCTTCTAAAACAAAAAACTTTTAAAACTTGCTTTTTCCTCCTCCAGCATGTAACTGGACACAGATGTTTATATGACTTCATACGGAGAAACATGCCTCATAGATATGACCTAGTTCTATGACCAAGGAAAGTGTTAGCAGAAATACATCTAGTTCATAGCAGTACGATCTGGACAGACAGCTCTTAAGCTTCCTAGCTTTAAATCTTACTAAAAAAAGTTGAAATATCTTTTAGAGAGGGCCTTCATGCCCTCTCTTTGCCCAGTGCTCCCTCCCCAAGTTGAAAACAGACACCAAGCCTTGCTACTGTAAAGTGTCAAAACAAAAATAGAAAATGAGGCTTATGATGAGAAAAAAAGAAAAAAGAAAAAAAAAAAAGTAGCATTAAAACCTTTTATGACTGAGGGAGCACAGATGTTATACATTTGTCCCAGCCCTTGTATCCTGTTTTGAAAGCCAGCTACAGATTTCTGATTCACCAGCTACTGAGGGTTTAGTTTTACTGCCTGGAGGCTTTAGGGTGTGTGATTCTTCCCTCTCTTCTTGACACCTCCAATGGAAGGGATTGGCAATTTGGTCTGGATTAAAACTCTTTGCAAAACAAGAACAAGATTATTTTTTAAATGGGACCAATCCCCTGATGCAGCTCACTGAGAAGCTCCAAAAACAGTGCAATTGAGGGTGTGGTGTGAGGGGAAAAGACTTGTACAGGGCAGCTGGGAAGCAGGAAATCTTTCAGACAGTGTTGTTATTAAAGCCTGTGTTTTGTGGGACTCTACTTGTCATGAGGCATCTAACAAGATTTGGAACCCTCCCTGTGAAAATCCCTTTCATCCTGATGGGTATCGAAATGGGTGGCTGCCAAGAGTAGCATACCACAAAGGGCACAGAAGACACATGCATGCCACAGTCGCTAAAAAGCCTGGAACTTCCCCTCTCAACAACCAAAGCAATGGCACAGATAGGCTTAAGTACACAGGAGTGAGCGATAGGCTAAAAACCACAGCAGTGTTGTATAAAGAACATCTGAAGCTTTAACGTCTAATAACTTTCTTTAAATGCCGTTCATAGCATTCCAACCATTAATTGTTATGATATATACCACTGAAGTGCCTACTGCTTTTCCTCTGAGTATTTGGTAAGTTCAGGCTTTACAGGAAAGGCCCTGGAGTCCCTCTGAGCTCAGGCTCATACCAAAAGTCCTGCTTGCAGGTGCACTGAGAGCATTACTTCCTTGCAAATGTACTCTGAAACTTAAGGTTTAGCCTACCTACATAAAAATGCACTAGTGCTCCTTAATATAACTTACAAGAATTTCAATCTTATTTTCCTGCTGTCAGGATACACTGACTACTGTATTTTCCCAGGAAAACAAAACAAAACAAAAAAGAACACCTTAGAAAGAAATGTCCTTTCAAAAATACATTAAATGTATCAACAAAATGTAAAAGCTGTACCGTTTTCTGTTGATATATTTTGTGTATTTTAAAAAGGGACACTTCTTTCCAGGGCCCCTTTTTTACTGCTCACTGTGACCCACTGGCTGGCCTTTTGGTTGTGCCAGTTTCAATGCTGTAATGCTAAAGAAGGACATTCCTCTTCACTGCGAAGAGAGAGAGAGGAAAGGTTACACCCAGTTTGTTGGTGAAATCAGGCACAACGAAGCCTAACGGTAAAGGATATGGGGTATGACAGCTGCAGTAAAGGAAGGACTTGCAGTAAAAGGTCAGTAATCATTTCCCTCTGATTCAGATGATTGCTTTCCAGAAGGAAATGTATGCTCAGGATGCTTTTGCTGTGCTACAAAGCTCCTGTGAAGGAAAGAAGTGCTTTAGGCTGCTCAGTGCCATAACTGTGAGCATTTAGCACAAAACGAGGACAAAACTGAAGCTGGTTTATCACTCCACTCCTCCCACATAACCATGTACTATCACAGAACATACACAGCGGATTTCTCCAGCTATGCAAAGCAGTGCTTGGTTGGGGAGGTGCAGATGCAGCTGTGCTTGAGGGCAGCTCACTGACAGCTGGACCTGCTGGGGATGGGGGAGGTTATGAAAAGGCTGAAATCCAATTTACTGCTCGTGACAACAGGGCAGATGACGTGACACCGTGCACAAAACCCCAGGGAAGACCTCTGAGTGGTGGAGCACCCTACTCTGACTTCGGACCCTCCTCATTGCCATGACAGGCACAACATGAGATGGGCTGGAAGCAGACGACCTCCAGAGGTTCCCTCCAAACCCTACGATGCTATTTTGGGTTACTGAAATGAACTACGTGACGCGGGGCCAGCCCTGACTCTTTATTAGGATTGCTACTCCGCAGTTAATAACCCACCCCGTGTTGTGGTTCTGTGAACAAGTGACACCCGCCGACCATGGAGCCGCACGTATGGCTGCAGCCACCCTGAGACGACCACGCTCGCTCAACTGTTCAGCAGCAACACCCGAAGCCCGTCGCACCCCTGAGCCCTCCCACCTCCACTCGACCACGTACACCACCATCCTCCCTTCCCGCCCCGCGCATGCGCACACCCCCCTCCTGCCTCACTCCCACCTCCCCACACTGCTGGGAGGTTTGTGCTCTCGTGAGGAATCGCTGCGAAATCTCGCGAGAGGTGCGGCACAGGGCTCCGTGGCGCCTCCCTGAGGCCTCCCCTTCCCGCGCCGCGGTGATGGCGGCCCCGCTGCTGGTATCGCCCGGCCGCCGGAGCCGCTTCGAACAGGAGCAGGACCGCACCGTCCGCGCCCTCATCCGCAGCGTCACCGGCCTCCCCGAGGAGGAGCAGGAGCAGGAGGGGGAGGAGTCGGGCGGCGGCCGGTTCCAGACGGCGCTGAATTTCGCCTGGTCCAACTTCAGGTCAGCGCCCGCGGGCTGAGGAGCGCCGCTGCACGGCCCCGGGGCTCGTGTGTGGGCCGCGCTGCGGGCCGGCCGCGGAGGAGGGCGGTGCTCGCTTCAGAAGGTGCCCTTCGGCGGCCTGGCCTCAGCGGGCGGCGTTTTGTTGGCGGCAGGGAAATGAGGAGTAATGGCTGTGCGTGGTGAGCGAGGGAGCGAGCTGCCGGCCTGGAGCGTTGCTGAAACAGAACGTCACCTGAGCTTGTCGTGAACGTGGTGCATTTTAACCTGCCTCCCGTAATCCTGCCTTGGCTGCATCCCTTTCATTGTGTTACGGTGCCAGCCAGTTCCTACTGAACTTCCCTGCGCTGCTTTTTCAGTTATCACAACCACCGTTTCACTGTCTGCTGCCACTCCTGACGTGACCCATTTCCAGTTTCCCTCAACACCAGTTGGCTGCTGCCACTGCTGGGCCGTATGTGCTTGCTGAGCTTTATGCAGTGAGCGCTGAATCCATACTTTAATGCTATTTGGACAATTTGAATGCCATTGAACAAGGCAGGGAGTCAGCTCCTCATAGGCTCAAATAAGGCTATTTTATACAGAACAGTGAATAGCTGTTGGACAACAGTGTGGAGATTTCACAAGTTCAGCTTGGATAGATACTCAGGAGGCTACTTGTGAGCATTGGGAATGTGGGAATGTGGTGTAACTGCTGCCCCATTGTGATTTTTTTTATTTACCAGAAGTATTCTGTGTTACATATCGCAGTACTACATTAAATCTTTTGTACCACATCAGAAACACTGCTTGTAGCAGTGGTCGTGCTGAGGCTAAATGTTGCTCATGGCCCCAGGATTTCTCAAAGCCTCTGGTGATTCTCATTAATAACTTCCTTTCACCTTAACAACTTATCTTTGCCTTAGATGGGATTTTTAAATTTTTCTTTCCAGCCCTTTTTTTTCTCTTTTTTCTTTTTTTTTTTCTTTTTTTCCCCCTAAGTCTTCCAGTTCTTGTGCTTGCCACTGTTTACTGTCATTTCTAGTTGTTCCATCGTATTTATTCTAAAGCCTTAGATGCAGCTAAAAGCAGGCTAGTAGATCCATGATTAACAAAATGGGTTCTTCGTTTCCTAAATACAGGCATGTCTTTATCCTTCAATGATGTTATGTTATTAAAAAGCCTTGCGGTTTCATTTTTTAGCTCATTATCTTGACCATGAGGTGATGTTAGATTGTTTTTTCCAAATTTGGTTGGTTAAACTTGGCTTTTGCCTCTGATTCAGAGGCAACGATTTTCATTTCTTTCTGTAGTCATATGAATTTAGGCTAGCTTTCAGGCCTGTGTTCTTGGTATCTTGAATGTTACATCCCATTTCCTGCTTTTTTTCTCTCTATTCCTAACTGAAGAACCTTATTTGTGTTCTGACGTCTTCTGCAAAGTCTATTGTACCTTTCACAAGTTTGGGGTTTTTTTAACCCCTATACATGCTATACATTTGGTGGTTTTATCTTTTTGTTTGTTTGGATGAGGTTCTCTTTTCTTTTAGGCACTGTCCTTTGCCATTTACAGAGGAGTTTCATTTGGGTTTACCCACTTTCCATGTGGGTGTTTGTTTTGCCTGTGCTTGTGGTACAGGTCCCAGATAATTTGTGTGTTTGACACAGATGACTTTGACAGTAATTTTTTTTATTTCCTTGCTCTGCTTAACTTAACTGTTGACATACTTTAATTACTTACTTTGCTGTTACTGCAGTAATTTTCCATTCATCTGAAATTGCTGGTTAAATTTAAGCTGCGTTCCATTTTTCTGTCTTTAAGGCTGATTGCCCTTAATCCTCCTTGAGATAAGAGGCACGGAGATTAAATTTTGTTGATGTTTAATGATGTTGCTGAATTAAGCAGGCTTTGTTAAACAGAAAACAAGATTAAAAAAAAATTGCCGTAGTGTAAATTGACTTTATTTTCTTTCTGACGTAAATTGCCTTATCAAGCATATTCTAACACAGATTTCTTACGCAGATTTCACCGTTTTCTTGATGTGAACAGTCACAAAGTAGAGAGGACTATAGAAGGGTGAGTTATGTGTTTATGGATTAATAATGGATTAGTTAACTTTTTTTGAAGCATTACTTGTATTTGTTTGTTTGTTTGTTTTTAATTAGAATACATGAAAAATTGATAGTTCATTCTGATCTCAGAAAAGCAGCAAGCTGGAAAAGATTAACAGCAAAATTTCTGAATTCACCACTCCCAAGCATAGAAGAAACAAAAGTATGTATGTTACACTTTCCTTCTCCTTTTTGCATTCTTCTTGATGCAGTGGGCTTCTACTGTAATGTCATGTTGGAAATTTCAGATGGCTTAGCAGTAGTTTGTGGTTGCTGTTCCCATCATGTATTTTTAGAGTTGTATTCTGTAGTTTCCCTATTTGTTTTAGAAGCAGTTTTTTTGTCCTTTCAGTGTTCCAGTGTGCTCATTTTCATGACTTAAAGAACGTATTTTTCACTGCCAAGCAAATGTTTTGTGGTCAACATTGTACAAATGTAGCTGGACCCTTGTCTAGATGTTTCAAAACAGTGGCTGAGCAGAAATTCTTGCTCTTTGCCCAAATTTTTACCTTAGGTAATGATTCTGAACCTTTTCATTTTATTATTCCCGAATGGAGCACTCATGGATTGTAGCTTCCTTACTGAGACTGCATTTGTGGCTTTGGAGTGCATTGTTTTGTTGTTTTGTTTGTTTGTTTGTTTGTTTATTTTGCCTTTGATACAGTTTGTATCAAAGCAGTTTAAGATGTGGGCTGAGTGGAAATGGCAAAAATTGTCTCACAGAATCACAGAATCACAGAACTATCAAGGTTGGAAAAGACCTAAAAGATCATCCAGTCCAACCATCACCAATACTCCCCAGCTAAATCCTATCCCTCAACACAACATCCAAACGTCTCTTGAACACATCCATGTTCGGTGACTCCACCACCTCCTTGGGCAGTGCATTCCAATGCCTGACCACCCTTTCCAAGAAGTAATATTTCCTAATGTCCAGCCTGAATCTCCCCTGGCGCAGTTTGAAACCATTGCCTCTAGTTCTATCACTGTCTACACGAGAGAAAAGGCCGACCCCTAGCTCACCACAACCTCCCTTCAGGAAGTTATAGAGAGCTATAAGGTCTCCCCTGAGCCTCCTCTTCTCCAGGCTGAACAATCCCAGCTCCTTCAGCCGCTCCTCATAAGGCCTGTGCTCCAGGCCCCTCACCAGCTTCGTAGCCCTCCTCTGAACACGTTCCAGGGCCTCAATGTCTTTCTTGCAATGAAGGGCCCAAAACTGAACACAATACTCGAGGTGCGGCCTCACCAGTGCAGAGTACAGGGGGACAATTACCTCCCTATTCCTGCTAGTAACACTGTTTTTGGTGCAAGCCAGGATGCCGTTAGCCTTCTTGGCCACCCGGGCACACTGTCGGCTCATGTTCAGCCGAGCATCAGTCAACACCCCCAGGTCCGTTTCCTCCACACAGTCCTCCAGCCACTCCGCCCCAAGCCTATAGCGCTGCCTGGGGTTGTTGTGGCCAAAGTGCAGGATTCGGCATTTGGTCTTGTTGAACCTCATCCCCCTGGCTTCAGCCCAGCTCTCCAGCCTGTCCAGATCCCTCTGCAGGGCCTCGCTACCCCCAGGCAGATCCACACTCCCAGCCAATTTGGTGTCATCTGCGAACTTACTGAGGGTGCACTCAATGCCCTCATCCAAGTCATCAATAAAGATATTGAAGAGGACAGGCCCTGGAGAACACCACTCGTGACCGGTCGCCAGCTGGATTTAACTCCATTCACCACCACTCTCTGAGCCCGGCCCTCCAGCCAGTTCCTTACCCATCCAACAATGTACCCGTCCAAGCCACGGGCTGCCAGCTTCTGCAGGAGAATACCGTGGGAGACAGTGTCAAAGGCTTTGCTGAAGTCTAGGTAGACCACATCAACAGCCTTTCCCTCATCCAGCAGATGGGTCACTATATCATAAAAGGAGATCAGGTTGGTCAAACAGGACCTGCCCTTCATGAACCCATGCTGGCTAGGCCTGATCCCCCGGCCATCCCGGACATGCCGCATGATCTCCCTCGAGACAATCTGTTCCATAACCTTCCCTGGAACCGAGGTCAGGCTAACAGGCCTGTAGTTCCCCGGATCCTCCTTACAACCTTTCTTGTAAATGGGAGTCACGTTGGCAAGCCTCCAGTCTTCCGGGACCTCACCAGTCAATAAGGAGCGCTGGTAGATGATGGAAAGCGGCTTGGCTATCACCCCCACCAGTTCCCTCAGCACTCTCGGGTGGACAGAGTGGTGGTCTCACTTGGGTATTTTCCGTTGTGGTCATTTATTATGAATTTCACCTTTGAAAACTGGAAGTTTCTGCTATTAGGAGGTTTGAGCTTGCAATTTGAGAGGTATGGCTCCATATAATGTCTTTAATACAAGGCTCTGTTCGTAGTAGAGTCGATTCTCCTTCTCACTGAACTGCTGTCACACACCTCTCTTTGGACATTTTTAGCTTTCCTCTACTTTGTGGGAAAAAATGCTGAGCACTCAGTAGCTTGCACGTCTTGAGTCACTGTACTGTGCTCTTTAGTTTTTTTAATTACAAACCTTTAACTTGTATTTGTTTTGAGAGTTAAATAAAAACAAAAATCTAAGCAAGCATTCTGTAGTTAAATGTTGCATGTATCCTAAGGCTTTTTTTTAAATTGTGACTGGAGTACAACTGGAGATATCATATATCTCTTATTTGGAAGTTAAACTGCTTTTAGTTTTTAGCAGTGTCACATAATTGGGAAGATTGGGTATTTAACAGTTTTGTGCCTGCTAAGTGGAACACCAGCTCTCAATTGTGGCTCTGTTGACGACCTACCAAAACTCTGACTAGCTCTTAAGGTCAGTACTGTTCAATAGGAACGTGTTATACTCCATGTACACTAGTTGAGGATGGTGCTGCTCTACAAAATAATTGAGAATTTTTATTAGAACTAGGCTTGGATCACATTCCCAATAAGCTTTTCATGTGTTTTTGAACTTTTGAAATCCTTGTGTATGGGATGTAGACAGCAGAGTATCCACATGGCTAGATGTGGAGTGTTCTGCTGAAGAACTCTGGAAGGTCAGAATGAGGCCAGTGGAAAATCTTGCTTCAGAAAGAAAAAACTCACTAACGACAGCAGTGGTTGTCCTCTAATTGAGTATTAGGAAGTAGGACCATAACACCGATCTTTGCCAAATACCACTGTTGCTGTAATATTCTAGCTTAGTTGAAGGCCTGTTTCAAAACTGCATTAGCACAATATCAGAATTAGAAATGTATCCTTAACACTTTGTGTAGGTTTTCAGATGAGGGAAGGTGATGTGAAGATGATATCTAAGTGTAGCAGTTTTAGTGAAATGTTTTTAGCTAACTTTGATTTAGCCTCTATTTGAAGTAACAAACCATATGAGTGTGGGAAATTAGACTTAGATACCTGCAGGCCCTTTTCTTTTGTCCATGTTGATATAGCTGTGTACACTTAGCCTGGCCTAAGGTGACTTCTTACTTTCACAATAGTTCTGGGTTCCTCTTACCTCTTTTCCATATCACCTGATTAGCTGCTCAGTAAGAGGCAGCTGAGAGTGTTTTCATAGTATTTGCATATTGATCAGCTAGTTAGTGGGCAAAAGATAACATTTGATATTGTGTTGCAGATCTTAATTTTTAGTTCAGGACTGAGGTGAGGGAATTAATTGTGAGCATTCTTGAAGATAGTAGGCTGAAGTTGTTTTCAACCAAAATCTTTTCAATCTCTTTTTAATTAGTTTTTTTTCTAATGTGTTTTATAGACAGATACACACTATTCCATACTGTCTCTTCTGCTATGTTTGTCTGATTCTCCATCTAATACCACCTATGTGGAAAAACCAAGAGAAAAAGAAGCAGGTAAGTTTACAAGATATTTGTGTTGCTAACAAAAGATGCACTTAGTTAATGCAAGCTGATAAGAAGGCTGTTTTTCCTCTCTATTTTATTATCTCCATCACATCAAGGTGCATTATTGATTGTCTTTTTTATGATGTATACATTTCAAATAGTCTGCAAATAACCTTTCCTACCTCCCGTTTATGTTACATTCCATAATTGAGTTTTCCAGCCAGCAAAGTACCTTGGGAGCTCTTACATGCTCAAAGACAGACAGCTGGTTTCTATCCTCAGTCTCTGTCTTGCACCTTAATAGGATATGCATTGAAACAGCTTTGGTAATATAAATTCCTAAGTTCCCAATGTAGTCAAGGAAAGGTAAATACCTTTGAAGGTTTCCAGAGGGGGACCCCAGTTGCCTGCGTTCTGAAGTAGAACTGTTTCACTCAGTGCCTAAAATGAGGCTTGTGCTTAAGTTTGAGTGGATACCATCCCCCATTTGTTTGCAGTGTTGTATCGTAGACTGAAAGAAGACTATTTCAGACTAACCTAAAGAAAATCTTGCATCTTAAGATTCCTTTTTGAATGATCTCTGCACATTCCCTCGGCGGTGTTTTGAATGCACTTTCAGCCCATTCCAGGAATGTGAATATGAAGAGGTTATCTCAAACAGCTCTAATTACAGTTGAGTAAGCTTCATGTTTAAGATATAATATATTCTAAGTGTGATTTGTTACTTTTAAAATATGACACATCACATCATGGATATGTGGTGTCTCTAGGAGAGTAAGACAATTCTTGCTTTATTGTTGTTTATCGTCCATTATGCTTGTACAGATGTAAGTTACGCATTTAGAATGTCTCTACTGAGCTAATGGAGTAGTCACAGTCAGTGACGTGTTGCATTCTTGCATGTTTTTCCAGGACTGAAGGATAGGGTAGTATAACATAAGAGAGATAAATGTGTTGAAAGCACTCTGTGCTGAATATTTTGAGTGTATGAACAATAAAATTGAGAACTCATAGATAAAGAATATACGTAGTCAATATCACAATTTGTGTGTCATGTTGAAAGTGTATGACCTTGTTAAAAGAACAGTGGTGTAACCTTAAGTGGATGACTATGTCTTTACTTTAGATTTAGAGTATAAAGGTAATTTAAGCTTTGGAATTTGTTTTCAAAGGAAGTCAGAGTGAAGTGATACTTACTGTTTTATTTTATTTGTACTTCTCCTAGAAAAGGAAGAAAAATTTGATTGGCGAAAGTATTTGTTGGAGGGAGAAGAAATTTACTTTGGCCCCGGCATAGATTCACCGGTAAGTAATTTCTTAAAGTAAAAGGAAAGCATATAAACTGTTCTGAAGTACGCTGGAGATCTGACTAAATTACCCTGGCTTGCGTGCTCTGTTTATATTGATTCTTAAAGGGTTCCCTGGCATGCTGTTGCTTACTTAACACCATGAAATTCATGCAGACTCAAGCAGAGTAGCAGTAATAGAAATGCTTTTGTTCTTCATTCTGTTCTGACTTAGCCTTGCAACTGAGCTGGCCTTCTCTGCCTGCTACTAATCAAAACTTCCTTTAGCTCTGGAGTTAAACTCTTCCACTCCCAAATTCTGATTCCCCTGAAAGGTTTCAGAGAAAATAAATTGCTTTTCTTTGGCAGCCTGTGTACTTTTCTGACCTTTTTCCTACTTACTATAGGTGATTGCTAGCCTTAACCAAATATTGTCCATAGTATATGTGAAATTCTTAGCATCAAAGTAGAATGTATATGGCAAGAGGAGGTGAGGACTAGAGCAGACTTCCAAGCAAGCTGAAATTAATAGAACGTATTGGCTTTCCCAGATCATTTTAACATGGGCTTCCGAAAGTTAGAATCTTGCCAGCATTGTGAGAAGTTTTGATGATAAGTAAGAAGCAGAGGAAGTTCAGGTCATGCTACATTTTGAGTCTCAAAAGGAGAACTTCTGTCAGTAACTTTGAAAAGCACAGTATCATCATCAGAGCCTTCTCTTGTGATTGGGCATGTGGAATAGTGCTTGCAAAATCAGTAGCATGTGCTTTATTCTACAGTGCTGAGTTTCTGTGCAGATAAATACAAATGCTTCTTCCACCTAAAACTTGCAGCTTTAATGTTAATGCAATTTAAACCAGTCTGTGTGAGACAGTTATGTTAGTCTTAATAATGTCCTGAATTAGCTTTGTAGTGAAAGAAAGAAAATTGTTATATTCAGTTACAGCAAGTTAATAGGAACTGAGTATAGATCTGTCCATTATGTTGTAATGGAACATGTGGGATTTTGTTTCCCTTGTTAGGATTGGTCTGGAGAAAGTGAGGAGGAGGAAGATACTCAGCCTTTGAGCAGGGAGGACTCAGGTATTCAAGTAGACAGAACACCTTTAGAAGACCAAGATCCAAACAAGAAAACGGTACCTAATGTTTCCTGGAAAGGTTAGTTTAAGTATTAATGTTTCTAATCTAATCATACATAATCAGATTTTACAAACAAATACTGCTTTATTATTCTTTAGTGAGACACTAAAGGTACTTAGTGAGATACTGCATTTTAGACCTATAATTCACTTTAGTGTTGTTTAATTTTTCAGTATGGAAAACTTGATTTAATTTCTGTTGATGCTGATGGAGAAGGCTTCAGTTTATTTGCGTGGAAATAGGCATAAATACTCGGAGATAGAAATGAAAACTTCCAAAGTAGATGTAGCATGCAGCTTCATGGGTATAAAGTAAGTGTTTATTATTAACTATCAGGATGCTAAAATAATATTTAATTGGCATCAGAACTGATCGACTCAGTTCTAGGTATAAAACACTTCTGAAAAATTAGTTTTATGTCATTAGAACAGTAGTGGCTTATTCTTGAATAGTTTCACAGAATATTAACTATAGCAGTAGATTTTCACATGGGATATTGTTGGATATATGATATCCTGTATAAGAAGTCTGTAATATTCATAATTTGTATAAGTAGTAGTTATCTACTGAGATTAGATATAGTTTTCTTAGTAATCACATTTAAGAAAAAAACACTTCTGTATGATGTACTGAATGCATAGTAAAAAGGAACAGCATGATAAAGGTGGTGATATTTGACAGTTTATTTTTGAAGTCTGCTTTGTTCTGTATCATCAATGGCTTATGGGCTGGTTTGGCCCAGTTCTGTGACTGGTGGGACAGAGGGATCCCTTTCCCAGGGATCTGTGCCCTGGAGAAGGGAAACAGGGAAAAGGGTAGAGAGATGGGCACTAAAACAAAACAGCAACATCGATCTGAGGAGAAACAAACTATTTTACTTAAATAAGATATCAGAATGTAAGATAACGCACTATAACATGAATTTAAGCTAATAAATCAAAATGAGAGAGTGTCCAGAAGCCAAAGGCCTTACTTTAATGCTGTGATGAGATGAGCAACAGACATGAGCCAGATAATCCATCAGGTGACCTACAGAGGCCTTTTGTCTTCTCCCCCTGAGTGGAAATGATAACAGAACAGTGAACAGTCCTCTGTGGTATGTGGTCTCTTCATGGACGGGTACCTGGACCTGGAGCATTAACTCTTTAACTCCCAGTGCACTACACGATGTTACGATGTGGAGTACTGATAACCAAAACCATGGCGTGTATATATCATATGACAATTGCCTGAAATAGAAATGCATTCTCTGAGGAATAGTTGAAAATTAGGTACATCTCCGAGTCTTTTTTTTAAGACATATAATCATAGAATCACTGAGGTTGGAAAAGACCTTAAAGATCATGGAGTCCAACCTCAACCTCACCCTCACTCCAACGACCTTCTGCTAAATCATGTCCCTGAGCACTGCATCCAAGCGGTTTTTAAACACATCCAGGGATGGTGACTCAACCACCTCCCTGGGGTTCCTATGCCACTGCTTAACAACTCTTTCTGTGAAGAAGTGTTTCCTGAGATCCAACATAAACTTACCCTGGTGTAACTTGAGGCCATTTGCCCTCGTACTGTCACCGGTGAGAAGAGACCCACCCTGCTCTCGCTGTAAGCACCTTTCAGGTATTGGAAGAGAGCAATGAGGTCTCCCTCCCCTCAGCCTCCTTTTCCCCATACTAAACAGCCCCACTTCCTTCAGTCTCTCCTCGCAGCGCATATTCTCCAAGCCCTTCACAAGCCTTGTTGCCCTCCTTTGGACCTGCTCCACCACCTCAATGTCCTTTCTTTACTGAGGTGCCCAAAACTGAACTCAGTACTCAAGGTGAGTACAACTTTACAACTTTAGGAGGTGAGACATTTCTGTGTGAGTTAATTAATGCATGATGCACAAGTCACATGGTCAAGTAGTTGAAAACTCTGATTTGTGTGAAAAGATCTTTGCTTTTGCAGCTGAGCGGATAGACTTATTAAAAACACATGGAAATGTTATCATAAGCATTTCCTGAGCAAATAAAAATATCTCAGCCACAGTCATGTATTTTTACAGTTGGTGAGCCTGATGCCCGCAGCTGGCTGGAGCAGCATGTCGTTCCTCAGTACTGGACAGGAAGAGCTCCTCGTTTTTCTCATAGTTTGCACTTGCATTCCAACCTAGCTGCAGTCTGGTGAGAAAACAATGTGACTTGTATCTTCTTTGCTGGCACGTAAAGCTAAATAACAACTTAATTAAGCGTCTTTACTGTAAAGTATAAAGCTAGTATAGTTATTGCTTGTGTAACTGCTGCCTCTGATGAAGAATCAAACATTACAAATATGAATAATCATTGTATCCTAAAATATGAAAAATACTGTGGAAGGTTTACAAAGAATTGTGCATTACTACAGGGAAAAGTTCGTAGTTGCCTGCGGAAGTTTCAATTTCAGAAGCAAACTTTTGAGATAAGGTATGAATTCGCTGCTGTGAGTTAAGGAAATTGAAACTTTACTTTTTAGCTTCTGTTTATTTGTGTGGAAATAGGCATAAATACTTTTTGGAATGGAAAGATTAGCTCCATGACTTTTAATGCCTGTTGAATGTAAAATAATTGAAAATAGAAAACAAATCTCAAATTTATTACTTATTTTCTACCTCATTGTTTACCTTGCTGTGTACAACTAAATGATAGTGGATGTTTTCCATAGTATTTTACTTACCAGTGTGGAAACAAACTCTGACTTAAAATGTCTACATGAACGTTGTATCTATCCACATACAATTAGAGTAAAACTGAGCCTTAAGAGTATTGCTTCATCCTTACTTTCAGATGATTGATCGTCCATTTCAGGACTTAAATTGTTGTCATTTCACATTTTACTAGGGACCACCACTTGTACACCAGTGATCCTTTGTATGTGCCAGAAGAGAGAACACTAGTCACAGAAACCCAGGTTATAAGGGAAACTCTTTGGTAAGAGCAATATCAAAAAGCTTGCATTTTAAGTTTCTGTGTTTTTGTATCCTTGTTCAAGGGAATAAGAGATTTGTCTTTGAACTTGTATCTGAAGAAAGAATTATTACAGAGCTTTTAGCTTCCAGTGTTGCTGGAACAAAGATACTGCCAGTGTATATTTAACCATTGAGATTTACAAAGAAAATAGTTTACTGCTGCTTGTATATATTGATTTCTCAAGTCTAAGTGTTAAGAAGAACCAAGTTGTTCTTACCTTGCCCTACAGTCTTCTAATACAGTGTCCAACTTTGCAAAGTAGGTTTTGATTCATCCCATTGCTGGAAGATGTCTTATTTGGAGAGGAACTTCAGGATGTGTTTGCCTAGCGTCAGTGTTTTGTTCTTGTTCTAGCAACAACTTAACAGTATGAATAGCATAGCTGATCTTTGATCACTTTTCATTTGAAAACAGAAATGTAGGCAAGGCAGAGCTGATTCTTTTATTAGTGTTGTTGTGAGTCCATAAAAGCAGAGAAAAAGCATTGATCTTTCTGTTTCTTTTCAAGGCTACTTTCAGGAGTGAAAAAACTCTTTATATTTCAGCTGAATGATGGAAAAGTGGTTGTGCGAAACGATATAATTGTAACTCACTTAACCCATGTAAGTTATTTGTGAATCTCAGCTGCATGTATCTGTCAGTAGGAAGATGTAGTTTTTGGGACTAGGAAGTTAACACTGCTTGCGGGAAAGTGACGTTTCTGTAATTGTTCTTCATTTAGTCAGAGTGGAATGGGCTGTTCCTATATGTGAGAATGTGATGAAGCAGTAAAGATGGCAGAATTTCATTGCATGTTAATTCAGATAAATATCTTGTGATTTAATTGTTAGGCTTTCTTAAAAAAAAATTCAAAATCTTTATTCTAGAATTGCCTAAGGTCTGTGTTGGAGCAGATAGCTGCGTATGGTCAAGTTGTGTTTAGACTGCAGAAGTTTATTGATGAGGTGATGGGACACAGCCCGGAAAATGTTTCTACTCCAAAGAAAACCACCGAAGCCCCATTCAGAACATACCAAGCTTTTATGTGGGCCTTATACAAATACTTCATTAGCTTCAAAGAAGAACTTACCGAAATTGAAAAATGCATCATCAACAAAGGTACAGTGCAAGGGAAATTTTATGGGGTATTTTACAAGAGGGATGCACAGAAGGAAATTTTTATGAGGGAAGCATCAAAATATTATGCAAATGCATTTTGAAACTGTGAAAGATGCCATGCTTCATTTTAAAACCTCATGAATAGCAGTACCAGAATTTGATTTTCTGTTGCATGTTGCCTTTATACATCCTTTTTTATTTTTTTCCCTGCTCTTTTTTTTTTCCCCAGACAAAACAGTCACACTTTCAATAGTAATAGATAAGCTGTCTCCTCGCCTGGCACAGCTGAAGGTACTTCACAAGGTTTTTAGCACAGGAGTAGCAGAAGTGCCACCTGACACTAGAAATGTTGTACGAGCATCTCATCTGCTTAATACTCTTTACAAAGCTATTCTTGAATATGACAGTGTTGGAGAAGCATCTGAGCAAACGGTAGGCAAAAATCATTCTTCCTTTATGAAATCACACTCTAGAATATTTGGTAAGGCAGATTTCATTCTGCTGACTGAGTACATTGTCCTTCAGCAACTGAGGACAAATCTGGTAGCCATAATGAATTACTGTTTTCTGACAAGAGTTCACTCAAACTGCGTACAAGATTAATTAGGAGATGAGCATTAGTGAAATGTAGTAGATGTCACCGTGTCCATTATAAAACCACGATGTGTTAAAACTGTCAGTTATCATTTAAGGAATGTTGGAGTGAGAGTAATGAAAGTTGCTGTTTGGGTCTAATTGCAATGACAAAAGTAATAAGGGAAAACTTGCACAATGCACATCTCCATTTATAGTGCTAGGCCTGTAATTTTTAGTTGAATATTTTGTCTTTAAAAATCGTTAAGTATAGTTAAGTATATCTTATAAACTTGCTATCATACAATTAATGGATTAGACTTTGCCATGTTGCTTGTAGTATTTACTGGAAAAATGTTCAGCTTTTTTTTTTTTCTTTCTTTAAATTCAGGTGTCCCTTCTGTTCTCTCTCTGGGTTGAGACTGTGAGGCCATACTTACAGACAGTGGATGAGTGGATTGTCCATGGCAATCTGTTTGATCCTGCAAAGGAGTTCATCATTCAGAGGTAGGGATGCTGATGCTGGATGTTCGTAGTTTGAAAGTACTTCTTGATTGTTCTGAAAGAAAGGCGACATATAGAGCAAAGATGATGATAAACCTTCTAGTAAGGAAGTTTCATCCTTTGAAAAGGAAAATATTTAACACCTTTTTTTTTTTTTTTTTTTTTTCCTTCTCTGCAGGAACAAAAATGTTCCAGTTAATCACAGAGATTTTTGGTATGCTACCTACACATTATATAGTGTGTCAGAAAAAACAGAGAATGAAGAGAAGATGAGTGATAACGCCAGTGCCAGTTCTGGCAGTGATCAGGCCCCTTCAAGCAGGCAACACACTATGGTCTCTTTTCTGAAACCTGTGCTAAAGCAAATCATCATGGCTGGAAAATCCATGCAGCTGTTGAAGAATCTTCAATGCAAAGATGGCTCTCCACAGCAGGCCGCATCCAGGGGTGAGCTGTCAGTTGGTGGAGTATCATGCCATGGAGTAATATGCATGGGAATATTTTATATAATGGTATTTCTGTGGTTATAGAGCAACTTAACTGTCCTCCTTATGTGTCAGTATCATGGTTTGTAACTCCAGTTCTGATAGAAAACTAAGTGACAAGAACAAAGCAAACAATGATCAGTGATCAAGTACTCACTTCAGGTCTCGTTGCTTCAAATTTTCATAAACTTGTTTTCATATGCTGAGTACTTGAGAAGTGGCCTAAACTTTGTTTAAAATCTATCAAGTGTATGTTGGATTCTGCAGTTGTAGTTCAGGCGATATTTTCTCTTACAATGAAATCTTACGTGAAACACGTTGCCCAGTTTAGATGCTGAAAGAAAGAGTTTGTATACGCTGTTCCTGGAATCCGTGCAGTCTCGCCTGAGGCATGGGGAAGAGTCTGTTCCAGATATTATTACAGAGCAGCAGGCCACCAAGCAGAGCCTAATAAAGATGCAATCTATAGCAGAAAGGCACTTAGAACTGGATGATGTCCATGACCCACTGCTGGCTATTAATTTCGCCAGGTAAGTAAATAGCCACTAGATGAATGATCTTCCTGCTCTGTTGCTGAGAGCAATGTTCTGCTCAGTGACATCTGGTAAAGCAAATTTTTATTGCTGCTGCAGTAAACAAGCAAACAGAATAAAGAGGAACACCAATAATCAGTGGCAGAATCTCAATAAATACTACCCTTCTGCTTAGTTAGAGGAAAAACAAATCAGTGAGGAATCAGCTACTTGCATCAGTTAGTGTAGTAAATAGGTGCAGCCTTTCTCGTGACCTTTTTTGCACGTAAATAAGTGTTTGAGTAATGAATGCTATGGTAAAATCTAAATTGTAAATGTGCTTGCTTGGAATTTGTGTGCAGTATACACTCTAAAAATCTTTTTCTTTTGTCATTTCAAGTAAGAAACAGCTGTTGAGGTTTTTCCCAAATCCTAGTTGGCAATTTCTGTGTTTTCAGTTCAGACTTCAGAGGAGGTTGTTTTAAAGAAATCGTAATTATTAATAGATAAAACTATCACTTCTCTCATTTGTTGGTATTATTTGTTCAAGTTAGATAGTCAAGTTAATTCATTGTCTGCCTCATCCAGTCTATCAAGGCAATATCTGCAGTGAACCAGGCTGCTTATACTGGATTCAACTACTGAGCAGCTTTTCAAACATCATTATAATAAGTTGACCTTTTCTGATACAAAAATAATTAAACCTAGCAAATGTAGGTTGCCAGCAAATAATACAGGTATCTTATACTCAAGGTGCCTCAAACAAACTCTGTTCTTTTCCCCAAATTGTTGCTTGAAAAAATAAAATTTCCGTACTGGGAAGTTCATCTGGCTACTGTGTGTACATAACAGTAGTGTAGTTTCAAAAGTTCCAATGAGAAAGGGTTTGTTAAGCTGGATAGTGTTCAAACTTCATGTTGTTTTTCAGAATTATTCCTTTAGCAGTTATTACAGTATGCCGTCCTTTTTCATATTCTTATGCCTGGTCACTATATGGTGAAACTAATAACTAAAATATTAATGGTTGCAACTGTAATGTTATATAATTCTATGTTACATAGTAATAATATAAGCTTTAATGTAACAGTTACAATTAATAGCTGCAAACAGCTTTTATTCTGCAATCCTGTTTTTTGAGCAGAAGTTCCAATTTTGATTAAAATTTTCTAAGGTATGACATTTTTCTTCTGTGTATTGTGCAAATTATATGTATTCTAACCTAAGTATTTTTATTTGATTTAATTTTTAAGATTATATTTGGAGCAGAGTGACTTTCACGAGAAGTTTACTGGTGGGGATGTTTGTGTGGATCGATCCTCAGAATCGGTCACCTGCCAGACTTTTGAACTGACATTGAGGTCTTGCCTGTATCCTCACATAGACAAGCAATACTTGGAGTGCTGTGGTAATCTGATGCAAACTTTAAAGAAGGATTATAGGTAGGAAAGTAATGTGTTCAGCATTTCTAATTATCAATGTTACGTTCTTTAAGTAAAAGCAGGAATTTTCTTAATTAAAAAAAAAGTGAATTAAAGGCCTTTCTATACTAATTAAATCATCAAGGAAATACTTAACAAAAATGGGGAGATCTAAGATGGTCTCGCATGAAACTTTAATCTATCTACTTTAAATTAACAGCAAATACATTGTTGAACACCCAGTGAAGAAAACCAGGGAAATTGTTTTGGACATTATTTTTAATAGTGCTGTCATTTGAAATTGGAGGATGAATTTTAGGAGGCCACAATGTATTTATATAGTCTGAAATTTGGTTATGGTGATATAAGAATTTATACTACAGGAAACAATGTTATGTAGTATTTTTACACAACTTGGAGTAAAATAGCCTATTCCTTTTAGGTGGTTAGAAGAGGTCATGCTTTTAAACTACCTTAAGTACTTATTGTATTTCTGTAGTTGTGTTTTGAAAGAGATGCAGAGGTACTGTTCTTCTTACTGCCTTGCGAAGGAAGAATAGCTGTCATCACTTTCTGGAGCTCTATTTTGAAGTCCTTTCTTACACAGAACTCTCTTAAGTTGTGTTCAGAAAGAAGGACAGGATTGCCAAACTCTAAGCCGTTTTTGAGAATTGCCTGACCTGTAAGAAGGCTGAATGCCATGGTCACGTCTGTTGAAGACAGTTTGTTTTCAAGTTGACAGGAAAAAATGAGTTGATTATTTCATTTGAACATGTTTGGAGGCTTTCTTGAGCAGTGGATTTCATTACATTTCTGTTCAGTACATGTAACGAAGAGTTGTTAAGGTTTGGTTTCACTTGTATGATGATGACTTACATAATGTTCTATATTTTTTCCTTCTTTAGGCTTGTAGAATATTTGCAAGCTATGAGAAACTTCTTCTTACTTGAAGCTGGAGATACTATGTATGATTTCTATACATCCATTTTTGACAAAATTAGAGAAAAGGAAACTTGGCAGAATATTGCTTTCTTAAATGTTCAGCTTCAAGAAGCAGTAGGACAGCGCTATCCAGAGGACAGCTCACGGTAAATGCAAAATCCTGCAAAATAGATTTAATTACTGTTTCTTTCACATCCGCCTGTATTAGTACATTTCACTGGCATAGTTCCATGCTAATTAATGCATATTCAGTGCGAGAATCTGTTTCAGTGAAGCTTTGAGCTTTTGTCACCTTTTCAGCACAGCTTTATCAGATTAAATTAGGCAATGTCTAAGAAAGTGAAAAAAAAATCTCTAATGCAAGTAGCCACTAATTTAGAATTAGATCACCACCAATAAAGTAACTTCTTTCCTTGTTAAGGTTGTCTATATCATTTGAAAGTGTTGATACAGCAAAGAAGAAACTGCCTGTCCACACCCTAGATGGCTTGACACTAAGTTATAAGGTAGGTTATAGTAACTTCAATATTGCTGCTGTTGATTTTTATTCTAGAATAGATTTGAAGTGTTGTATTAATGTGACTTATCTTTTCTGTCTTTGTCTTATCCTCTGCTGTTCTTAGGTTCCTTGGCCTGTGGACATAGTTATAAGCCTAGAGTGCCAAAAAATTTACAACCAAGTTTTTCTGCTCTTATTACAAATAAAGTGGGCCAAGTATAGTCTAGATGTTCTAAGATTTGACGGTAAGAAACTGAATAAGAGATACTCTAAAAACGTGTTCTGGGGCCTAAGGATATAAATGGTCAGCTGCTTTCTGAAATGAGCAGTTTGATTAAATCTGTAAAATATTAATCTCTTTTAGCTTCACGATTCAGATATATTAAATAGGACATGCTTTTTACATCTCCTCAGCCTCATAAACAATGTTATTCCTGCATTCTTGTTGCCTCTTTGGTTCAGGTCTAGTTGGTTTATTTATGATCTTCCTACCTTGCTGTTGTAGGGTCTGTCCACTGCACCCCTTATTCATAGCCCGAGTTTTTTGTGAGTAATATCTTGCAAGCAAGTTTAGAAAACAAGATGAGAAAAATACTGAAGTTGAGATTGAAACAGTAAACTTGATAAGAATAGATACTTGAAGCTACAATTTAATAATTTGATGTTTGTAGAAAGAGATCTGCTGGTGAGATCTTAATCTTCCCTGTATTAATGTTTATGCTTTTCCTTTCATCTATGAACTTGATGTGTGATTTATGTCCTGAAAAATCAAATGAGAAAGTTTGGTACATCAGCTAAATTCTGTTCCTAAAAGTATGTGGTTTTCTATTGTTAAAACTTTACAGATAAAGCTTTGTGTTTTAAGTATTTCCCCCGTTGTGGAGACAGCATACATGTTATTTATTTATTTATTGTCTTTTTACATAAGGAACTCTTAAATAGCATTTCCTATTCCAGTATTTATCAAATTACATTGTACATATATTTTCAAAATACAATATATCGCTGCTATATTTTAATAAAACACCTGAATTGCAAGAAAAAATCTTACATCAGTGTGTCTTGCATAGTAATGAGAAATCAATTTTAAGTAACATTTTAGGTACAGTTTGTTTTCATAAATGTTTTAATATGTTTTATTTTTAGAACTAGTCTCTGCTGCAGAAAACTCGCAGGTTAAAGAGGGAACTTTATTAGAACAAGGAACACTTCCTGGATTTGAACCACAAGCAGAAAGTATAAAGCAACAAATACATCGCATGTTCCTCTTAAGAGTGAAACTTATGCATTTTGTTAACAGCCTGCACAACTACATCATGACTCGGGTTTGTCTTACATCATAATTTCATTTATGCTAAGAACTTGTCACTGTAGATGCAGTGTTATTTTTTTATTTAAAACTATCCAGACCAAATAGATACAAGTTAATAAAGCAAAATCCTTTTCTAAAGTCTGTTCTGCAAGGTGATTTAAATCTAATATTTAAGCAAAAAAATGTTTCAGCTTTCACTTGGGCAGTTAAAATCAATTCTAAAAATGCTGCACAAGTTCTATGTGCAGACTTATCTCTGGATATTATTTTTTCATATCTTTTTTTTCTTCTTGGCTGTTTGTATCAGAGCTGTGTGTGCAATGCATGCCAAAATAGGCTGCTTTAAACTGTTAACAATCTCTCAAGAGCTATTATGGTCATGGAAGTGTTGCTGCAGATGTTTTTTGTAATTAGATTCTTCTAAAAAATCTCTGCTATGCAGATCCAAAAGTATTACTTCTCAAAAATAAAGGTGATATCTAGAAGGTTCATATATACTTAATTGCCTTTTTTTGGCCTTTAATGAAATAATATAATCCAAATTGATTCCTCCAGGGCGAATATATCTGCCTGTGTGTAGTGATAATGTGTCTACTTGTGCAAAGTATACAAAATGTCACTGAGTTATGAGATGAGTTCAGAGTTTTTACTTTGTAGTAGCTGGGAGGCTGAGCTTCCAAGTTGAGAGTGGAAAGGGAAGAGTGAGTGTACCAGGCAATTATTGGCTCTCAAAAAGGAAGTCTTGGAAATGAGTCTCGAGGAATTGTGTGCAATATAGGATTTACATAACTGTGGTTTTGTCTTTAAGATTCTTCACAGTACCGGCTTGGAATTTCAGCACCAGGTAGAAGAAGCTAAAGATTTAGATCAATTAATAAAGATTCATTACAGATACCTGTCCACAATCCACGATCGCTGCTTACTAAGAGAAAAGGTGGGTAAAAATTGGAATATTTGATGTATTGAGTTCAGCAGGACATGAAAATAATTTAGTACTAATGATGTGATGATGCTGTGCCTATTTTGCAGTTCATACATACACTGATAAATAGATCCTCTTGAGGAAATGGTAACTTGTTTAGGATTAACACTGATATTATTTCCCTTGCAAATCTCAGCTTCATTTCTGTGAAGGAGAGAAAATAAAATTAATCTACATTGGAGTTTACTTACGTTTGTGTTTTAGAGATGTTGGGATTTGAACAAACAGGCTTGGAAGTGTAATGAGGATTGTACACGCTAGTGTGGTAGGAAATGGAGACGTGTCTGTTGTTGCAGTCATCTGTCTCTCATACTGTCTGTACTAGTCCTCATTGAAATAATCATGAAATGAATGAGGGCAAATACAAAGCATATCTTAACTGGGCAGACTTGTGTTATGCCTTGGAGACCATTTTTATGGATAAGATTAGAAAACATAGGATACATTTGTGTCCTTAATGAAAATGGTTATTCACTTCATTAACAATTACTTTCTGATTGTTACTCCTTTTGTTTTGTTACTCTAGGTGAGCTTTGTCAAAGAAGCTATAATGAAAGTTTTAAATTTAGTGCTGATGTTTGCAGACCGTTGGCAGGCAGGTCTGGGGGCTTGGAAGTAAGTATATGTACCTAAAATAAAACATAGTCATGATTTCACAGCTCAGGACATGCTTTTGAGATGTTTAACAGTAGATGCCAGAAGCTAATCACTATTTCTTAACAAAAGTGAAATTTATCTTAGAACATAACAAGTATCATATGCTTCTGTGAGTGTGTATTTGGTATTTTCTAGTTACAAGTGTGGTTCATATGTGTCTTTAAAGTATCTGAAAAGGTTGTACAGTATAGCAACAAAGAGAGGTTTTCATCCATATTTGTTCTAAGTGATAAAATAGGATGTTCATAGGTTTTGTTTATGATCTTGTTTTCTGTCTGTGATTTAAAGTTACAGGCAGCCTGCTGCTGACATTTATTGGTTCACAAAAAATGAGATTGTTTTGCATGACTTTCATTCTAGAAGGCAGTACATTTTTGTCTTTCTTAAAAATAAATGTAGATAAATCTAACACCTGAAAACACTTTTTTTTTTTTTTAACTTAGACTGTCCACATTATAAAACCTTTGTCAAAATTTCAAGGGCAAAAATGTGGAGATGTTAAAGTCTATGAAAGTTGACTTTGGGGTGAAGATTTTCATGTAGGAAACTAGGTGATCTCCAGAGGTCCTTCCCTGCCCCTACAATTGTGTGTTGTTCTGTCATTCTGTAATAAGAAAGCAGTGTGGGTGATGGGGTCCTGTTTAACCTGCTGTGTATCCTTGTTTTATTTGGTAGTGTAAGTTTATCTGAAAGAGTTCCAAAGCAACTGGCACCAGAAATGGCTGTCTTGAAATTCCTGAAAACTGTTCTGAGTACCTCATCTCATATCAAAAGTACTTCAGCTCATCAGCTGAAACCACAAAGTTCCTCCTAGTAACTGCAAATACATACAAGAGGATGACAAAACGCCACTCTGATAATGTTCAGGCACTCCAGTCTAAATTGGCCACAGTTTACATTCTGGAGTGGTATACTCAAATATAACTGAAATATTTTAAGTTCAAGATGGAATGCAGTGCAAAGAACATGTTAGTTGCTCACTGTAGTTGAAGTTTTGGTTATATCTTGGAGGTAACAGTTGCTTGACTGACTGGTGGGTGTACCCCCCTTATACTTCTTTGTAGGATGGAATCCATAGAGAAAATGGAATCTGATTTTAAAAACTGCCACATGTTTCTTGTAACTGTCCTCAACAAAGCTGTCTGCCGAGGCTCTTTTCCTCACTGTAAGTATATGATGCTTTTTATTCCTGCACTCATCACACAGAATGTATTTAAGTTTTAATCTATTTGTCAGTACAGATTGAGGAATCTAATTTGTGAGTTGAATTAATTCATTTTAGAATATATGTACCATAATTTATTTTTCATGGCAACTATCTTTAGTCTATCTGTTTGCTTGAAGAGAGGATCATAGAATAACAGAATGGCTTGGGTTGGAAGGGACCAGAGGGTCATCAAGTTCCAAACCCCCTGCCACAGGCAGGGCCACCAACCTTCAGATCTGGCACTAGGCCAGGCTGCCCAGGCCCCCATCCAACCTGATCTTGAATACCTGCAGGGATGCACATCCACAGCCTATCTGGGCAGCCTGTTCCAGCACCTCATTAGTCTCTCTGTAAAGAACTTCCTCCTAACATCCAATCTAAACCTTCTCTCCTTGAGCTTAAAAACATTCCCTCTTGTCCTGTCACTGTCTACCCTTGTAGAAAGTTGATTCGCTTCCTGTTTATAATCCCCTTTTAAATACTGTGTGCAGTTGAGGTCTCCTTGCAGCCTTCTCATCTCCAGGCTGAACAAGTCCAGCTCTCTCAGCCTGTATCCCTTGACTCATACAGCCAAAGTGGTCTTCTAAATAGATAAATAAAACAAAGACCTGAAGGGCGTATACAAGCATTTTTGATGTTGCTAGGTGACAGCTGGGGAATAGTTTGAACAAATAACATTTTAATATTTTGATACCTTAGCTGCAGCTGCCCTTATGCTCTTGACTGCCTGCTGGAGGTTGCTCAGTACTGGAAACAGCAGAAGAGGATATTTGTGCTTCTACTTGCAGCCTGATACTAGCTTAAATGGGTTGTCAATGCCAGTTAGAGCTAGGGTGTGACTTCTGAATGGAATTAGCTGGGATTTAGATGCGCATTCACCTGTTTTTCCTCTGAGATCAGCCTTTTCCAATAGGGAAGGGAGATGGGCTTCTAAAAGAGGTTATATCTCATCGCTGCTCTTCAGCTCTTCAACAAGAGGTTGTCTGCAAGAACTGTTTGTGAGAATGGCTAACTGCACATAATCCCCCCCAACTTTTATCCAGTTTTCTGTTTGTTACCATTTGCTGCCATTAGTATTTCAAACAAAGGAGCTTATTTCTTGCCAGTTCTTACCAGTTAACCATCACTAAGAAATCTCAGAAATTCATAACATTTAATGTGTCTTACTATCTTAAATCCTGAAGTGTTAACATTTAAAAAATAAACTGGTATTTTCCTTTTAAACTATGAAATTGAATATTGCAGTGAATGTTTGCAGACTGATGCAAGTGCAAATACTCACTTTTTTTAATGTTTGATTCACAGTGGAATCTTTAGCTCTGTCACTGATGGCTGGCATGGAACAGAGCTGAATCTGCTGAGCTGCAGAACTGAAAGCAGCATTTATGTTGAATGTCCTTTGTTAACTGTAAGCATTTTACACTCCATTTTGAAACATATATATTGAAATTATACTGATGGTTTGGAGTTGTGTAAAGTATTTTCAAATGTAAATAATGTACAGGTATTTAAGTGTATTGGTTGTGGCTGTATTGTTCTCTGTATGTATATGCTTTAACATGAAAAAATGGGCATTGTAAAATACATCCTGTGTGAACAATCTTGCCTGAAATATATGAAGTGTATTTTGTGCTGTATAAAGGATTTTTATTTTGTTTTTATTGTTATTATGAATAATTGCTGATTTACTCCTTCCATTAACTTTGCAGCTGTGACTAAGTCACAGGGCACTGTGCAGTGGTGTGACTCAGTTCTTATTATTCAAAAGGTTGGTTGAGTTCATTTTGGCCTTTTTTTCCTTCAGAACAACAACAAAAAAGAAGGTAAGAGCCATTTATCTTGTTTGCATAATGGCTCTTAAGCACTCTGTGGGAGCAGTTATGACTGTTACAATAACCTGATATTAAAAAAACAACAACAGCATTAACTTATTTGAAGTGGATTATTGCAGGCCATAAAATACTGATGTTCTTGATGTTAAATGATGAAAGCATATTAATTTTGGTGGTAAACTTGTCAGTTTAAGCATGGTGAAGATGACAGTGTGAAATACATTGCTTTTACCTGTTGGATTGCTGAGATGTTTCAGAGGTTATCAGATACAACTTGATCATTCTCCTTCAAAGCCTTCTGCAAACAAAAGCCATTCATTTAATAGTTAATTTCTTGTAGAGAGGCAGATCATAATACAGAAAGGGTACATTTTTAGAGAAGTGGATGTAGGGCTTGTTCTACAACCCTGCTACATCCCCACGTTTGTTTTTTTTTTGCCATTCTGACATGAGTACACCTACATTTAAAAGAAGAAAATTGCAGCCATTTGCCTTTTTATTTGAATGAATAAAAGATTAAATAATTGGAATTTGACCGTTGTGCGTGAGTTTCTGCTTGAATCTCAGTGGTAACTTAGTAAAGTTAGAGGGGTGTTTCTGCTGTGTAAGTGCAGTATATTAATAACAGCTGTGTAACAGTGGCTCACGTTAGAAAGCTGTTTTTGGAGCTGTGAATTTGCTGCATTACTTTATATGTATAAATATTGCTGTCTTGTGTAAACAAGAGATCTCAACAGGTTCCTGCAAAGTTATGGCTTTTTTTTTTTTTTTGAGTCTTTTTTGTTTAACTGAAGAATAAGTCCTTTGGCTTTGGTGTGTATGCCTTGTGATGCTGCCAAGACCTTTTGTTGGCCTTCTGGCAGTGGCTAAGTAAAGATTTACCTATTCAGAAAAGAGGCTTTTGGTGAAGTTTTGGGTATTTCAGCTATTTGCTCAAATTTCAGATTAAAAAAAAAAAAAATGTCTAGCATTTTCTGATCTCTTTAGAGAGAAGTGCTGTTAGTTGGATCTCACCCCCTGCCCATTTGTTTGGGATGATTTTGACTGCTATCAAATTCCAGTTTCCATCAGTTATCTCTGATTTGAATGTTAAATTTGGGACCCTTCTCTTCAACATGGAAATGTAGCATTTCTGTATGCTTTATTTCCACTTTTGGAATTTTGGGCATGTGAAAACTGATCTTTCTAAGCTTCTAAGGGATAACTTCTGATTTAAAACTTTTGTTGTTAAAAAAAATAAAAATAAAAATAAAAAGCCCACTAGGTGGCAGATTTTAAAATGTCAAGGAATTGATTTTGCAAAGCTGATCTTTTTGTGGTTATGGCTGTTGATTTCATAATATCAAAAGGCTGGTGTGTACTGAAATAAAAAAAAAAAGGTGTGTCTTATGATAGAAATATGTCTGATCTAAAGTAAGAAATAGGAACTTAAAAAAATGATTATGGGGATAATGTCTTAATGAATTATTGAATGAGAGTAAGCACAAGCTGATTTGTAGCTGCAGCCAGATTGTTCTCATTCTAGAGTAATGGAAACCACAAAGCAAAAATACTGTTAGATCCTACTCTCAGCCAAGTTATCCAATCTTATGCTAAGCCACAAGATAAGTACTTAAATGATGTGCATGGAGGAGTGAATGATTTTGTAGAGGAGCACTAATCTGGGTGAAACAGCAAGCATGGATTTAGGTACTTAAAAGTAAGGATCTGGCTAAATGGTATTAGAAAAGATTATAACGTTCAAGGTGAGATGTTACATCTGATGTCTAAGAATCTTTGGGAAAAGAAAAACAGCCTGCATTATTGGATGCTGTTACAGTTAAATCTATACTTTATTTCCAAATCTGTTTTTTCCTCTCTAACTTCTGGGTGCACTCTGCCAGAAGTTACAGTGTAGAGGCCCTTATCTGTCAGTCTCAGCGCTTCTTTCCCCTTTTCTTCTCTTTCCTGTGATCTTCTGTCATATCTAGGCCCCATTTTAGAACAGATTTCAGAAATTCTCTAATGCTTTCTTTGTTGTTTAGTTTAATAACCTCTAATTAACTGGGTCCTTGGGGACCATTGATAGTGTCAAGCTATTGATAGCAAAAACAGCAAGCAGTTGATGATTGCATGGTTTCCTTGGTAGCATGGATTAAAGATACCATCTCTGAATTGCATGCCCATAAAAAAACAACAACAAAAAAATCCACCCCTCAGCTGCATTTTAATCTACTAACTCTACAGATTTACATGTTGCCAGCTTTCCTCCTATACTCTTTTGCTTGGTTATAGGAAAACATTCCCACATCTCTGCAATTTGTAGGTATTGCATCATGCTGTGGCTTGTTGCTGCACTGCTTTTATTGCTGGGAAAGCTGTATGGGGTTGTTGGTCATTGCGTCTAGATAACTAATAAAATGACCAGCATTAGATGGGCCTTAGATAAGGCCAAGTGAGGGATTATATTTGAGCTGTTGCTTGTATGATAGAGATGGGACTTGGACACAGCAAACACTCTCCAAGTGCTCTGCCTCTCCTGAGAACTGAAGCAACAGCTCTGTTTTATGTTTGGGAGTATGGAATAGCTCCATAGTCTTGCTCTCCTTTAAACCATTTGTCGTGTCTGATACAAAATTAAGCATGTACTGACTCCTTATGTCAGACATTTTTTTTCCCTAGTCTTTTAGAGTGTGGACAGCTGGCTGACTTTTTGCTGCAGGTGTAGGCTTATTTTTTAACTAATTTAGAGACAATTATCACTTTTCTTTCTTTGTAGTTTTGCATGGTGTCCTGTTACGGGTGTCCTTGTGGCCATTGTTCATGATAGCTTCATAACAACCTTTCTGTGTTGGATCATGACAGATCATAGCACGTTCCTGTGTTGTATTATCTCGTTTGTGAGGATAAGAAGATCAGTGTATGGACTCAGCAGGTAAAAAATTAAACTGAGAGGTAGGCATGTTATTAAGCTTAATCACTAAGATACCTGGGTGGAAAGGTGTAAAACTGTAGTACATAAACATCTTAGAAATGCATATGCAAGACCTCAAGACCTCTTCTTTCACGTGGAATGACATGGAAATGATTTGGGCTTCTGCAGATGGCTTTCATTCATAGAGCTTGTATAAATATTGTGCAGCTGAAAGGAACTGAAAATAGAACAAAACCAGCTGGGATTCAGGAAGTAGTCTTTTGGGTATCTGTGGGTATCTGCATAGCTAGCATAGAGCTTTGAAAAAAGTCTTTATCTGATCTGCAGGGAATTGGGTTAAGCCTGTGCTGTCTTAGTATCTGGTGTTCATCTGATGCAGATGTAAGGTACAGAAATTGTCAGGAACATAACACATTGGTGCTATAGATACCAGTAAAGAGAATGGTGACAGGTTAAATACTGAGTTTAAATAAATACCACCCAAGAAAGGTCTGTTTGAGATTCTAATTCTAGCCATTGGCATCATAAGGGCCACACCTACTTGTAATGGGTAGGACATAAGGTAATGATGTAGATACGTATAAGTTCATCCAGGCTCAGAGGGTTCGTATTCACTGGTGCAAGAATAAGAGGGATGATACAGTAAAAGAAGATGCTGGTTATGAAGACCCACTGAAACCCTTTATCAGGTACAGTCACTGCAGTACTTAAATTGCACAAAAATGGAAAACAAGGAGTCATGGGGGCATTCCAGAATATAATACTGATAAGTATGCCTCGTGTTACATGAGAGTGCAGACATTCAGATGGTGAAATAGGATCGTCCTTTAATTCCTCTGGGCAGCCTGCTCTGGTGGTTGGCGACCCCGCACATAGCAGGGGGTTGAAACTAGATGATCATTGTGGTCCTTTTCAACCCAGGCCGTTCTATGATTCCAACATACAAAAAAAAAAAATAGAAAAGATCTTGATAGACAAAAAAAACTGCATATAATCAATTATCAGTGTTTTTTATCCGACTTTGTTGTTTGGTATAAGTTTGAGTATAGGAATGTCAGTGAAGAGCAGATTGCTCCACTTGTTGGGAAGTATCTCAGTCACTCACATGCTTCAGAAGGAGCATGGGAAGATCCTGGGATGTCAGCCAACCCTTAGGATAAGGTGAAGCAACCGCTCCTGGCACTGGGTGACTTTTGGCAAAGGTGGAAGCTGTGCTCCCAGGAAGAGTAAGTAGGATCGCCCAGCTGGAGGCAAAATGCTGTAGATCAGATCTCACTGGGAGCTTTTAGCTTTGGAGTAAGTTCCCTGTCTAGCGCTTGCAGACACAGCATGTTTCAAGTCTCCCTTGCTTCGCTTGTGGCTTGGGAACTGAGGTCTCAATGCTGATGTAGGCCAAGTGCTGCACTAAGACAGGGCTGTTGTCAACTTTGTGCTCACTCAGGACAAGGAAACGAAACCAATCCTTCATTATGAAGGTGAGTTTTGTTTATTGTTTTTTAATTTAATGACATCACTTCATTAGGTTTATGATGAAGTGTATGATCGCTTGCATTGAGCAGTATCAGCTATAAATGGAAGCATCTGGCTCTGGTTGTCTTCTGCAGTTTTCACTGAGCTAAGAAGCCTAGGGATCGTGGGCTGTGATAGGTAAAAGTCATTCCGTCAATGCAAACAAGTTGCACAGAGATGTGCTGGATGCCCTGTCCCTGCAGACATTCAAGGTCAGGCTGGATGGGGCTCTGAGCAAGCTGATTTGGCTGTAGGTGTTCCTGCTCTTCATAGAGGAGTTGAACTAGATGGCTTTTAAGGCTCCCTTCCAATGCAAACAATTCTGTAACATATGCACTCAACATATATTATGGAAATATCCTATCAGAGAAGAGCAAGTAGCCACATCCTTGAAAATAAACTTTAATAAACCAGCACTGGATTGCAGCTCTGAGTACAGCACTGGAAAAATAACTGAAGATATGCCAGGAACATGGTGAAATGGTAACATTCTGAAATGATGCAGAATTTCTCCACCAACTGTCGGAATTCTTGATGATGTGGAACGGGTGGAATAATTCAGTAAGACAGTAGATGAAGTACTGAGAATGATGGGCCTTGCAACTTATTCCCACTTTCCAAAGGATGTTAGAAGAATGCTATTTTAAGGAAGCTTAGTAAAATGGAAACTCACTTAAAAAAAAAAAAGACAACAACTGAAGGAATAATTGTTCTGTTCTCAGCAAAACCAAACCCAAACCATCAGCTGTTGAAAGCAAAGGCAGAAAGTTGCTTGCTATGGCAATACTGCTTCATTTGATAATGACTGCTGATTTTAATAGTGAAAGATGTTTGGTACAACTTAGTCCACTTACAAGCAAGCAGCCTTTGGGAAAATACCAAGATGGGCTGGAACATTCCAAGCTGTAAGCTGGCAGTAACCCCTCCACATAGTGTGTTTGTTTACCTGGCCTACCCTCACTCACAGCGATTCTGACAGCCTTTAAGGAAGAGGCAGCAGCAGTTTCACATTGTGATAATGCTTCCATGTTCATCTGATGAAGGATGAAGAAATAGAAGGAAAGCAGAACTGCAACATAGGAGAACACTGGAAAAGAAGTAGGCACGTATTAAATGGAGGAAGTACTTATGTGTTCGTTGTGTTTTACCGAAAAATCAAAGGTGGGGAAATAGACACCCTTGGTTTGGCTCGGTTTCAATGAACAGCAGCGCTTCAGCTACGACAAAAAGCCGTACATGAGCACCACCTAGAGGAACGATTTTTAGCCTGTGTCGCGTTGCGTCCCCTTTGGCTCCTTAAGGTTGGATCCTCCACCCTTACTGCTGGGTGTAGTCCTGCCGGAGAGGCGAAGGGAAGGAAAGAAACCACGTTAGTTTTCTACGCAGACGGATGTCACCGGGCTGCCCCAGCACCGCCGTTCCCTCAGACACCGTCAGTACGGCTCGGACGGGAGCACGGCCCTTCCCGTATCAACGAGACGGCGGCGGGCAGGGAGGGAGGAGGGGCCGGCCCGGGCGGGAAGGAAGGGAAGGGGCGGCAGGCTCGGGACGGGCGGCGGGAGGAGGGGCCGGGTCGCAGGAAGGGTGTTTCCCTGCGCGGCTCCCAGTCCGGTGACTCACACAGGAAACTCCCCGCCGGGCGAGGCCCAGGAGCGAGCGGCCGGCCCAGCGCCGCTCTCAGCCGAGCCGAGCCCCGGACGGGTCCCCGCCGCCGGGCAGCGCCGTTCCCGGGAGCCGGCGGCGCCGAGCGGGTGAGCGGCCTCCGCGGCAGCGCTTCCCGGACAGCGGAGCGGCCTGGCTTAGCCGGGCCCAGCGCGGCGGCGGCGCTTCGGGCGCGGCCTCGCCCCCTGCCCGGTCCGGAGCGGCGGCTCCCGGGTCGCGTCCCGCCCCTCCTCCCGGCGTCCGCCCCTGGGTTCTGTGTGCCGTGTGACGGGTTGGGGCTGCCGGGGCGGGGGCCGTAAGCTCCCGCTGCCTCGGTGGGGGCCGTGTTCCAGCCCCGTTGGGCGGGGGGTCTGGGCAGAGTTTGGGCGTGTGCGTCCTTATGTACGGCAGGGAGGAGAGCTGCGGGAGCGGGCTTCTCCTGTTAGGGGCTCACACGGCGTTACGGTGACTGCGGGGGGCGCGAAGCCTGGGCTCTAATTGCAGCTCCGGTCCTTGTTGTGAGTTACGATTCTTATTGTGAAAACTTCCCCGCGCGTTGGTGTGTTTTTCGGAGTGGAGGTTCTGGTAATTATCTTAAGGGAACTTTCTGTCTTCTGGATTGCGCTTAAAAATGGCGTTTATGCAAAGAGTTTTTAACGTTCAGACCGGGTTTGTAAGCTGCGTGCTTGAAACCGGTGCTGATCCTCACATCAGCGCCCTTCTGTTTCTTGTCCTTATCTCACTTCTCCCTGCATCCTTTCAAAAGCCCTGGCCGTTTCAGCACGGAGCTCCTCCTGGCTTAATGCGAAAAGCTTTCTAAGCGTTCCCAAGCAAGAGGTCTGTGAGGTCTGGCTGGTGTGGGCAGCAGTGTTTCTGTAGCTGCCAGGACCAGGAAAGAGGAGGTGGTGCTCAGAAGCAGCCCGCAAAACGTGGGGTGCTGAACGGGCACTGCTGAGGGTCACAAGGAGGAGAACGGAGCAGCGTTTGAGTTGTGCCCTTAAAGCTGACTGTGATCCCTGCTCATCGCAGGGGAGCCGGACTACCTGTGTAAGTCCCAAACCCCAACTCGACGTGATGTTCGGAGCTCACAGAATCATTTATCTAGTGAGCGAGTCTGAGTTACAAAATTTGTTTTTAAAAAAACCATGTTGTAGGATGGGGATGTTTTACAAACAGTCTGAATTTTTCATTACTTGACTCCTCTATGCCTGTTTTATATAGAAGAAATTATATTTCTTTAGTGTACAGCATACACTTGGTATCTAAAGTATTCATTAATAAAATTATTGGGTTTTAAGTTTGCTTTAGGTAGAAATCTGCCTCAGGACTTGAACCTACAAACTCTCTTGACTTGCATAGGCATTAAAGTGTAATTATGTAATTAATGGATATCAGTTCCAGCTGCATCATTTATGTTAAAAGTTTGTCTGATGTGCTCCTTGGTTTTGCTTAATGCTTTGTTTATTCTCTGAGAGGGAGAGAGCTGTCTTGGAAGGTGACTGGTTCCTGAGACTGGTTGTCACAATCTTTCCATAACCTGTTTCTCAGGATCATCAGACTTTTATTTCTTGTTTTGCTTCTCAGAGATATGCGATACTCAGACTGAGGTTTGTTGAAAGCATGGAAGCTTCGGAGAAGTTGTATGGGAGCTGTGAGGTTACGTTAAGTACAACAAAAAGCCCTCATAAAGCTCCTCAGACTCAGTTTTATTCATCTGCTGGCCTGGAAGCTGCTAGGATCACTTGCACTGTTATGCAAAAGAAAACAAATTTTAGCATAATTTCCATATATACTTTACATGTGAGTCAAGACAGTTTCATTTTACAGTCATAGCTCTGCATTCTTGGGGCAAATTCTTCTTGTGGTTCCTTTGCTGTACCAAATAAAAGTAAACTTCAGTGTTGGGCAGCGCATTATGTCACAGCAGAGATCAGCCACATGATTGACTTGGCTTCTCTTTCAACAATGACAGTGCGGGTTTTTTTGAACTGTTGTTGTTTATATGATGTTAAATAGCTGTAGTTACTATGGCAAGTCCCAGCTCAGTAAGCAATTATTCCTGAACCGGATTTGGTGCTTGTTTTTGTTGGAAAAATGCAGGAGCTTGATGCAGGCTAAGTATGAATGGTGCACCAGTGAGGTGCTTCAGATGAATCCATGCATGTGCGTGGAATTGTGATTCCTTTAAATGCTTCTGAGTTTCGTTAGGATTTGAGAGCAGATAGTAAATGTGACAGATTTGGAAACTCATGATATTTAGAATATGGAACTTGTCACAGGTGACCTCTGATAGATCAGATAACCTCATTCCTTTTTTTGTTGGGTTTTGAGTCATTGAATCACCAAGATTGGAAAGGACTTCTAAGATCATCCAGTCCAGCTTCAAAATACGGCTATGTTGTTACTTGACTGTGTAACAAACCCACCTATATTTGGTTTTTGTGTGTGTGCGCAACTCTGTCTTGGGAACATAGAAGGACATTTCAACACTGTGAAATAGAATTGTGTACCCACAGAAACTCACTGAGACTTTAGTAATGGTATTTTAAGCTACAGATATCAGCTTCGGACGCTGATGTGCTGTACATTTTTCCCTGGAGGCTTATGTTTGTAGTGGGGTTGAAGGGTACACCACTTTGCTGTGTGGTACCAGTAGCTCAGAGTACAACTTGCTTGTGAGTGTGCTTGTACTAATCAACAACTGTCATTGTAGTGATGTAACAAATGTAAGATGCATTGGTGTGACTTGCATTCCTTCTCCTAGAGAAATAAAGGTGAATATGATGGTCTTTGGACCAGGCAGCTGTCCTGTGGTTCCAGGTGGAACTGCACCATTACTTCATACTCAAAGCAGCTACTTGGAGTTAGATTTTTCCAGCTCAGTGGTGTCTCTCTCAGCAGCCTCTCACAGAACAGCTTTCTGTAGATGTCTGCTGTCTGTGATAGAATGAGCAAACAAGTTAGTGAACTCAAGAATTATTCATGGAACACAAAATGCGTTTTCTTCTTCCCTTCCTCCACCCAAAGGTATGTTAATACTTTAGAGAAAGGGTGGACTTACGCTTTTTAGATGACTGTCTCACAAATAATTACTAGAATTAAGTCTCTTTAATGCTCTTATGAATGAATGCGATATCGAGTAAAGCAGTGCTGGTTTTTTTTTAAGAAAAAATAGCCAGCTTTCAAAACCAGCACATTGTGTTAGCACATGCATTTCAAGAGCTGACATGCTAGGTAGGATTCCAGCTGTAGAATGGGACATGGAGCTCCCAGAAATGCTGACCTTACTGCACTGCAGCTATGCAAGAAATCTGTTTCCAAGATCTTGATAAAAATGTAGGGTTGCTGCACAATACCTAAACATACTTTAGTTCTGATTATGGCACGGGCACTTTATTGGCAGGAAATAAAAATGCCGTAGACCTGAGCTTGACTTCTGTTCTTCTCTCAGTGCAGCCCCAATTATTTCAAGTGGGTTCACTGACATCTACTAAATCAGTAGGAGAGAGAGTTGAAATTTACATTCTGAACGTGAAGTTAAGGTGAACTGTTAGGATACCTTGCTCAAGACTGACATGTAGATACTTCTTGGGTGATGCCATAAGTAGAGCTTTTGATGAAGCATTTTTACTGAGACTGTGTATTTTTATTTGCTGTATGAAAATGAAAGAATGAAGCTCATCAGGTGATGGGCCCACTTAAAGGAAAATAAAAACTTAAGACATTAGTAAAGACTATTAGCTTTCTTTCTGGAAAATGACTTAGAGTGCAGCCCCTGAAAAAAAACCCAAAAAACAAAGCAGTATTTTCTGTTTTGTTTTCTTTCCTCTGCTCTGGTGAAGTGAGTTTGAGAACTTGGTTGTTGTTTGTATTAGCATCTAAGGACTCAGGCTGGCCTTTCAGTCCCTGTGGCTCCCTCATCTGTAATGTGGCAGACAAGTGCTCTGCCTACCAGCCACCGCTGTTTCTGGTGCATACACAAGTGTACCTTTTTTAGGCATTCCCAAAGCAGTACCATGCAGTGCTGCCTCCAAGCACATCCGTGTGGCACAGCAGGAACTGGTTTGCAGAGCTCCTGCAGCAGCGGAAGAATCTTGAAATGGAGGCATGGAGAAAATGCATTGAGGACAGCTGCAGCAGGTGGGGCAGCACAGCAAGACAAGGAGAAAAGATTAAACAACAGGGGAGAGGTGAATTGCGTGAAGGGAAAAGAACAGAATCATAGAATATTCTGAGGTGGAAGAGACCCAGGAGGACCATAAAGTTCAGTTCCTGGTTCCACATCCAAAATTCAAACCCAGTGTCTGAGTGCAGTGTCCAGGTGCTCTTTTAACTCCAGCAGCTTGGGGCGTTGACCGCGGCGCTGAGAAAGAGGAGGGGAGATAGTCATGTGCTGTGTGCACTCAGAAGCCTGGTTCTAGGTGAACCATTTCCCTGATGTGACCCTTCTGGGATTTACTGCGTTGCTGGGTGGGATAATTCAGCACTGGAATTTTTAGTTTTCCATTGTATGTTTACTGAGCCTTGATTATTCTAAATGCAAGCTGCTTTTTGAAAGCTGAGCTGTATGTCAGGTCTGTTGCATAAAGGGTTGTCAGCTGCTGCCTGCTTCCTTTGGTCCCATACTTTAGTAAGGTGGGTCAATAAATGATGAGAAAAGCATTTTTATTTGCTCCTTCAGTTTATGCTAATCTGTTGCTTAGGAACACAGAATAGCTCCACTCCTGCAAAAAGATACCACACTGCATTAATCCTCTTCACAAAAAGGCAGATTCTGTCAACCCAGCACTAAAAAGAGCATTCACACAGAGCAGATCTGGCACATTGCTTATCTCTGAAGCAGTTTACTTACTAATTTAATAAAATTGTTTCTGCGTACTCAGAATACTCAGTTGATCAGCAGCTGCTTTCAAGGCTTAATTCATAGAATTGCAGAACGTTTTGAGTTGGAAAGGGCCTATAATGATCATAACTCCAGCTCCTGATGTCACCAGGACCACCTAAAAATCAGATTAACATAAAACAAAAGTGAAATTTTGGGAGATATCTTGGAAGTTTTGGGGGGGGGGGGGGGGGGGGGGGGGGGGGCATCGTGGTGTTTTTTGTTGTGTTTTTGTTGGGGGGGAAGGTCCATTCTTTTTGTTAACTCTTATGTTCAGGGGCCTTTTGTGATCAGTCTTGTGATTTATCCTGAGCAGGAACATTGCAAGGAGTATGGAAAAAATTTATCTTCATAGAAAAGTGATTTAATTGATTTTTTGCAAGCCAGTAACATAGAAGAATGACACAAGGGAGCAGAAGAAATGATGAAATGTTGCATTGCTGCAGAGATAAAACTGAACAACTTCTTTTGTGCAGACCAAGCCTGTTCCTGTGGGAATGTTGTCATTGTTTCCTATGGAGCTCACTGTGATTGGTCCCACACACTGCAGTTTAACTGACCATTCAGTCATCTTTTAAGTTTATCCCTACTGGCCTACTTAATGCTTTTGCTCCTCTTCTTTGAGAACATAGAAGCACAGAATCACCGAGGCTGTAAATGACCTCCAAGATCATCCAATCCAACCATCCACTTATCATCGCTATTTCCCGCTAAACCACGTACCTCAGTACAACACCTCCAGGATTGGTGGCTCCTCCACATTTCTGGGCAGCCCGTTCCAGTATCTGACCATGCTCTTGGAGAAGTATTTCCTAACGTCCAACCTGAATCTCCCCTGGTGCAACTTGAGGCTGTTCCCTGTAGACCTATCGCTGTCACATGGGAGAAGAGGCCGATCCCCACCTCACCACAACCTGCCTTCATGGTGTTGTAGAGAATGATGAGGTCTCCCGTGAGCCTCCTCTTCTCCAGACTGAACAATCCCAGTTCCTTCAGCTGCTTGCAGTCTTGTGCTCCAAACCTCTCACAGCTTCATTGCCCTTCTCTGGGCGTGCTCCAGGCCTCAGTGCCTTTCTTCTAGTGAGGGGCCCAAAGCACAGCACTTGAGCTACAGCCCCACCAGGGCTGAGCACAGGAGGATGGTTACTTCCTGCTCCTGCTGACAACACTATTTCTGATACAAGCCAGGGATGTACTTATTTTTCCCTTCCTTAAATGCTGTACTAACAGAGAATGTAGAATTTCCCTCATTTTCATCAGTGTATCCTGCCCTGAAAAGCAGGATAAGCTTTGATTTGCTTATTTTTCATTTGCTTATTTAAGCTTATTAAAAAAACAACAACAACAAAAAAAACCCTCATGTAGCTGCATGTTTAAATTCCTGAGTTGCAATGCAATTGTAATTTTCCGTATCAGCGCTGGGCTTAATTTACGATTCTTCATTTAATTTGAAATTCAAAGATGCTTTTGCAAACTTTGGAGAGAAGAGAGCCAGTGTCAGAGGAAGTGCTGTTTAAAGAGCAGACAGACTTCCTTTTTGTCTTATTTTGAGCCTGGGAACATGCAGAAGCACTTGGAAATGCAGTGCATCTATTTAGACACAAAATGAGAAATGCTTCCAGTGGTCTGCAAAAAAGACAGGGAGAATCTCTTCCCAGCACCTGTTTCAGTCAAGATGAACGGTGTTCTCATCTATGAAGTCATAAAATATTCTAGAGCTTCTGTAATCCAGCAGTTTTTTTTTTTTTATAAATTGTTTAAACCTAACCTTAAGGATTTTGGAATTCGAGTAAAAAATATTTCTTTCACGCATTTCAATGCTTGAGATCATCTTAGGTTATGCAGAGCATGACCTTAACCAAAACCAATTCCCTGAACATCCCCAGACCCTTTTGCTTTTCTCAGCAATATTCCCACACTGCCCCTGGCACGTGGGTTGGGTTCATACTGGTTTAAAAGCTTACATAGCTGTGGGTGCAGCTGTACATTGCCCGCATCCCCCGACTGCCTGGGCTGCCTTCAGAGCTGCTGGTGCAGCTTCTCCTCTAGAGCTGCAGGGATTCGTGCTGTTGTGCTGTAGTTATAGCAGCAATAGGGCATGCTTTTCCAAAAAAATTTCATTGATGTCACTTCTATTTTTTTTATTTATTTTTTTTAATGCATTTGTGGATTTTGTAACTTTCAGGCTGTTAAAAGTGTAATTCAGTGTTTTTGGTGGATTTGTGCTCATTTAAGCTTCAGGTATGCTTGGGAATGATGTTTTAATGAAAATAGGTACTTAGGGAGTTTCTTTTTTAAGTAGTTATTTAAGATACTGATGTCAAAAAATGGTGGTACAGATGAATCACTGTGGTCTGACTTGCATGCTGTGTAAAACCATGACAAAACTGGCATCATCTTGAAGTAAAGGTCCAGAAGGGTTACCACGTCTACAACAGTTCCTTGTTGCAGTCCTTCCTGTCAGGAAAGCCTGAGCTTGGTTGCTGTGTCTGCTTCTCTGACCCCAATGATCAAGACAGATTCTCTCTCTGTGGCATTGCCTGTTCACTTGTCAGATCTCTTTTGTGTCGTGCCATCAGCTAAACCTTCTATATGTTTTTCAGGGAGGTTTTCCTTCTAGAGCATGCTATGAGCATAAGGGGCAATAGATGCAGTTGAGAGCATCACCTGCTCCCGCTCTGTCCTGGGTAAAGATTTAAATCTGCTCTAAGGAGCTGCTGGCAGAAACCACCTGGAAATTGTCACTGTGTCCAGGCCGTTATCTGCTGCTTTTCCCCATCTTCTAAGTGAGAGGGGCTACTGGGTTACTGCTCTGATGGTTCTGTGCAGATAAATCCGTAAAGATTTCTGGATTTTCAGGACTTTGAGTGAATGGTGGAAAAGAAAATAAGTAGAGATCAACAAGCCCAGTTACGAGGTTGAACTTCTTACACTGAGAATCAGTGTTTTTTTCAAGTTCAGCTGAAAAGATCCTTGAGGCCATTAGAGGTTGTTTCTGTGGAAGTCTTGGTTCTGGAAGAAGAAGTGAAAGAGGAAATGCTTGGTGATTTCTGTACTTACAAGGAGGTCTCAAGAAACATACATTTACCTAAATTCACTTACATTGCAGGATTCTGTGTGCTGTTTCTTGAACGCGCTTAAGAACTATCTCCTAACATCTAACATCATTTTCCTGTTTTAGGTAATTATAGACTGCGAATGAGTTGTCTTCTGATTTCTTCTTTGATAAATAACTTGACCTGTGTAACTGTCATTAGAAGATATCTTAAAAACTCAAGTGTTTTTTTTCTTTTTTTTTTCCTCATTTAAAAAAAATAATTCCTTAATTCCCTTGGGTGTTGGAGATTTAAAAGAAAAAAAGAGTTGCTCTTGAGAGTGAAATAATATTACAGCAGTCCTCTTTTTCACAGACTCAGAATCGTTCAGGTTGGAAAACACCTCTAAGGTCATCTAGTCCAGTTGTATCCACCATGCCCACTCCCAGCAAGGTCTCCCTGCTGGAAGAGCTACATCCTTGCCCCAAAAATGAGAAGAAAAAGACTTTATTTCTGTAGAGGAACCAGCCCAGAAACATCATTCTTCCATCCAAGAAAGGGCATTTTTGGGATACGTTTCTGTTCTGAAATAGAATCATAGAAACATAAAGGTTGGAAAAGACCACATAAGATCATAATGATTCTGAAGTTACTACTCTTTCCTTTACCTTCTGCTTTCTCAGTCCTTACTTTCAGGTTTTTTTTAATGTTCCTCTGGTTACTCCTGTAGATGTATTGTTTGTTCGAAAACCTTTTTCCCATAATGTGCTCCTGTTTGCATATGTTTTTTCAAATAGTCTGAACTGTCACCATAGAATCATCATAGAATCATAGAATGACCTGAGTTGAAAAAGACCTCAAAGATAATCTAGTTTCAACTGCCCTTCTGTGGGCAGGGTCACCAACCAGTAGGCTGGGCTGCCCGACTATCAAGAGGCCGTCAAGAGCAAGGCTGAAAGATGCACACTGAGCATTTTCTGGTATGCTTGGAATTAATCTTTAGCGAAGACGTTATTCTGTAAAGATGGAGATGTGGAAATGGTTTATCTCTTAGGATTGACCCTCACCTTCTCTAAATACCAGGGGAATGCTAAACAATGTGTTGTGTGCCATGCAATTGCATAGCTGTTAACAACGATACAGAATTATAACATTTAAAATAGATTGGCAGATCTTTTGTTTGAATATGTTGCAATACTAAGCCAGCTCTGAAGTTAGATTAAGATGTAAATAATGCTACAGGAACTTCAGGGTCTGGTACCTTTCTTTTGTTTTTTACCTGGACAAAGTGTCATGGAGATGGCACAGTAAGCTTCTCTGCACTGCAGACTGTTCTGAGCAGCTCTGGCTCTTCTGGTGCTTATCTCCTCCACAAATGAAGAGAAAGAAGAATGTCTTAATTCAAGCTGGTCAGTGGTGTTGCCCTAAAAAAAATAAAAATGAAGAAAACCACCCCATTATTGATACATCTGACCCTTGGGTGCAGTGGGTATTTGCATGGCAAGATGGTTGTCTGTGCAGGAGACAGGGATTTCTTGTCTGCTGGCTTTGCAGTCTGGAAGGAGTCTGGGAATCAGCACAGACACTGCTTTCTCCTGCTTAGGAAGATGGGTGTGCTCATCAAACACTAAAATTTAGCTAACCAACATGCAGATGTGTGCAGTTCTCCTGGAGGGAGGATGTAAGGTAACAAATGGCTTTTAATTAGGTTGTGTATGTCCAGGAAAGCGTGTTCCTGGAGTGCATTTTGACTTCAGTGCCATAATGATGGGTTGTGATGCAAAGACAAAAGCAGAAAAAGAAAAAAAAAGGAAAAAAAAAGGATTGTTTTGAAGTAATTCATATGTTTCTTCTGCTTGAGCGAATCAGTCCTGGAAAATCCCAGGTGGGTGCTCAGCTGAAAATACAGCATCACAGGACTGTAGTAAGAAAGTAAACCTTGCTGCTTGAGTAAATTTACCAGTATAGCTATAATTATGAGTGTAACTACAGTGTTTTAATCTCTTCTCATTTAGGTGAACTCATAATCAGACAGTGGTTTGTGATTTTTTATAAAGGAGGTCTTTGAAGTTTCTTATGTTCTTTGCCAGAAGGGAATCTGTTGAAATACTAGTTCTGCTGCCCAGTAGTTTCACCTATAAGAACTCATTCTGATCAGTCTCAAGGAGGCAAAACTGTTCAGTTTTGTGTCTTGGGAATTTTAGTTTCCTTAAATGATTTTTCATGATACTTAAGGGGGGAGAAGAAAAGGAATGTTGAAGAAAATCTTTCCCACTGAGGTCACAGAGCTCCAGCTGTCCTTCCTCTGCTGCTCTCAACATATGCGAATGTGTCAAAGCTGGGCAGAAAGGAGTTTCTTCTTCTTTCATGTCCTGCTAGACAGCAGGATAGGATAAGTGGAGGACCGGCGTGCCAAAACGATGGCTCGGCCTGCCAAACACCAACTGTGTGGATGGCAATTACCAAGGGAGTCTGTGAGCAACCTTAGAACAAGAGGGCTTTTGTAACAGTCTGCGCCCATTTGCTTACATTCTCCCAATTCACAAAATGCTGTTCTATCTTTGTGAAATCATGCTGAAGGGCTTGGAAAAAATGTACTCTCCTGTGTTTCTTCTCACAGTCTGAGGGGCAGCAGGAAGTCTTTCTTTTGTAGCCCTGTGCATCCATCCTGATGAGGGGAGTTTCTTAGGCTGGTGCTGTTAAATAGAGGCAGTGCAAGTGAGAGGGGGTTTGGGTTTTGCTTATCCTTTGGTTCATATTTTCTAACTACATTTTAGCATCTTTGGCTTTTCTTCCACACTGGGGATCTGGGCTGTGTTTGAGGAGGGGGAGGAGGATTACAGCATGGCTGAGGCTGGCAGAGCACTCAGGGCCCCTGCTCCAGCAGGGCCACCCAGGGCCACATCCAGGCGGCTGCTGGAGCTCCCCAAGGAGGAGACCCCACAGCCTCTGGTCAGCCTGTGCTGCTGCTCCGTCACCTGCACAGCACAGGAGCGCTCCTGGTGTTCAGAGGGAGCTCCTGTGTGCCAGTTTGTGCCCATGGCCTCCTGTCCGGGCACTGGGCACCACTGACAGGAAGCTGGACCTGACATCTGTGCATCCTTTCTTCACGTGTTTAAGGGCATTGATGAGATCTCCCTCGCTTCCTCTTCTCCAGGTTGAACAGTCTCATCTCTCTCTTTCCTCACAGGAGAGGTGCTACTGTCCCTTCAGCATCTTGGTGGCCCACTGTTGGACTCTTTGCAATATATCTATGTCTCTCTTGTACCACGGGGTCCGGAAACGTTGCTCTAGCTGTGGCCATGGTGCTGCAGGTGTAGCCTCACTGGTGCTGGTGAGGGGAGACCTGGCCATTTCTATTCCATGAAATGACAACTCCCTTTTGCATGGATAACTGCAGTAATTTTCAGCGTATACTGGGCAACCGTGTTTTCACTGGGTTTTGGAATAGGGATGGAGCAGTGTTTTGTGGCCATTTGCCTGTCCATTGTGGCAGTGTGGGGTGGCTGTGCTTGCATCTGTCCCATGGTTGTGAAGCCCAGTGGAGCTGTGTGAGTGAGAGTTTGTTGGTCATGAGCCTACAGGGAGGAGAAGTTTCAAGTTGGAAGAAGCCTCTCAGTTAAACTATCCCAGCTGAAGTGTGTTAGTTTTTTATTTTAGATGAAGCTTGACCTATAGATACTCAGAACAAAAATATTAAAACGTTTGCTTGTGGTGCTCTAACTTCTTAGCAACTCTCTCATTTTCCTCCAGGCTAAAATTGCTGAGAGTTCAACTTCCTTGTGGGACTTGTGCCCGGATATGGAATTCTTTTGGCATTTGTTTATTTATTGAAGGGAAGATGCCATGGCTTTTGCCTGCCCGTCATTTAAGAGTAACCGCATTAGCTGTGAAGGAGCTGCGCTGAGTGCGGGCAGCTGTGTCAGCAAGCACTCCTGTCAGTCCTGTCCTTCGTCATTTTTCAACAGGGATTGCAAGTTGCACAACATGTGCACTGCTTATTTATTTATTTTAATGAAAACTAACCTGCCCAGGCTCGAAGCAAAGCTGGAGCCATGGTTTCAAGAAGCAAGAGGCCTGCAGACCTAGTTGTTAGGAATTGTTGGTGAGCTCTCTCTGTATGTGGTTTGTTGGTTTTGCAGCAACAGCTCTGCGTGCTGGTTGGTCTCTGAGGGCAGGTGGCCTATCAGTTCTGAGTGTTTCCTTCCCTTTGCTTTGGTTTTCGCTTTTACTCCGTTGTCTTCAGTGGTTTCTTCATTTATTTATTTTTAACTTCAGATTGATGTTATTGTCGTCGTGGTTACATCTGAGGGCAGTCCTTTTTTCCTGTGAATTTGATGTCAGTGTTTCCTCCAGTGTTTGGTGCAGCAGGGAGGAAGAGAAGTATTTCTGAAGTCAAAAAGTAAGGAGGAGGTTGTTATTCCTAATATTCATTTTAAACTTGCATACTGAAAGCAAGTGGGTTTTGGTTTGACAACGTCCCCTTCCATTATGGTGTCTAGGATGTGTCCTCATCCAAGGGAAACTATCTGTTTCCCACAGTAGTAATGGTTCCCTGCTCTTTGTGGTATTCATTTTCTGTTTATATAGTTAAATGTATATATATAAAACACAACTACAGGTACATGTATGTATACGTACGTGTATGTATGTACGTACATATATATGTATGTATTTTTTTTAACTACAGGTGCAAAATGACTGCTCAAGTAACACTGGAGGATGCCTTATCCAATGTGGATCTCTTGGAAGAATTACCATTGCCAGATCAGCAACCGTGTATTGAGCCTCCGCCATCATCTCTGCTTTACCAGGTCTGCTGTCATCTTAGAAAAAAATATTTGCGAGAATATGTACTCTCAAAGGACAAACAAACAAAACAACAATAACAAAAGCGTTCACATTTATGATATATATAAATTATTTTCCTTATCAAGGATTTGATTCGATATTTTTGCTTTCTCTGCAGCCAAACTTCAACACTAACTTTGAGGACAGAAATGCATTTGTCACTGGCATTGCGAGATACATTGAGCAAGCTACAGTCCACTCTAGCATGGTAAGTAGGTATCCAGGTACATACTTCTCTGCTACCTTCATTAAAAGGAGAATGATGTGTCGTTTTGCATTTCATTGAAAGAATTGTGTTCACAAAAAAGAAGTTGCCTGTAATGTTTCCAGGAGGCAGTAACACAAAAGTGTGGCATTTCTTTTCTTGCATGTAATTGCTGGCAGTTTTAAAGTTGTACTTTTTCTTGATCAACCAGTATTGTTCAAAGGTTTATTGCTTTCACTGTGCATTCTTTTCAGTGTTTGGAGATGGGTTTTATTGACAACTCTCTGCTGTAACTTCAATAAAAAATTACCTTTCATTCTCCCAAATTTCCGATGCTTGTCTGTCGGTGCTAGTAAGGGTTTTTTTTTGACTTCCTCATTGTATAATGTATACATTAGTTGTTTATTGGCATGCTTTTGTGTAAGGTCTTCTGTGTTTTTTAACAGCTGTACAATAGAAGATGAGACTTCTTATCATAACTATCCCTGCTGGTGTTATCGCTGTTTTGGGATACAAAGGAACTTGCAGGTTGCAAACACTGTTCCTTCCATTCTGAACATTTAGTTGTTACATGCATTTTTGAAAATTGTGGTTTAATACATCTTGTCATTCTAAAAGCCGTGTCACAAACTGCATAGGTTACATGCAACTGAAAATTACGTCAATTTACATCAGTCTGCTTTTAAAATTATCTGGCAAGTTCTTAACTTGTTTTGATTGCCTACAGTCCCCAGGTGATAAGAATTTTCTCAGAATTAGATTGAATGTAAAAACATGACTGTGAGTAGATAGAATATTTTAGCTGTTGCCCAAGCTGGGCATCTGTAACTTATTAATTCAACTGTTCCACTTCCTTAATGGTAGAATCAGCACTGATGCATACAGTATGCCAGCTTGCACATGTGTTGTATGGTAATGCTATTTTACATACATGCAGTAAGATGTATCATTTAGCTTGCAATACATGTTTGCACATGTACTTTCGGGTAAGAAAAATACTTTTCTTTGGAATGGTGGCAGAGAAGTGAATTTAACTCCTTTATTTTACAATGCCTTGTTATTATCAAGTGTCTCTCTTGCAGAATGAAATGTTAGAAGAGGGCCAGGAGTATGCTGTCATGTTATATACATGGAGGAGCTGCTCAAGGGCCATACCCCAGGTAAAGGGTCAAAATTAAACCATCATGCAGCATGTGGACTTTGTCTTGTTTTGGTTACAGATTTAGTGATGAGTTCTGAAATTAAGTTTGCTTTGATCTCTGAATTAGCAAACTGTGCATGCCATGGATTAGTGTCTTAACACTTGGGAACTAGTTGGACGTCTTTTTTTTTTCCAGATATTTAAATTCAGAGCAGGTTTAACAGGTGATGGAGCATGTAATAATTAGTGTTTGTGTTAAACATTCTAGGTTTTTAGATGGTCATTCTCTTCTTGTCAGAGCTACGCAGTGTTTTCTTGATCTGTACAAAAATAAAATCCTGTGAATACATCTGGGAATGGTGATATGGTGATGGGGTGGGAAGAATGTTAAGATGCATTAGGAAACCGACCAAAAGTAAAATCATGAATTGGCAATAGTTTGCAAATATTTTTATGCTAAAGTGCAAAGAATAGAGAAAATAGAAAAGAAATCTCAATTTATTTTTAAACTCATAATGAATCTTAGAAGAATGGCATAGATTCACTAAAGCCAGCAATAGATGCCTTAAATTTCTATTGTCAAGATGATAATAATACATTTACCAGCTTGTCATTTGGGATCTTATTTTCTGAGGGAAAATTTTTATTAGGGAAAGCAGTAAGTGTAACGATCTCTCTAATTGTCTTCAGGTTAAGTGCAACGAGCAGCCTAACAGAGTAGAAATATATGAGAAAACTGTGGAAGTGCTGGAGCCAGAAGTCACAAAACTGATGAATTTTATGTATTTCCAGGTAAGTTGAATAGAAAATTTGTTAGCAAGCTTATATTCTTTTCTGCATGCTTAATATTATATGCTCAGTTATTCAACCTAATTATTATACTGTTGGGGGAAAAGGGGTCTCTCAGAAGGGCAGCATTTCTAATGCTTGTCTTAACAATTGCAGCAGTTTAAAAGAATGAGAGAATAACAGGGGTTGGAAGGGACCTTTAGAGACTGTTGAATCCCACTCCCTGCTAAAGCAGTTCCCTACAGCAGGTCTCAGAGGGAGGCATCCAGGTGGTTCTTGAGTATCTCCAGAAAAGGAGACTCCGCAACCTTTCTGGGCAGCATCTTACAGTGTTTCACCACTCTCACTGTAATTAAGTTCTTCCTTGTGTTTGTATGGAATTTCCTGTGTTCCACTTTCTGCCCATTGCCTCTTGTTCTATTGCCGTACACCACCGAAAAGAGGTTCCTCCATTAAGACCCTGTGGCTAAAATAGAAGGTAATTGCATGTGGTCCCTGACACCATGCAAGGAAAGGAAATAGAAATACAACACATCTCATGTGTATACATAAGGCCATCAAGGCACAGAGATCATTTGTTGGGTGTTTGAGGGTTCTACAAGTCTCAACATCGTAGCACCCAGTGCAACTCCACTGCAGAAATTCATACTTGAGGCAAGCTAACCCAGTTTTTCTGACCTGCCAGCCACCCCAACTAAATGTGGTCTGAAGAACAGCCATTTGTCTTGCTTTCTCCTGTGCAAGCAGCTTGCCACTTTATCCAGTGGATGGAGGATGTTTCTTGTCATTTTTCTGAGGAAGCCAGAGCAACTAGAGCTTTCAAACCATGGAGCACACAGCATTGTAGCATTTCTGTCATTTTCCTAAACTCATGGATCTTACTGACTACAAAAATCTCCTTTCATTTGATGTTATTGCCCTAAACTCAGAACAGATTCCTCTTTGTATCTGAAGCTTCTGCTTGTACTTGTAATCTCAGATGGCTCTGGTGCACGCTTGGAAATAAGCCCTCAAATACCCATCTGCAAGCATGGTTTTGCAAAATGGCATGTGCTAGCATTAATCACTACTCTGATATAAAATCACTTGTTTCAAAGGGATTTATTTTTTCTGGCTTCAGATTGCAGATCATGTTTCCAATTGTGCCAGGCGGGCTCTGTGGCTAAAATCCTTTATGACACTTGTAGTACATGGAGGTGAAGCTGGAAAGGCTGTGCTCATGTGTTGCTGGCCTCACATGCCTTATATGCTTTTCTGTTTCGGTGGTACTTTCCATTAGTTCTTGCAGGTGCACCAAAGTGGACTTGTGACAGTGGAAGAGCTCACTTAGAGGGGAAGGCAGACAGGTGTCAGACCTCCAGTTGTGTGTAATAAATCTTTCTTGGAAACATCGTGGCTTTTACTCCCTGACTTGTCTTTTTTGTTTTCTGTTAGAGAAATGCTATTGAACGGTTTTGTGGGGAGGTGAGACGCTTGTGCCATGCAGAGAGGAGAAAAGACTTTGTCTCTGAAGCATATCTGATCACACTGGGCAAATTTATCAACATGTTTGCAGTACTGGATGAGCTGAAAAATATGAAGTGCAGTGTGAAGAATGACCATTCAGCCTACAAGAGGTAAGCTGTTAAGGACAGGATCAGGATTTGTGCTGTGGAGAGACAGAGCTCCCACAAGATGGCAGCAGTAGCTCCTTTTTGGGCAGCTTTTTCTGCAATTACTGCAGCTAAACTGTTGACTAAATTGGCTTTCTTTATGCTGCTCTTCCAGCAACTAAAGATTCTTCTGTCTTTTAAGGCAAAACTGTCATGTACTTCTGTCTTGGTGTTCACTAAATGTATTGGATATGTGTTACTCAATGCTGCTTTTCTTTTCAAGTTTCAGAGAAAGCTGACTTTTTGTTCTGTTCCAGTTTTTGGCATCCAGTTTTGATGTTTGTAAATCAAAGTTGTTTTTATGATATTTCAGCATTGCTTTTAAGAGGTTGTCAATAAAAGGGTAGGTTTGGCTAATATATTTTTGTGAAGCTGTGGCAAGAAGGCACTGGCCTTACGTGTCAGACTCTCTTTCTGCTTGATTCAGGAGATGGGAGATATGCTAAGGTCAGCAACCTTGTACAAGCAACAAATGGCGTTGCCATTTTACTGACTGTACTGACAGTTACAGGCCTGCTGATGTCTGAGAGTTCTGCTGACAACTGGTAGATGCAGAGACAAGTGTGTTTCTGTTGAGTGGGGATGAATTTCTGTACAAGCAGTGCCACTGAAGTGAAATATGGTTGTTGTTTTCTTTTCTTCTTTTTGGAAAGAGCTGCTCAGTTCCTACGGAAAATGGCAGATCCTCAGTCCATTCAAGAGTCCCAGAATCTCTCCATGTTCCTTGCTAACCACAACAAGATAACACAAGTAAGCGTTAATTGTCTTTTTTCCAAAATACTGAATGTTGTATAAAGCCTTTAAAAGAAAACCCTTTCACTTTGGTAGTAGCTGCTGATGCTGTGGGACTGTAACTTCTTGACTCGTGTTCTTTTCTTCTTTTTCTTTCAGTCATTACAGCAGCAGTTGGAGGTGATTGTTGGCTATGAAGAACTGCTTGCAGATATTGTGAATTTGTGTGTGGACTACTATGAAAACAAAATGTATCTAACACCTAGCGAGAAACACATGCTTTTGAAAGTAAGTTTCTTTTCAGTGTAAACTTAAAGAAAGGAAAGGTTGAAGCAGAACAAAGATGTTTCCATTCTTGTTGAATTTTTGTTTCCTTTTGCCAGAACCACGTGAACCAAGTAACTCAAATGTTGCCCTTTGTTTTTATTCTTCAGTGTCTTTGTCTTTCTTTTTTTTTTTTCTTTTATTTTAAACACTAAATCTGTTAAGAAAAGTTCTAATCCATTTTTGTTCTTCATAAATTGAAGTTAGTCTAACTGAACTGCAGCCTTGTTAGGAAACTAATTCTATGGAATGGTGTCTCTGTGAAGTATAGCAACAACAGAAAGGAACTAGGAAATTTTAGTTCTAAATAGGTGGCAAATTTGTGGAAAAGGCTTCTGGAGGTGATGCTGTGTGTCAAAGCTTTGAGGAAACAAGTAACTTAAAAATCAGGGTTAGTAAGCAGAAAAAATGAGCTGGTATAAGTACATCTAATAGAAGAGTGCCAGGTAACGTGAAGTTGGTTGATATTATCTACTGTGTGTCTTGCAGTGTAAGAAAAGGTATGGAGTAAACGCTGAATGTTTGTCTCATGACAATATTTTCAGCATGTTTTTACCCCTGAACTCCTTTTGCAGAAAGGTTTGTTTTTTTTCTTTTGCCAGGTTATGGGCTTTGGATTATACCTGATGGATGGAAGTGTCAGTAACATCTACAAACTGGATGCAAAAAAGAGGATAAATTTAGCCAAGATTGACAAATTCTTCAAGGTTGGTTAATAGAAGCATTTCCTAATATGTAAAGTAGAAGGCAATTCCCCCTGCATTTTAAATATACACCCAGACTAATATAATCAAATAAAACAAAGATCACTTTGAACTGTCATTGGGTAAATAGCAGTTTCTTTTCACTAAGATGCGTATTTCATCATTTATCTAATCTGATTTATTCATTCCCTGTGTACAGCAGCTGCAGGTTGTCCCCCTCTTTGGTGATATGCAGATTGAGCTTGCAAGATACATCAAGACAAGTGCCCATTATGAGGAAAACAAATCCAGGTAGGTAGAACGAGGATACAGAGAGAGGAGTATATGGGCTGGGGAAGGTCAGACCCATAAGGTATAATTTCATAATCACCTGATAATCTGTGGTAATTTCGTTAATAGGATTTTCACCTTGGTCCGTTTTTTGGTGTGGGTGCTTCACTATTAATGTACTTCACATAGTAGATACAGTGGAAAGGACAGGTTATTTAAAAGTCTTTCTGTGGTGCTGAGATATTTCTTGCATCGGTGGCATTGCTTTTCACATGGGTTGGAAGATGTAAAATTTATCTTACACTAATGTAATTTTTATTTTTTCCTTTAAATATGAAACTTTCTTTAAAAGAAATGAAGGATTATACTAAGCAAGGTGAGCAGTAGTGCATGTGTATATTGTACATGGAGCAAAAACTTAGCTTGTGTCCCTCTTCTTTTTATTTTGGTAGGAGTACAGCACAGCAAAATGGCTGGAAAATGCAGCTGTTTTATATAAATTGTTCCATGGTTTATGGTTATTGCTTTATTTTAGCAAACGTTCCTGTGCTCCTCTGAGACCTTCCCTCCATGCAGTTATGTGAATGTAGAATGTAGTGCTTTGCATTTTAATTCCTGCAGAAAAAAATATGTAACTTGCATGTAATTGCTAAGAGAAAATCAATAGTAGTGAGCCTACTGAGCTACTAAAAGTATGAGGCTGTTTAACACAATATTTGGTAGCATGTATTTTGTGTCTCTCTTGATAACATGTTAATAGTATTTAATAATAACTATTTTTATATTTGGAGCATACTGTAAGCTCTTCTTAGTTAAACATGAATGAAGAAAAACAAGCTGAAAGTAGCTAAACATCTTATGGCCTATACTTGTCCCTCTGCCCTGGCTTTTACTCCTTTCTGGTCCTGTCCCTAAGTGTGTGCTTTTGAAGAGAGATGGCAGTTTGTATTTCACAGCAGCAGCGGCAAAGTGAAGGAGGAGAGGAAAGGTCTCATGTGGATGAAAAGGAAGATTTAAGGAAAAAAAAGAGTCGCACATTTTTGTTCTTTCTTTTTTAGTATCAGCTGTACTCTTTATTGCATCAACTGATTGAAGATATTTTTTGTCTTTTGCAACAGATGGACGTGCACGTCTTCCAGCAGCAGTCCCCAGTACAATATATGTGAGCAGATGATCCAAATCAGAGAAGACCATATGCGTTTCATATCAGAACTGGCTCGCTACAGCAACAGTGAGGTGTGGGAGATTAGAGCTATTTGCGCAGATTTTACATCACTGGCTAGCAGTTATTGTAAAACATCTAAAAAGTAGGCAAATTTCAGGCTGGGTAAAGGATAGAGCTGAAAGACCTGACTCAAGAAAAGCTGGCTGCAAGGCTGGTACCCATTCTGTGCATGATATTAATGCTATTTAAATGTTATATCTTAAACTCTGGTACATCATACAAATTGCAGACGTCTTCTGTTTATCTATGTATCCCAGAAATTTTTGGCATGTCTCTTTGGGAATAGGTTGTCTAACCTTCACTCCAAATGTGTGCTATAATTTAAGAGATGAGTTGAAAACTAAAATCAAGTGCGCATGCATATGTTATATATAATCAATGTCTTGAGTTTGTCTGCAATGATATTTTGGTGATACAGAGTCCTTGTGGTTTCTGTCTCTTGACCAAAGTCTGTGAAATGTAACGAGATAATTCTTTAGAAGAAAAAACTGATACTGATCTTTTGTACCCAACTCTTGATAAGTGATACTGTTTAATGCCTAAAAAAATATTGAGAAATGTGACTGTAAATGTTGTACATAAGTTGTTTTAATTTTTTGTTGTTGTTGTTTGCTTGTTTAAAAACATCGTAGGTGGTGACTGGTTCTGGCCGGCAGGAAGCTCAGAAAACAGATGCGGAGTATCGGAAGCTCTTTGATCTTTCTCTCCAAGGCTTGCAGCTTCTCTCCCAGTGGAGTGCACATGTCATGGAAGTGGTATGTTTTCTGAAGAAGGAAAGCAGATGAAAATGAGGCTGGACAGGCTTTGCTTTAACAAAACAAAAAAAATCATGTTATGTACTGTTCCTTTAATTCTCTTCCTGCACTCCTTTTCTCCTGATTCAGACTGTTCCCTTGAGGAAAGCGGCACCTCAGCTCTCAATGTCTAGGAGTAATGTTACTGCTTTAAATATCCAGTAGCATGTGCCTTCTCATACACTACATTTAACTTCTTACATTTAATAGATAGGTGTTCACCTTTGACCCTTGACCAGATGCTGCCATGTTGCTCTTGGCACATGTTTGGTAGACTAAGACTTCATTTATTTTTCCATATATTTCGTTTATTACCTAGATGCAGTCACATAGGAAGTCAGTGTGTTTAGATGGCTGCGGTTAGATGTTGTCACTTAGTAAACTGAAGTGTGGGAGGTCTTAACTGTACACACAAAAAAGATGGAAGGGCTTCCATTAGCCAATGGGAGAAGACATAAAGAAGACATTTCGTTGGTAAATGTAGATAATATAAAGTTTGAGAAGAGATAAGGGAGAAGAAATAACCTGCAGAACGGTTTGTATCTTAATAACTTACTTTAAAAACAGATGCTAGTTAGAAAAGTAGTCATTTATATATTTTTTTCAATCAGAAACTGGTTAATGCAGAAACTGAAGAGGAGACTGTGGGAATGCTTTATATATTCCAGTCTCTTACTTAAATAAAAGCTGTGTGTCTTATCTATGGCAAAGCACAGCCTAGAAGGGGTTGAACAGGTGATACATTATATGAGAGAAGACAGATTTGATCCTGCTTTGTTATACTTCTGTAGAAATCTCTCATTTTTACCTCTGTCTTTATACTCCCAGTTCTGGAACAAACCATAGCAGTTGTTTTGTTGGGGCTTACTTTTGTAGGTTTTGGGGGGTTTTTTGTTTTTTTTTTTTTTGTTTTACCTCTTACCACTGCCAATTTTAGGTCCATGCTTTTCTTTGTCTTTTTGATTTATATGGATCCCCTTAAGTGCTTGTCACATAAGTTCTTCTGCCCTCCCACTGAGATTTTCTTCTGGCATGGAGTATCTCACTTACTAATCTGTTCTCTGAATTCACTCAGTGTCCATTAACCTTGTACATACATCATGTTCTGTTTCAGAATTTATGCAGATTTTGAGAATAGTACCAAACATTTTTCAGATGTTCTTCAAAAATCAGAGTATTATATAAGCGTATTATTTGTGTTCAGATAAGTTTTGTTTATCAGGCCTTTTTTGTTTCCATCTTTCTTCTCCCTGTTCCATTTCGTGAACTGCAGTATTCATGGAAGCTGGTACACCCAACTGACAAGTACTCTAATAAAGATTGTCCTGACAATGCAGAAGAGTATGAAAGAGCAACAAGATACAATTATACTAGTGAGGAGAAGTTTGCTTTGGTTGAGGTAAGAAATTTTTCTTTTTCTTTTTAGACGGGGATTTCCCAAAGATTAATTCCATACGAAAGAGAGAACATCCTCTGAAAGCATTTTCTATGCCTCTGTTGACTCTGAAAGTGCATGTTTTCCTTTATTCAAAACACAGAAGGGGTACAGGAAAACTAGTCTTTTCAGACTGACTTTCTCCTTTACCATTTTGAACTTGTTAATTCCTCTTCTTTCATTTTCTATATTGAAAAATGGCTTTTTGAACATGTACACAAACAAAATTAAAAAAAAAAAAACACAACTGTTTTTTATTTTCCAGGTGATTGCCATGATCAAAGGTCTTCAGGTGCTGATGGGAAGGATGGAAAGTGTTTTCAATCATGCCATTCGCCATACCATTTATGCAGCTCTTCAGGACTTTGCCCAGGTTACACTTAGAGAGCCACTAAGACAAGCGATTAAAAAAAAGAAAAATGTCATTCAGAGGTAATGTTCTTCTCATCTCTTCCTGTATTCTTTTCTCCAACTCTTATTAAAATGGCACGGTTGGTAAATTTTGCCTCTTGAATCCATGCTCCCTTTGTAGTCTATATAATATTCAGAGTTAGCTTGCCTGATTGATGTTGCGACTCAGAGTGGATGACTGCCAGTATGGCTAAGGTAGGAGTCCAGGTTGTCTTGAGCTTCTTAGCACTAGCTCAGGATTTCTTATAACAGGATTGCCTGTAGTTTATTTCTATCCCAAGGAAAGATAAGTACTGTAATATTTAAAGAAAGATTAGTATTTTTATTTCGAATCAAATTGTTGCTGTCCACCTTCCTTATGGTTCAGGTGTTTCCTTGTGTCTCGTATTTACATCCCATAGTCTTTTCTCTGCCGTCTTGGCATCTTGCCTTGTTTCTTCACTTCTTCTGCTTCTACCTTGTTAGCCTTCCACTTTTTTTCCAAATGCTCTGTCCCACACTGATTGCTATGACTTTTCGCTTTATTTTTGTGTCCCTAGTTGTTTGACTTTAAGCTTAACTTCTCTATCAGTTGTTTACTCCCAGTTTAGTTAAAGTATAACGTTTGTATAAAATCCAGAATTTAGGAGTTCTGCAGGAAACAGGAAGTATCTTCTTCCTTTTCAATTCAAGCTCAAATTGTCTTGTTTTAGTGTGGTTTTAATTGATTAATTTGCCTGCATTTCATGGTGCAAGCAAAATGGCTTGATGCACTCACTAACGATCACAAAGGCAAATTCTTGACAATTGGATTATCAACTAGTTTCATAGGTCAACTTTCTTTTGACAAAGGAGGAGCGCTCTGGACTATCCTTTTTGAGGGAACAGTGTAGAATTATTATCATATGGATCTGGCCGTCTTGAAGTTATTGGCAAAGTTGTTTGTGGTTCCTCTGAGTAACCCTGAGCTCCAGAGTACTGTTGCAGAGTTTCTGCGCACTTGAATGCATACAAGTCTGAAGCGGTGTGAATTCTGTTCAGTGTTTTGCAGGCCATCAGAAAGACAGTCTGTGACTGGGAAGCAGGTCATGAACCATTCAATGACCCAGCTCTAAGGGGAGAAAAAGACCCCAAAAGTGGCTTTGATATCAAAGTCCCAAGGCGTGCGGTGGGTCCCTCCAGTACTCAGGTACGTTCCGTCTAATGGCTGTGATACTTGTCAGTGAGTACTGCACATCGTATTTTCTCTCTGGCTAAACTACTTTAAAATGCAGTTTTCTTTTGGAATGTTCAAAATCTACTTTGATTAGATTTATATTTACAGAACAATGTATACTTAACCAAATCATCTCTCTGGGTTGCTGTCACTTCCTATTCAGATGTGTGATTTTCCACGTATCCCATTTCTGTAATTTGACTCACTTCGAAGAAATATTTTCTCCTTGTGCTCCTAATATTTTAATACAATATTTTGGAATGATTTGATTATTTCTTAACTGTTTCCATTTTAGATTCTCTCTCATATGGCTGGTAGATTTTTTCTGTTAGTTAAATCTCATAAATTACACTGTTTTAAATTATAGTTTTAAATTATATTTCGAATTTATATATAAAGCATGGGAGAGTATTTGAATCTCAACAAGATCCTTCATCTTGTTCAGTAATTAATAAAGAAGCTGCTCCCTAAAATCTGTATAATAATGTGCTACTATTAATAGTATTTCAAGTTCATTTTCTGTGGCAGTCATCAAAATTCCATACCTCGACGTTGGTTTTGTTTTCTTTGTAATTTCCTGTTTTATTTTATTTGTAAATTTGTTTTGGAGAGTGTGTAGCCTAGGTATTCATAGTGCAACTGAGAAAATGAGGTACTGAGCAATTTGGGTGAAAAACTGAAGGCCACCATCGTTTGTAAATCAAATATTCTTATATACATCAGTGGGGAAGAGACCCCATGTGGATAACAGTCTTGAGTAGTAAAAGATTGCCTTGGGTAGTAAAAGATTGCCTAAGTTTTACTGGGATGATTCTAATGAAGATTTTGATTTCTAATTTTCTGGGGGAAATACAATCAAGTTAAAAAGAAAAAAAAAAGTATATTCATCAGTGTATTTCTCTGTGCTTGGTGTATCTGAGAGCTTTGTTTCAGTGGCAGCTATAGGCTCACTAGAGCACACAGTTCTGTTGTCATTTCTGCTCTTGGGGTGGCAAACATTTGTTTTTCTCTGCTGATGAGGGGAGGTCAAACCTATCCGCTCTAGGTACTTCTCTCTCAATCTCCTGCAGTTCTAAAATGGCTATTTATTAATTGGATATGCTTGGAAATCTTTGTGAAATACTCTGAGAAGCCATCAGCTGTGGGCCTGGCTCCACATCTGCTGAGGGGAATGGTGATTTTTCCATTCGCCTCAGGGAGCACAGGATGGCAATGATTATTCTGAAAGAAGAAACCTTTCTGTTTCAGAAGTGTATTATTTTCCTTTGCATGCTGACTGTGCTGCTTTTCATTTTTAACAAACTAACCCAATTTCTCCGCTTCTGTTTTCCCTTCCTTATTTACCTGTGTGTTTTTATTAACGGATTCTCTCTCCCCTGCCTGCCCCTGTCTGTTGGTTTTTAGCTCTACATGGTTCGCACTATGACAGAGTCCTTAAACTCTGCTGAGCTGTTGAAGCAGCTCAAGGCTCTGGGACTGGAAAAGCTATTGCAAATGACACACAAGTTTCTGAGGCAGTCCTACATCTATCCGCCTCTGTTAAACTTTGGTGGTAAGACGTTACTTATTACTTCTACTCTTGTGGTGATGTGAACTGTTCCACTGCAAATGGTCTGCTGCTCAGAGTCGGTGGAGGCCCCTTGGCATGGGTAGGCATTGTGCTGCTGGGTAGGCTAGTGCTGCATCCATTCCTCTGAAGGCTTTTGCCCACACAGTGCCAATTTTCAATTTGAAGTGGAGCAGTCGCTTTCTGATAGTAATTCTCAGTGTTGCTCAACTAATGTGCCATGTGTATTTTCCTTTTTTCCCCCCCTTCCACCACAATTGTTTCCTTTAATGATACAGCTTTACATGGTGAGAACTATGTTAGAGTCCCTCATTGCTGACAAAAGTGGTTCCAAGAAAACCTTGAGAAGTAGCCTTGAGGGACCCACCATATTGGACATAGAAAAATTCCATCGCGAGTCTTTCTTCTACACTCATTTGATAAATTTCAGTGGTAAGATATGGAGATGATCAGTGTCCAGCTTAGCATGTCCTAACACCTCTAACACAACCTGGGAAATGTTTCCGATTGCCTAAGCCAACTTACTGTTGTTTTATTGATCAAAAAACCTTGGTCTGTCCAAACGTTTTCTGAGATGTGGTATTCATTATTGTGGTAGGTTTATTTTGACTTGTAACACATTCATTTATAATGGATCAAATTTCATATTGTTACCTCATTTTTTTTTTTTTCAAATGTATTCATGCAAACAAGGGACAGATAATTCTTTGTGCATTGAAATTTTAAAAGGGAAGTCGTTTTTGTGTTTTGGGTTTTTTCTTTTTCTTTTGTTTTTTCTTTTTTTTTTTTCCCAAATACAGAGGAAACGGATTCTCTGTTGTGGTAAATTTGATGTCATTTCACCACTTTTACGATTCAGTTAATTGTAATCGGAAACATGCTGTCCTAAAGAATTCACCTACTGACATTGAATGTGTTTAGTCTTTGTCATCATCATGCTGTGTTGTCTTTCATTTTTGTTTTGTTACTGGACTCTTTTACCCTCAAAGAAGGGGAAGCCTGTTAATTTCTGTTATAATGCTGCTGTTGAGCAGCACATCCCGTTTTGGAAGATTTTAATGTAAAAAATTTATTTTTTATTTTGGCTCTGAAGCCTTATACAAATGAAGGCTTGTGCTGAGCGTTTACTGAAGAGGTGGGAAAATGTCTATCTGTGTCCCTGACAGTGGCCTTAGAAACTTTTTGTTTTAATCCCTTCTTCATGTGTCTGTGTGTCACTTACTACTTGTCTGATGAACAGAGATGTGTGGAGTGGTTTAGTCCTCCATTAGGGTGGATAGTACTAACGGTCCCAGTACTGTGTTGTCTCCTTCACCAGCTACTTCCCAAGTTCAGTGCACAGTTGAGGAGCAGACCCTAAATGAAAAGTTAAATTAGAAGCCCCCCATAATGGTATGCAGAATTTTTCCATTTAACTGGTAGTCTGGTCCACTCCCACAGTATTTTCTGTAATAAGGCACCTCTTTGGGGGCCAACATGGAGTTCAGAACTATATCAAAAAGTCATGGGCTCTGCATTTTGAATTGAGTTTACACATTTGGCTTGTGTATGACTCAATGCCTGCTTTTATTTGTTTCACCTTGCATCATCAGAATCACAGTTGTATTGTCCTTGATGTACTTCTGTAAGAAGTGTAATTCTGCCTTATTTATCCCAAAAGAAACCCTGCAGCAGTGCTGTGATCTGTCCCAGCTGTGGTTCAGGGAATTCTTCTTAGAGCTGACCATGGGAAGAAGAATCCAGTTTCCCATTGAGATGTCAATGCCTTGGATTCTGACAGACCATATTTTGGAGACCAAAGAGGCATCAATGATGGAGTAAGACCTACTTGTGCTCTTCCACTGAATGATTATTCTTAATGATTGCCACACTTTATTATGTTACTGCTTTAATTGATTTTAACAAGCAGTCGCTGAGAAGGTATTCTAAACCGTCATACAATTTTCCTCTTTGCTTACTTCCACAACTCACAGTTTTTGTTTCTTTTCAAAGTGAATAAAATATTAAATATTTAATGTAAATGTAACTGCAGTAGCTAAATGTATTGTTCCCTGGATGAGTTCTCCTTCTATGCTTATTTTGCAGTAGACTGTCTTAATAACTCAATATAGTCAACATAATTGATTACCCACTCAATATAATCCAGGGTACTAAGAGCAGGTGTGGTTTCACCTGATGAAAAACTGTATCTGGAAAGCAAGTTTCAGACTGCAAACTTATCTGTAAAAATTACTAAACTAACATAAGACTCATTTCTTAAATGAGCAAGTATGAATCTTTATATAAACTCCAAGAACAAAAAATCTTGTTTATGTGACACACATGTAGACCACAATATTCACAGGCTTAAAGTATGTTGACAACCATTTTGAAGAGCCACATCTCTACAGATATGTAACGTTTTTGTTTGTTTGTTTTCATTCAGGTATGTTCTGTATTCTTTGGACCTTTATAATGACAGTGCTCATTATGCGCTTACTAAATTTAAGAAGCAGTTCCTCTATGATGAGATTGAGGCAGAGGTAAAGCAACCTTACCTACAGGAGAAAAGTAGTCTGTGTGTGTTAATGTGGAATTACAGAATCATAGAATAGCTCAGACTGGAAAAGACCTTAAAAATTATCAAGTCCAACCACAACCTCACCACACTACCCTCACTCCAACAACCCTCCGCTAAATCACGTCCCTGAGCACCGCATCCAAATGGTTTTTAAACACATCCAGGGATGGTGACTCAACCACCTCCCTGGGGAGCCTATTCCAGTGCTTCACAACCCTTTCTGTAAAGAAGTGTTTCCTGATATGCAACCTGAATCTCCCCTAGTGCAACTTGAGGCCATTTCCCCTTGTCCTGTCACCAGTGAGAAGCGATCAACCCCACTCTTGCTGTAATTGCCTTTCAGATACTGGAAGAGAGCAATGAGGTCTCCCCTCAGCCTCCTCTAAGGAAGCTAAAGTCAAAGGATGAGACCTATTGAAAGAGATTCATAACAGATGGAGATGAGGAACAAGTTGCAAAGACAGAATATGGATGATTTGCTGATGTGTTGCAAGGACATATGTAGATCTTTACAAAACCCTTCACATTAATGCTAAAGGCTGAATATCATCTTCTCTTGTGCAAGGATCTTTAGAAATGTTAACTCTTCTATCTGTATTTGCTAAGTTGTGGAAAGTCTTGGATAAGTTCCTCCTTTTTAATACTGAGTAGCCATAAATGCACTTTTTTCCCTCTCTCCTAAGGTAAACCTGTGTTTTGACCAATTTGTCTACAAGCTGGCAGACCAGATATTTGCATACTACAAGGCAATGGCTGGCAGGTAGATACTTCAGTAGCAAGACCTTTTATTTGTGCTTGGTTTTGCTGTTAGCTGTACTTTTCTCTTTGCTTTCTTTTCTTCATAGCCTGCTTTTGGATAAACGTTTGCGTTCAGAATGTAAGAATCAGGGAGCAACCATTCAGTTGCTGCAGTCCAACCGCTATGAGACACTGCTGAAACAAAGACACGTCCAAGTGAGTTAACTCATGCTCTTCTATTTGCATTGCTGGGCATTTTTCCAGTGGTGTTGATTTCTGTAGATACGCAAAACTATTTCTGTGTTTTCTGTTCTGCTTTGTAAGTGGCAGAAGTGACATTTGAGATGAGATTTTTTGGTCTGTAGAAGGAATAAACTAAAACCTGAAAAGATCCAATTTTAGTTGCAATTATGTGTTGCAGTTAAGCAAATGCAAGCCAAATAGGAGAATGTTGTGTGTAGTAATGTTGTCTTCCTAATAACATCTTTCAACGTTTTTTTTTCTAGTGCGTTGTTGGCACAATGTAATGAAGCCATTAAATGATGATATATATATATATATCTAAATATGAATACTGCATGTGATATTACTTCTTCTTGTGAGAAATTAGATGTAAAATGTATCACCTCATTTATTCATGGATTTATAAATGTTATCCATATACTTTGTGTGTTTGGAATGCAAATGTCTATTAATCTGTGGAACCTTGTAGTCCATGTACAGCTTGTCTTGTGATTTGATATTCAGTTCAAAGCTTAATGGTAGCTTTTCCTCAGCTTCTTGGTAGGTCAATAGACCTGAACCGATTGATCACTCAGCGAATTTCAGCAGCTATGTACAGATCAATGGAGTTGGCAATTGGTCGATTCGAAAGTGAGGATTTGACTTCCATTGTGGTGAGTGTTCCACTTTTTTTTTTTTTTTTTTTAACTCATAAAAAGCGTGTGTTCCTTTTTTAATGGTAGAAGGAAAAAAAAAACAAAACAATCTTAAGTTTGGCTGGAAACTCTCTTGGTGTTCTCTCAGTAATTAACTGCACAGTCACACCTGGGGAGAGGGGAGGAGTCTGAAGAGGCTGAGCTCCTCGGGAGCTGTAAGTGTAAAGAGCACATGTAGAGAAAATGTGTTCTAGGAGCTATGAGCAGGCATGGAGAGTAAGCAGTCTCATGACGTAAGTTTTTGGAAATGCCCACTTCTGTGTGTGCTTATACATAAACTGCAGACCAAAACAAAACAACGCTGGGCCTGGTAGAATCGAAAGGAATTTGTTTAGCCCACCAGCTTGTTCTTTGTAGCATGACAAAATCAAGGTAAACTTATTTTTGTGAAGGAACAGCATCTGGCATGAGGAAGGAGAGCATCTGTGCAATACTGAAGTGCCTTTTGAGTTAGTTTCCTGATGAAAATGTTAGTGGGCAATTTTTATTGCCAGACTGCGTAAATTCGATAAGTTAATATTCAGTCTGAAGTGAGTAATAGTCTGTAAGCTGTATTTTGTTCTGCTGGAATGAAAAAAAAAAAAAAAGTTCTGCAAGAAAGTTTACTGTCAATCTTGTTGTAATATGTTTGTTTTTTCACCTATGAGATTTTGACATACATTAACTTGCCCAATTTCATGTCATCCTTTACTGGGGGTAAATAGAATTCTAAGGCCCTGAGATGGGCAGGAGTCGGGTTTTTCATGACGTTTTGGAGCACAGTGTTATAACATTCAAATTACTTAAATGTAGTTTTCTTATTGGCTAAGTGAACAGAAACCACTGATGATTTTTAGGTCAATGGCTCTTACACATCTTTGAGGTAGAGATTGGCAGGGCTGTGTTGCCATCCATTCCCCTGTTGCCATCTTCCCTTTTTTTCTTTGGTTTTACACAGAATCATTTCTGATGAAAACTGCTTAGTTTCCTCTATGAGGAAATAATAGCTTAACTTGTAAATAACTTCTGCTGATTTTGAAGCTAAATAAGTTAACTGCCTTCATTTAAAAGATCAATCTATCCCTGCTCTCAGATTGGACTCAGTGCTGTTGTAGCCATCATAGTGGTTCTTTTTGTCTTCTTAAGTTAACTGTCACTCACAAGTTTGAAAATCCTTTGAAAAATGGAGCAATTGAATCAGATAGTACTGTATGGGAACATGACTGCATAGCCAAATGAAGCCCAATCTCCACTGGGTATTCCTTCATATGTCATTGTACAACTATAAGCAGTGCTCATTGGTGGTTTTTGGAATAAGAGCTTGTGTTCTCTGTTTTTAATTCTTTTTTCTTTTTTTTTCTTGGTACATACTGGTTAGAGGCTGTGCTGTAACTTGCCTTGCAATTGCTAGACCAACTCTAGTCATTTATGAGTTCAGTGCTCTGTTCCATAACTACTAGTGTTTCGGTGTCCGGTGTCAAAGATGCACTGTTTCTATTGTAATTTATTTAAAAGAAAGTGCCAGAAACCATACTTGGAAATGTCTTGTCAAGAGAAAAAACATTATGAAAGGCAGTGCTGTTACGTATAGTCCAAAGCTAGTGATTCTGTAGGTAGTTTCACTCCATTTGTAAATGGCTCATCTTTTGTTACCTCTTAGTAAGCTCTTTACCTGACTAAACCACGAGAAGGATTTATGATAAATCTAGTATTATCCCTAGCAGTACTACTACAGAAGTTTGGTCACCAGTTGCTTTGCCAAGCAGAAATAACTTTGCAGATGCTTGTAATGTAGGAAATGCAGAAGCTGTTTCTCAATCTATTTCTGACTCCAGTTAAGTGTTAGAATTCTAACTTTAGCTTAGTTGGCCCATCTGTGTTTGAGACACCTGCCAGCAGTGCAGACAGGTCATACCCTCAGCATCTCAAAGGGTTTGGTGGGATATAGACACAGAGCAGCCTTGGGAACACAGATTCCTTCCAGCTTTGTCACTGAACTAAGAGACTGGAGAGGAGTCAGCTGTCCATTATTCACTGATAGTCTCCTATTCAGTTAAGGCTACATATGTACTTTGTTGAGGTTCTCTGCTTTGTTAAATTTACTGCTTGTTTTCTTTCCTCTTGCTTTATTTTTTTTTTGTAGGAGCTGGATGGCTTGATAGAAATAAACAAAATGACTCACAAACTTCTGAGCAGATACATGACCTTGGACAGCTTCGATGCCATGTTCAGGGAAGCCAATCACAATGTGTCAGCCCCGTACGGACGAATCACTCTTCACGTATTTTGGGAACTCAATTACGATTTCCTTCCAAACTACTGCTACAATGGATCCACTAACAGGTTGGCATGGTGTAGCCTTTTGTTGGCAGCAGTTCTCCTGCAGCTTCTCTCACAGCAAATGCTAACAAATTCCATCACCATTCATTTAGTGTATTTTTCACTGCTAGTGCTTTTCTTGAAATGAGGTAAAATGAGTCATTTTACTAAGTGCTGTCAAATGTATGAAAGACTGTTATTAGTCCACAGTAGAAATAGAAGTTGGTTGCTGAGGTTACGTTTTATGACATTTTATGACTTAGCTGTGATACGCTGAAAATAAAGCGTGTCCAAAAATACTGCTACGTGCATGTCAGAAAGACATTCGGTAAACAGGATCTTCAACTGTGCGATGACGAAAGTAAAATTATATTCCTTGTTTCTGCGTTGATAAGAAGGAAAAGGGAAGAGTTCAGTGTTCGCCGAGTATGGTTTTATCTGCCTTGCTGCTGTCTTCCTTGTTTCTGGAACTTGAGGCTATTTCGTGTCCAATGGTTGTGTCTTACTGAGCCTTCGTTAGCCAGGGAAGTCTTACCTTGAAGTCTGTCTTTTTGAGCAGAGGAAATTCATTCAGAGAAGCTGTAAATTGTATTTCTTCTCGTTTCTTTTTCTCAGGTGGTTAGTGCTACTTTTAAAAGATCTTCTCTGATGGTGAGCCTTTTTTGTTTTGCTCAGCTTATGGTAGCAGAAGAACAGTGTGTATCTGTAGTGTTAGAGCTTTGTTCCAGGTGTCCGTCCTTCCTGCTGTTGCAGCCTTGAAGGAGAGTGAGTAATGGAAATAGGAAGCAAATGATAGGATTCAAAGTTTGAGTGAGTTGAAGGCACAGCACTTGGGCTTCCTGCTTTTGTATTTGCTTTTGGCTTTTAAGCAAAACTTGATTAAAGCATTGTGAAGAGTCAGTAAAGCAATACTCATATTGAGCTATGGCAGGAGGAGAAGCCTGTTCTCATCTTTCACTCTCCTTGGAGTGCTTCCTCTGTCTGACATGTTTTTGATGGTTTTGATGTGGTTTTGATGGCTTTGTCGTGATTTAGAGCCAACATTCTGTCTGGGGAAAAAGAAAAGTGAATGTTGTGTTTGAGCATTCACCAAGAAGCTTTTGTTATGCGGATCTGTTTGCACAGCAGTGTTGAACTGTGCATGTTGATGTGTCTGGAGATCAGTATTGGAATGTTCAGTGTGGTGTGTTAAGAATCACATAAACATAATATTAAAAGAAAATCTTGATGAAAGGGCAATATTTCATGTAGCAGCCTTAATAAAAGGTGTTCGTAAGCTCCTAGAATTAGTTATTCTCTGTTCATTTTGGATATAAATACCATGGTATGGATAGGATTGATAGGCTGTTTGCCTATTTAAAAACGGCACACAAATTGAGTTAGGCTGATTCTCAGGCTGGTTGGGTAGTTAATTCAGGATAATTAATTTATCCTGATCATTATTATATTATTATTTATTAATATAATAATAATAATTTATATTATTATTTATTAATCTTAGGCAGGTCTGTTTTCATCTCAAAATAGCTCTGGTTTCAGGTGAAAATGGGAGTGTGATGAGAATTAATGGCCCCCTGCTTTTCCAAGCCAAAGGGCTTTCTGCACCATGAGATTTTTTCATAGTTTATGCCCATACCTGTGCTTTTTCCATCCCTCTATTTGTGGAACTAGGATGACTGGGCCATCCAGAAGATTCAGAGGGCTCAGGGGCAACTTACGGATTTTTCTTATTTGTTCCTTTCTAAGTGTTGCTGTAGTGTTCCTTTTTCTGCCATGTTTTCTGTCTTATTTCTGAGCTGGTAGTGTGTTTTGCGTTCAGGGTTAAGAAAGTGAGACAAGTGTAAGATAATCTGGATGCTTATTGGGATTAAGGATTTCTGTATTTTCTTGAAACACTGATGCAAGCTTCCCAGGACAGCCATCAGTCCTGGTGTCCCATCTCCTCTCAACACATTATACAAATTCTGAATTCTGTGGGGAATCTCACATAAGCCTATAATGACCCTTTGTGCTACTGAAGGATTTTAATACGATCCTGATTTTGGAACATAAATTCTTTATCAGTTTCTTTTTGGGCTAAGTCCAACTATTATTTTAATCACGCCAAACCCAGGACCACTGAATTTTGAAAGAATGTTGATATTTCCTTTGTGATATTCAGGCATTTGCTGTCTGAAAAGATTAAAACATAGCATCTTTGTACCAATCCAGGCTCTAAAGCCTTGTTTTCTAGCTAAATATGCCCCCCATTTTGTTTGCTTTTTCTCCAGTAGCACCATACTTCAGTGTCAGCCAGTTCTTCTTCTCAGCCTCTTCATAACAATCCCCAACCCTGCCACACACATAATTTCTAAGCAACTGGAAATACACCTGTAAAAAAAAAAACCTGTAAAACAGCAGAGGATGTGGATGACTTAAAAATGTTCTGTGCACTCCTATAGCATTTATCTTCCCAATTGGTCTGGTCTTGTTTTTGAATGGTACTTGGCACTTCATGCAGCAGCACGCTGCAGCATACTTACATACTGCAGTGATGGGCAAGCTGCAGAAAACCCAAATTAACTGGGTTGTGTAGTGGTAATTTGTGTGCAGTGTGGTCTTAAATCTTCAGAGCCCATAGAAACCATGGCCTAAAAAGGAGCTTGTTCCAGTGGCAGAGCTGAATTGTAGTCGCAGTTTTGATCAAGGCAAAGCAATCACTTCATCTCTATGCTGCTCCCATAGCATGCTTTCCTTTTTCAGCAGCTTGGAGAGGGGACCAAGATTCGTTGGCAATGTCATGCAAATGCTGTTAAGGTGCATTGTGCCATGTAATGTGCACATGTGCAGACAGCTGTGCTTGACATTCACATTCAGGAAGAGTGCACTGGATCTAGCATTCCTGAAGAGGAGTAGGGAGTGTGCTTTGACTTGGTAGGCTGGGCGTTGAAAAGATCCCTGTCCATTAGACAGGGCAATCCAGAAGGACACTTCATGAGAAGGGAGGGAAGGACTACTGTGAGTTGAAGCTCAGTGAGTTTATGAATGAGGTTGCCTGACCTGGTGTTTGTGGCAGCAAGGAAGTGGGATCATTAACCACAGTGATCCTTTTCAGTTTTTTTCTCTTTATGTTTTTAAATAGATGATGGCAGTTGGTTGTAAAGGGCTCGCCATGAACTCCTTCCTGGGAGGTATCACAGAGACGCTAACATAAAATGATTTGATCCTGGAATACTTTAGGGCTCGTGTCATTCTTTAGCAATCACCACCGCAAAGCTCTGTTAAGCCAGCAGGCTTTTCATCCACTTAATCTACTTTGGCTGCTTACAACCTGTGTTGATTAAAATGGATAAATTACTGAGATCATCAACAGTGATTAAAAATGAAAAGAACTGATGATCCTGTAGTGTGCCAAAACCTGCAGGCAGCAGCGCTGGAGGGAAAGTAAAATCTTGTCTTGCTTTATTGTTGGTATTCAGCAAGTTGATTCCTCAGTCCTTGAAAGTGGTACTTCTGTTTCTTGGAAGAGGAGCAGGAGGAAGGCAACCTGCAGGAGAACATAGCCTGCTCACTGAAAAAGATTGAAGAATGCAAGCGATGCTGAACTGTAATGGTTTCTATGTATATCTTTTAGCATTGTGGGGAAAAAAATTCACTTATGGCTTAGGTTGGAAGGGACCTCAACACCCACCCAACCCCACCCCCTGCCATGGGCAGGGCTGCCCCTCACCAGCTCAGGCTGCCCAGGGTCCCATTTGAATTGGCCTTGAGCACCTCCAGGGATGGGGCACCACAGCTTCTCTGGGCAGCTGTGCCAGCACCTCACTGCTCTCTAAGTGAAGAATTTTCTCCTAACATCTGGTTGAAGTTAGGTTTATTTGAAGTTATACATTCTCAGAAGAATAATTCAGATTACTCAGAAATAAAATGTAGTGGAAATAATTTTAAGCAGAATGGTGCAATTTGCACATGTTTGGGTGAAACAGATTTTGTTTAGGTAGCTGTTCCTGTTTTCAGCTACAAAATTGTCGTTAATAGAATACCTGCATATTTACAAGGAGAAATGATAAATGAATCATTTATTTTGGTGTTAATTCAATTCAGACATATTTAAAACAAAAACACATGTGGGTGCAGTATTATTTTTCAATGTTATAACGTGCTGCAAACCTCCCCTTCTGAAACTTTTTCCTAAATGCAATTTGTTTTGTACACTATCAGCTGGCACAGCTTGACTGAATGCAAACACTTGATGTGCAATTCTTAAACGATTCATTTTTGGCTTCCCTATGCCTGTGCAACTTCATGCCATTTACCAAGAAATGCTAACCCACAAATACCCTCACCCTGTCCTTCATTTTGCTTCATTTAAATTTAAAGCAGAATTAAAGTAGATGCTGACTAACTTCTTCCTCCACTAAAACCATACTGCTGTAAAATGTGAACTACGTGGTTACATGGCACTATCACAGGGCTGATAGCTTAGGAGAGGATTCAGAGTTGCAGATTCTCAGGCTCTTAAAGCCCTCAGTTCAGAGTGGACTGTTTGTTCACTTCTTTTGCAGCCTTCCATATCCTTGTAGTTCTTTTCCCCTTTTGTGATGTACAGCAGTAACACTGTTAGGCATGGTTTGTGTTGCTACGTACATATGAGAACATCAGTCAAGTATGATGAAACATTCAAACCACTAGTTTGGCCACTGAGTTTTGAATTGTGCTTAGGTGTTCGGGTGTTGCAGGCTGTGTGCTTTCCCATCCTCAGGTCTGAAAGGCCTGGCTTTGATGTTATGCATAGACAACAGTAGTGTACGGGATGAAGTGCATTAGACACGCACCTAGTATCTAAAGGGTTAATAATTATGTCTTTGTTTTATTATTGTAGATTTGTTCGGACTGTGCTGCCATTTTCTCAGGAGTTCCAGAGAGATAAGCAGCCCAATGCTCAACCCCAGTATCTCTACGGATCAAAGGTTGGAGTTTATTCCCTTTAAGTTCATGGTTTGTCAGTATTTAAGGGTATTGTTTCATATGAATGTTACTAAAAATATTCATATATTTTATGAATATGAAAGTTACTAGAACTGGACTCAAATACATTCTGTGGTTGTGTTAAATTCAATGTATGCTTTGTTTTTAGACTGTGCCACGGAGTCCGCAGTATATTTTAGCCAGAGTGCAAGTGAGTAGTCTGATGGTTAGTCTTATCTGATGGCTAGAAACAGCTACTGCTCTCAACCACCTTGCACTGCAGTTGCTTGTAGTGGCAGAGCAGGCTCGAAGAGTAGTCAGCTGGGGAAGGGAGAATGAGAGCCCATCCTGAATGCAGCCACTTCCTTGCTATGCTGCTGAAGGTGTAGCAGGAGAAACGAGAACAGATGGGAAAAACAGCTTCAGTTATTGTCTGACATAACAGGAATATGGACACTTTTGCCGTCCTAAACTATCAGATACTAAACTGCTTAAATTATTTTAGAGAAAACATAGCATTTCTTTGGCAACTTCAATCCAGGGATGTCACAGTCTCTCAGCTCAAGTGATGAGCTTGGTGTTGGTCAGCTCATCTCTTCATCTTCTGTTGGCCTCATGGTGCTCTGCAGGTTCATGCAGGATTTCCACAGAAGCCTGTGTGATTTGTAGTTGTTTACTCTGTGCAGTTACACATCTTAGATATAATGAATGTGCTGCTCCTGTAAAATTTTCATGCTTTAGCATGTAAAAGAGTTGGAAGGCTTCACCTTTTTGTTTTATTTTTACCGTTCCGTATTAACAAGGGATCATCTGGTCCTGTGAAAAGTGTTTTTATGTAATTGTGCTCCAACTGGCAATGGTAAATTATAGGAGTGCAGGATTCTCTTACATTAGAGTTATTGTGTTCTTTACTATTTTAGGAATTCACCAGATGCTGTGTAAAGACCAGAAAGCTCACTGAATTTAGTACAGATTGCTAACGTAATTTATCTAAATGATGATACAGTGCGGCGAGTGAGGAGGATTTACTGGGGAACATTTTATCATAAGGTTACATTATTAAAATGAGTTCAGTAATCCTTTTGTGGAGAGCCATACGTTTTTAGATACCTGAACAATTTTCTACATTGCTATAAAGAGAAACCATCAAAGGGGTTCTTACATGTTTGGTTCAAGAGAGTGAAGGTGAGGTGCTGGAACAGGCTGCCCAGAGTGGCTGTGGATGCCCCGTCCATGGAGGTGTTTAGGGCCAGGTTGGATGGGGCCTTGTGCATCCTGGTCTAGTATTGAATGGGGAGGTTGGTGGCCCTGCCAGTGGCAGGGGGGTTGGAGACTCGTGATCCTTGAGGTTGCTTCCAACCCAAGCCATTCTATGATTCTATGTGTTTCTGCACTTGCTGTGCAGAACTTTTGCATAAGCACAGTACTTGTTTGTGAATCACTGATGATATTTCTAGTTTTGATCTCAAGGGGTTCACTCATTCTCATATATTTCTACATGGGTTCAATCATTTGGTCTGTGTTAATGTGTATTTGTGTTCAGCGTAGACAGTTATGTCCACATTCTCTGCTGCATCCATAGTTTTCTTAGCAGTATCTTCATTATCAAAACAGAAAACCATAGGTATAACACTTTCTGGCTGAGCTGGGAGCAGAGCTGAAGACGGGAAGGAGCTATTGGCCTTGTAAGCGAGCAGGAATATTTGACATTGCAGTCCCCTTACACCACTGAAATGTTTGTAGGATTAGCAAAATGAATGTCAACAGACTGAAATTTGGCAGTGTTGGCTGGATGCAGGAAAGAATAATTCAAGTATAAGAAATAGTCTCTCCTGGGCATTCGGAACTAACATTACATGTGAATGAATTGTAGAATATCCCAAGGTGGAAGGGACCCACAGGGATCATCAGGTCCAGTCCCTGGCTCCACATAGGACCAGTCCAGAAATCAAACCCTGTCTCTGAGAGCAGTGTTCAAACACTCCTTGAATTTCAGCAGCTCAGGGCCATGCCCACAGCCCTGTGCATCCCATTCCATGCCCACCGCCCTGTGGTGCAGCCCCTTTCCCTGACCCCCAGCTGCCCTCCCCTGACAGCTCCACGCCGTTCCCTCGCCCTGTCGCCGTCACGCAGAGCTCAGCGCTGCCCCTCCACTCCCTGTGAGGAGCTGCAGCCGCCATCAGGCCTCCCCTCAGCTCCTCCGCTCTGCGCTGAGCACAACGAGGGGCCTGAGCTCTTCTTATACTTCTTGCTCTCTAGACTTTTCACCATCTTTGTAGTCCTCCTTTGGACACACTTTAACAGGTTTATGTCCTTTCTATGTGATGGTGGCTTCCCTTGCCTGGCTGTCAGTGCTGGGCTTGCAGCACCCCCAGGGCATTGTTGGCAAGAGTACCTGGTTATAAAGTGCCTGGTTCTGTAGATCAGAATTTAACTGTCAGCTTTCTGCCTTAAACAACACTTGCTGAACTTTTTCACACTTGTATGTCTTCTGCATTTTGTATGTGCTGTCTTACTTAGTGTAAAAACTCATCCCTTTGGAAAATGCTTCTCAGTATAAAGCTAATCTTTCTATCCGTAGGTTTCTATCTATATTGGTGTGCAAGTAGACACCAGTTTGCACTATGCTGCATCTTGTTATCAGCTGAATTATTGATTAAAATCTTTGCCCACCACCCTTACCCATTTTTGGAAGCAAACCTGTAGTGTTTCCCTTACATTTTGAAGAGTTTATCAGTGCATTTCATGATTCACCCTGGCTTCAAACAACAGAGAAGTGCTTTCATCTTCATGATTTATTTAAGATGGGTGTCAGACGAACACTTGTCAGCTGTAGGAAGTGCTGTGCAGGGACGGAGAACACGTTGCCAACTTAATGCAACAAAGATGCCTTCTGAGGTGGTTTTTTTTCCAGAAAAGAAATACTCTCCTTTTGTTTGGCACAACTTTCTGCGCATTTTACCTGTCCTGGGAGAAAAAAGTAAAGAAGCCTGATACTTAGATGTGCTCATCTATTTCCAGCAAGATGAGGGTTGAGGTTTTTCACAAGCTGTGGAGATGTGGCCAAAACAGAGCAGCTGCTGAGCCCCACTGCTTGCTGGGATGCGTGTTGGCCCAGTTGCTGCCCACCCTGTACCTCTGCTGGCATCGCCAGGCTGTGTCAGTGGGGCAGGCTGTACATGGATGTCTGTGCCAGTGGCAGCTTAAAATACATGCAGGCACAGTGAGTGCATCCTTCTTTCAGAAAGGCCGTGTTACACAGCGATGCAAAGATTTACTACATTTTTAGGGAATGCAGAGGGATTTAAAACATGGTGATTTATACACGTAAGCGAGACAGGATGCATCATTTTGCAAAGGTGAGCAGGTTTCTGTCTGAGGACTTTGCTTGATACTTTGCCGTGAAGTCCAAGGCAGAGTGAGATGAGGAGCAGATTTGGTTGTTACAAACAGGAAATGTGTTTCAGCATGTTTTTACTTCCTTGCCCCTTGGCTGTACAAAACTTTGAGTGTGGTTGGAAACTGGCAGCTGCTGGATGAGTTCTGTCATCAAAAAAGGAGGAAGGACCAGGAGCTGCTTCTCTGAACTGCATTCCCCCTGCGGGAAGTCACTTGCCTGCAGTGCGGAAAGGAGCCTCTGGTGGGAGCCAGAGAGTGCCAAGTTAGGTTAGCCTCGAGCATCTCTTAGGCTGTGTGGAATTGTGCTTGCAAAGGTGCTGTACTGTGTGTGTCCAGCTGAGTGGAGATTTCTGAGAGATGAAAGGATACCGGGAAAACCCAGTGAGCGTAGCTGATGTGCTGTGACTGAGTCGTTGCTGAGAGTGGGCACTATTGAGAGTGAGTGAGAAGTGGTCAGAATTGGGCAGTGACGTGTACCAGCAAGCTGTCCTGCTCAGGGCATGTGCTTCAGTATAGCAAACTGAGCTCTCATGTGGGAACTTCTATTCTTGTTTGTATTATTTAGAAAAAAAAAAAAGGAATTAAAGATTAACTTGTCACTGTTCGTGTTTGTTTTTATGTCTCTTTGCTCATTTCAATGAAAGGAAAGCAACCAAATCTGCCCCCAGATGCAAACCCATGGCTTGCTCCATGCTTCTTTTTTAACTAGCAAACTTCTGGGGAACCTCAGCCTTCGCCCAGGGCATCAGTGGCTGCATAAGGGCATTGGAAAGGGCCACAGAGGCAGCAGGCACAGATGGGAGTACAGCTCTGCCGTGACCTAAGGTTCCCAACTGACAGCAGGGCACTGTCCTGCTGCTGGCGCTCGTTCCCGGCTGCTGGAGACCAGCTGGCCAGGCTCCCTGCAGACCGCAGGATTCTCAATGATGGTGGCCAGCTGGATGCCATCTGGCTGCCTCTCCTCGCTGTCCTGCAGCACTTGGCTCTGCCCTCTGGGCTCCTCCAAGTCATGTGCCTCCCTCTGGGAGGCCCCGGCTCGGCCCCGTGACTGCTCACGCCTTGCACGGCACAGCAGGTGCAGGCAGCCATAGAGGAGGATTGCGGCAATGATGAGCAGCAGGAGGCTGCTGGCCAGCCAGATGCCCAATGCCAGCTCCTTCTTGGTGGTGCTGGCAGATGCCGGGTCTTGTTCCAGCGTGTTGAACACCTGGCACTGGTCGCTGGAAGGGCTGGCGGACTGGCAGGTGACACACAGGAGGTACGTGGTCAGCGGGGTGAGGTTTTCCAACATGAATGAAGAGCGGCTGGCAGGCACCCTCTCCTCCTTCTGGAAGCTTTTCCTGGAGTAGCTGGACAGCACGCTGTTCCAGTTGGGGTGATACATGACACTGTAAAAGCTGTCGGCACAGCTGGCCATTCTGGGCCAAATCACCATTGCTGTGTTCCCTGTGATATTCTGGACAGTTATTCCCATTGCGGTGTTGCTGTGATGTACTGGCTTTCCCAGCAGTGATCCCCCTTCCCCAAGGAATTATTGCTTTCTGAGATGGCAGTTGAGATGCTTCAGCACAAGGGATGCTGTGTGGATCGTAGCACTCTGTAATTCAAAGGAGGAATTTGTTAGGAAACAGTGCTCTTAGCTTGAAACTGTATAGTTCTTTGCCAAGTTAAAGGGATATATGCCTGTATTAGTTCAGCCATAGCTGCTACCTGTCCAGGTGAGCAGCTGTATCTTGTCTCTGAGAGATGGTGTGTTTTGCTGGCTTTGGCTTTGGGGAGCTACTTTCTTCCAAAGGGATTTTCATTTTACCGGGCCCTCATAACATGGAGCCAAGGGGGTAATAGCCCTCAGTGTCCCATTCAAAATGTGTCTCCTCTCTTTTAGATGCATAAATGTGATACAGTCTTTAGAATAAGATCTGTGGGTATTTTGGCCAGAGGAGTTTGCATTCAGGTGACATGAGGTGAAACAAAAACTCCTCAAGACTGGAAACATCCTTTACAGTTGTGAAAGATGCAGCCATCCAACAGAGAAAATGTGAATGATCAGAAGTTTAAACGAATGCATTAATACATCTCTTCTCAGGGACAGTGCTGGAGTATTCTGGTTAGTAAACCAAGCATTTCCATTAGGAAAAACATCTTTGTACTTTGCCTTATCTTATGTTAAGGGACACTGTTATGAAAAAGTGATGTTGAACCCCAAATCAAACTGAAATTCTTGTCTGAGTTGGCATTAGACTGAAGACAGCCAGATGAACCACTCAACTAGTTAACTCCTTACCTGTTGCAGTTACTTCTTGCTTGATGAGTGTGTTGATAAGTGGGGTTTGGGTTGGTTTTGTATTTGTTGTTTTTTGTTTTGTTTTAAGAAATGCAGCATTTTTTTTTTCTTTGAGTATCCAGTGTTTTATTTTACTTACATGGTGATTTCTGTAATCCAGTTCATGAGCAACTGATTTTCTTACTTGGCAAGGGATGGCAAGAGTGGCAATTGAGTGATAAATTCTCTGGCCACCCACAAGTCTGATTTCTTCCAGTCATGGCTAACTGAAAACAAAACAGCATGCGGAGCCATCACCAGCCAGTATTTTTATCTCCCATCGTGTTTTACATTAACTGCGTGTTCCCTGCTGTTCTCCTTTCCTGCAGGTGAGTTTGCACCTCTCTATTTGCAGCTAAGGCAGCTGCTGTGATGGCTGCACAGAGTTGGCATCAGTCATGGTGCTTAGCCTTGATGCCTTCTGGAAGAGCTTTCTCAAGCTGGGGTTAGTTGGTGAAATGCAGCTTTTATCATTGTAGTGCTTTTTTTTTTTGGTTGATTGCTAATATTCTTTCCTTATGCAAAGTCTGGTCAGGAAGGGCTGCCCAGGGAGGTGGTGCAGTCACCGTCCCTGGAGGTGTTCCAGAACCGTGTGGATGTGGCACTGAGGGACGTGGGCAGTGGGCGTGGTGGGGGTGGGCTGCTGGTTGGACTGGGGGATCTGAGAGGTCTTTTCCAACCTTAATGGTTCTGTGATGGTATGGTGCTGCATTCCTGATCAAGTTAAGTGCACTCTTTTCGGTACAGCAACCAGATAAAGGAACTGAGTTTGCTGTCAGATAAGCTTAACAGAGAGACACATTTTGACACGTCATTGACTTCTGAACATCAGTAGGAGCAGAGATTTTCCTTGCTTAATTTTCTCCTTTCTAGCTGGTAAATCCCAATTATTTAAAAATATAATTACTTTTTATAGAACACTTCCTAATACTGTCTAGAAACATTTATTCATCACAGTGTTTTCTAAGTAGAGTATTCGGTGCTTTACTAAATAACAGTACTATTTTTTTCTGTTATTATAACACATCATTTGTTGCAAGATGCGTAATTAGGACAAGGAAATGTTTGGAAAGCACATCTGGTGTTTTGTGAAGTCAGTACTCACCATTGCCTCCTGGCAGAAATGTCAGAACAGGACCGTCGGGTGGTGATGCTGAGGAGATGAATGAACAGGCACCAAACGTTCTGCATCGCTTTCCTCGGGAGTTACTGCTTCATGCTTTCTCTTGCCAGTTTGCTTTCTCTTCCCTTCAGATTCCTGGGACTCAGTTCTCACAGCTCGCTCTCGGCTTTTTCCTCACAGCACTGCTGGTGCATGGTTTCTTTGTCTCTTCTACTTGAATTCAGGCAGGGCCACATCTTGTCTAAAGGTGCTGTTGCCTTGGTTTTCAAAGAACACAGAGGAGAAAAATGATGTCCTTTCCCCCCCCTTCCTTGCTTGCTTCACATTGGGCAGCACGCTGCCTGCACATCTCCGTTATGTGCTCCTGTGCCTGTACTGGTGGTGCTGTGAGTGATTTATGTTAGCACTTGGATGACATCAGCAACCAGCAACTCTTTTTTTTTGTTGTTGTTTTGTTCACTTTCAGGAGGGGAGGGAGCAAGGCGTAACTGAACAAATGCAAGCTCCCTCTCTCTACCTTCCCCTCCCTCTGTGTTAGTGGCATTTTCCCTCGGTGCTTTATGGTTTAGTGCACCATGGGGGGGAAGCAGCAGTGCTGTGTGATGGGGTTTTCTAAATCCCTGGTCCTGCTTCACTTACTGCTGATCCCGTGCTTACAGGGAGACCATGGCAGGTGCTTCTCTGCAAAGGTTACTTGGAAAAAGGTGTATTGTTAGATTGGCTGACTTACTAGTATGCACTGGGGAGTTATTTATAATGAAACCATGTTTTTAGGGCTTGCCTTTCTGTGACAAATTTCTGCTTTATGAAGGGATCTCCCTTCTAATCAGCAGCACAGAGAGCTGGTGGCAGTGGGATGCTTTAAGCCGGTGAAGGAAAATTCTGTTTGTGCTGTGGCTGAAATACTTTGGAGGTGTTTAATGTATAGATCTATCTGACTGGGAATATCAAGAGAAAAAAAAGGAGTCTTCCCTTTTTGGGATAACTCTATAAAATGTTTCATGTGTTGGGACATTTATCTGCACACTTAATGTTCTACCAGTTCTCATCCTCTTCAGTGCCCCAGATCCTCTCAGTGTGAGCAGAAATCTGTGCCAATAGGTTTGTTGTACGTGAGGGTCTGCAGCTTTGTGCTGTCCAGTCTGTGGGAGTTTGGAATTAGCATCGTCTTCACAGGGTGGCAGAAGACACCTCAGCCATCAGCCGGGGCAGAGCCGCCTCTGTTGGGTTGCTCAGGACTGCATCCTTGAACATCTTTAAGGGCAGAGACTGCACGGCCTCCCTGTTTTGATGACTCTTAGAGTAATAATGTGTTTAACTGGAGTTTCCTGTTTATGCCCTCCTGTCTGGGCACTGGGCACCTCTGAGCAGAGCCCAGCTCCCTTACTACCCACCAGGTACATGTCCACATGGACAGGATCCGCCTGAACCGTCTTCTCTTCAGGCTGACCAGCCTAGCTCTGTCTTTCCTTGCAGAACAGATGCTTCAGCCTTTAATTATCTTTGTGGCCCTTCGCTGGACGACAGGTGAAGTTGGCCAACCCCCCTGTGATCCATAGCTTTAGGAAACATTTTCTAAATCCCTACCCAGCATCAGTTTGTATATTTCTGCATACTCTTTGATGTAGCCAAGGCCCTGATTCCCGCTACCAATACACGCTGTGGAATGTAATGATAGAGCACAGCCTTGCTGTAAAACCTGAGATACTGGTGGATAGGAAGCTGGATGTAAATCAGCTATGTGCCCTCACAGTCCAGAAAGCCAACCGTATTGTGGGCTGCATCAAAGGAAGCGTGACTGGTAGGGTGAGGGAGGTGATCCTGTCTCTCTACTCTGAGGTGGGGAGGCCTTACCTGGAGTACTGTATCCTGATGTGGAGTCCTCACTACAGGAGAGACATGGACCTGTTGGAGCATGTCCAGAGGACCACAAAAATGACCCAAGGATGGAACACCTCTCCTCCAAGAACAAGCTGAGAGAGCTGGGGCTGTTTAGCCTTGGTGACCTGGGCACAGCCTTTCGGTATCTAAAGGAGGGGTATGAGAAAGAAAGGAACAGACTCTTTAGGATCTGTGGTGATAGGACAAGAGGAAATGGTTTCAAACCAAAAGCGGGGATATTTAGGTTGGATATAAGGAAGTTTTTTACAATAAGGTTGCCCAGGGAGATGGTGGATGCCCCATCCATGGAGACACTCAAGGTCAGGCCGGGGCTCTGAGTGACCTGAGGTAGCTGAAGGTGTGTCTCTGTTCGTTGCAGGGAAGTTGGACTAGGTGACCTTTAGGGGTCTCTTCTAACTTGATTCTGTGTTTCTTTATAAACTCAAATGAATTTCCGTTAGGGTGCATCCCAGACTTGGATTTGCTTTAATCTTGTGTACAGCTAGAGGGGTTGCAGAAAAGAGATCCTTACTAATTAGCTAGAGAGAGCAGTAACTGCAAAAGGCTGTTTTCTGTAATGGAGTCCTCAGAGGTTTACAACACCTATTGTGAACTGAAAATTGAAGTCACTTCTTTTAAGATGTGTTGTACGTAAAACGGACTGTGTAAGAATAGAAGTTGTGCTTCAAATTCATTCACCCATCATCCTTTTCTACTTGTTTAAATAGAAAAATACGTGAGGTAATGTTTGTGACTCTGTAAATGTCAAGTGAAAAATGTCTGGTGAGTGAATACTTCTTATGGGCTTTTCTTGCTTAGCAAGAGGGTTCCTGCCTTACAAAAATGAAGCTTTCTATTTTAACGTTTTAGATAGAGAGTGAGATACAAAGCTTACGTTGTTTTTAATACTCTACAAAGTAGTGTTTAAATGAGATTATTTGTGAGATGCAGACAGCTGAGATTTTCATTAATCCAATCTGTTTTTCATTTCAGGCATTGAATCTGGCATATTCAAGCATCTACAGCAACTATAGGAATTTTGTTGGCCCCCCTCACTTTAAAGTCATCTGTAGGCTTCTTGGCTATCAGGGGATTGCTGTGGTGATGGAGGAGCTGCTGAAAGTCGTCAAGAGCCTGGTATGCCATTGTCTATCAGTTTTGCTACTCCAAACAGCTTCTGGTAGCAAATACCTTAAGAAAAATAAAATGGAAGTAGGATTTCTAAGGAAACTAAGATTTCAGCTTAAATTAAAATGTTGCATCCTGAACTGAAGTTCAATACAAGCTGTATTTGGGAATGCCTAGTGTCTCATGAAAGCAATAGAAGATATGCCTTGGGAAGCTGAGCAGTGTTGTGAAAATTTTGAATTCTGCTTTGGGGATTAATTTAATTTGTGGAGATCTATGCTGCTGGGTCCTGGGTAAACTCTGGAAAAGTATAAATGTTTCAATTGAGTTGGTTGCAACTAAAAAATGTACTGTAAAGTTACTCTCCCTGAATGCTTCAAAGCAGCTGGAGTGTGCTTTCTGCCTTCTGTGACTTCAGGGCTTTGATTAATAATGTCTCAGACAGATGACCCTTAATCACAAGGAAGGCTTAAGCTCCGTGCTTTATCTAGAAGTGGGTAGCATCAGGCCTATTCAGAGGAGTGCTCAGACCATCAGATGTTGGGGGAGTTGCCCATACAGCCTATGTATCTAGTACTGGAAACAACATTTTTTGGGACTAGGAGTTGAGGGGCTGTTTGTTTACTCTGTGAACATCTTTGCATACAGTCATAATGTGTTGCTGGTAAGTTTAAGCTGCAGGAATGGTTTCTCCCTCCCCAGCTCCTGTTTTTGTAAGGAGCATGCTTCCAACTTGGTCCAGCTGTAACAGGTGCATAGCTGTACTATTCATACTCTCACTTCAGGCAGTTGACATATTGTTTATTGTCATTCCAACAGTGTTCTAAGTATGTTTTTGAAATGTCTGAAAAGATGGAGCCTGTTTGAAGGAGTGCTAGGTGGAATGGCTGTTTACAAGGGTGGATAGTGATAGGGCAGTGGGGAATGGTTTTAAACTGAGACAGGGGAGATTTAGGTTAGATATTAGGAGGAAGTTTTACACTCAGAGGGTGGTGACGCACTGGAACAGGTTGCCCAAGGAGGCTGTGGATGCCCCATCCCTGGAGGCATTCAAGGCCAGGCTGGATGTGGCTCTGGGCAGCCTGGGCTGGTGGTTGGTGACCCTGCACATAGCAGGGGGGTTGAAACCAGATGATCATTGTGGTCCTTTTCAACCCAGGCCATTCTGTGACTCTATGATTCTATAAGATTCTATGGTTGGTTGGACAATAGAGGCTGGCTGTAAGAAAAGATGATGATTTCCTGTACTTTCTTTTCCTTCCTGGCTTTAGCTGTTAAGCCACTCTTCCTATAGCAAAAAGCAGCTAATACCATGTGAAGGAAAGTGCAGCTGTACTCATTTGAAAGAGTGACCTTTCTTGAAGATGATGGTTGGCACAGGGCTAAATTCAAGACCTCGTTCAATCTATATGTGGCTTGAACACAATTGTTGTTTTTCTTTAGTAACACTGACACATTAACAAGTGCCTCTTTTCTCTTAGTTACAAGGGACAATTCTTCAGTATGTCAAGACCCTGATGGAAGTGATGCCTAAGATCTGTAGGTTACCAAGACATGAGTATGGTTCTCCAGGTTAGTTCACATTTGGTGTTACTATAAACTTATTAAAATTATACTAATTACCGTCTTCTGGATTATATGTAGCTCTGTCTGTCCCTCCTTCTCTTCTCTGTCCTATTAAACAGAAATTAGTCATTTTTTTCATAGTGAGTATCGTTAAGGGCTGAGCTTTCAGAAAATACTTAATAAAGGATTAGATGGTGTTTTACAACTTCAGTCCTTAGGGAAAGTGAAAGGATGGCAGTCTGTCTATAGACAGCCTTATGACATGATTTCCTTAAGCTGGGATATTCACTATAGTTTCTCATTCTGCTCTTTATCACAAGCACGTTAAGCTTTCCCTCTGCAGGTTAGCCCTTTGTACCAGTGCTGTTAAGATGTCTCACTTAGATACTCCTGACTCTCCAGAAAAGCCTTTATTTCCTCTTGCTTTGCCCTTATGAAATGTAAATTACTGCTGAGGGGCAGACTGGTTCTGTCAGAGCAGTTGTGTCAGAAGGTTGTGCAGGGAGCACCTCGGCCTCTTAACAGGAAGTATAACAGTTGGAGAAGAAGAAACATCTTTGAAAGTTATATGCCACTATGGGGAAATAATTGGCTAATTAGTATTTATCATATTGTTCTCTGAAATTTTGAAACTGCTTCCCCCCCTTCAAAATATTCCTCCTCCACAATATCTAATTAACACAAATTAATCTTTTAATCTTTCCATGTGCCACCCACCTCCTGAGCATATCTTTATTATTTCAGAGTTCTTCAGGTTTATTAAATGCCACTCCAAATGGAGTAAGGTTGTTTTTTCTGCTTCCCACAGCTTGCTTGACGCTCATTACCAATGTTAAACGAAATCGAGGACTCACTAAGTGTTTCCTTCCTGTTTTTCTCCCTGGAGCGTAGAAATGGATGACTCATGGTACTTAGCAGCTTAAAAATAATCTTTCTGAGATTTTTAGCCACTCATTAAGTCCTGACCACAATAGCATGTGTTCTCAGATACAGTCTGCATCACTGAGGTTTGAGGTACTGCAGGTGAGGTTAGGAAGCCTGTGTTCTCTTGCCAGAAATCCTCAACTTTAAGAAGTATTAGGGACCTAAACAGAAACTTTCTCCTGAGGTAAAAAGGCAGTCTGTATTCACAGAGATTATCTACTCTTGCTGTGGGACCTAAGCCTTTTAAAATCCTTCTTAACATTCCGGTTTTCTAGAGAACACTAATAACTTTGACCTCATAATTATTACTTGGAAAGAAATCCTCTATGATTGGATTCCTGCTGTCCTGAGATGTCAAGAGTTCTTCACGTTATGGTAGAAGACAGCAACTCGAATTGGAATGGATCTCAAAAAACCCACTTGATTCTGTCCCCTAAGCATGTCTGTGGTTGGTGCACAGGCTGATTTTGTCTTGATGGGTATTTTTCTGTGCTGAAATATTTCTAGCAAAGAACAGTTGATAACTTCCCAGAAAGTCTCTTCCAAGAAGCGGCAGAGGCAGTCCTTGTAGCACAGTCACAGCTTTTCTGTGTTCTTACTGAAGCTACTAAACAAAAAATTTGTGGAAACTTGGGGATTTCATCCAGCTGCAGCATCACTGAAGAATTGCACTGCTGCCTCTGGAGCCTTTCCATCATGAGCTGCCTGCCCTTGAAGCATGTCTGATTGGTGACGGAAAATGTTCACTGTGATGGCAACCTGCTGTAGATTTTAGCCCCAGTCTGGCATGCTGAGAGGAATTGTCATAGTGTGGAAGGAAAAGGCTCAACCCACGTTTGATTCAAAAAAACTGTCCTCTCTTCTCTGTGCTAAAATCTCCTCTGTACAGTTTCTTGTTCACCTTATTCACTTGGCTCACACTGAAAATGCAAGCAAGTACATGCCAACTGTTGTCTCTTGCCTTCTCTGCCTCTGGCAGCCTGCTGCAGAAGCAGCGTTCAGTAGTTGTAGTAGTAAGTTTGCATCTTACAGAGCGTGTTTGTATGTTGCTTTTCATCCCTAACTCATTTAATCACTTCTTTATACCTGCCACTGCCTACACATAACGACCAAAGCTATGACTCCAATTTATGGATTAGGTTTGCAGATTCTCATCTGCCTCAATGTAACATTCGTTCATCAATTTAGAATTAACTTCCTGAGTCCGTTCTCCACAAGCAAAGCAATTTAAGTTTGCTCAGTGAGGCTCCAGCTATTTCATGTGCTTCAAACTTTGATTGAGAGCTTTGTTTGAACTCTGCTGATTGCAGTTCTGGGAGCTCTACATGATCACCCCTCTGGACCTGTGGATTTCTGCAGAGAGATTTATTCTTGCTAAAAGGAGCAGAGTACAGACAGTGGCACTAGAATTGTTCAGGACTTCTGCTCACCAATGGATTTGTTTCCATAGAAACAATCTTACAGCAGTGGGGAACTTGCTCATCTTGTAGTCATAAAAATATTTGTCTAAAAATACATTAAGTGTAAGGGTTCTTGAAGGGACCTGTTAAAGTCTCTGAAGCTCTTGAAAGGAATAATAGTTTATAAAAGTCTGAACGTGACTTTTGATCTTGGAAGTAAAATTTTTCTTCTGGTGTTTTCTTAGGATTTAAATACAGCTTTCCTTCTTTTCATAAACAAGTATTTCATGTCCTGCCACTCTGAAATGCCGTTAGTTGTGGTGAGGAAAATAGTTCCTCAGCTCTGCTGTGAGATGAGGCTTGGAGGCCTGCTGTGAGGCAAAATGTGCATTACAGCATGCAAGAGGCCATGACCATGACCTCTTGTGATCACGTGTTTGCCCTCCATCTGGGAGAAGCCCCCCAGCTCTGTGGCTCCAAGTGGCTGCCAGCAGTGCTGCCATCTCTTCTTTGACCAGTTGTGCTGCTGACTCTGCCTTTCTGCTCAGCACAGCAACCCAGCAGGTAACTGTCTCCCCCTGTACATCTTCTGGAGTATCTAATGAAGACTGGAGGGAGCCTTGGCTGGAAGAGTGCTGTAGTGGTGAGAGGGAAGGATAGCTTGGGACATAGCAGAGGGGTTGCGGATGCTTCCAGTTATTCCAGGTTTTTTGACCGAACTTGGATCGGTGGAAGGGTAGGTTGATTTTGTTGGGGAACCATGTCTTGAATTCTCTTGGGGGAGAACATGAAGGAAATTTATTTATAGATTTTTCTGAAACTTGTCCATTGGAAAAGAATGTTGGGATGTGGGGAGATGCACAGCAGGAAAAGGTAGGAGTGCTGTTGAAGGATTTGCAGAAAAACATAGGGGAGGCCATTTTCTGGGCTCCAATGTCAGATAACTCAGCAAAGCCAAACTTTCAGAAGCTTTCCGTACTGTATTTCCTTCTGTCTGATTTGGATGCAGAAAGGAAGCTGAGAAATGACACTGAAAAACTTCAAGAGGCAGTGGTGTTGGAAATGCTCTTCAGGTGTCCATACTTAATGAGAAAAGAGGTAATCCTGATTCTCTGACAAAACACTGCAGAAGTGTACATTATGTTTTCATAAAACAAAATCCTAGATGATTTTGAAAAGACAGTGAGTAATACAATAGATATGAAGACCAATAGGATATTTATTTCCAACAAAATAAGCAGTGCACAGGCTTCGTGGTCAGAATTCCTTTTTCTTTTAAAGGAATGGTGTGACTGCTGTGATGCAAAGCTAATTAGCGATGTCTCTACTGAACTAAAGAAACAATCATATATAACACTTGAAGGTCTGTAGGGGAATGAACATAAAATTCGTTACATCACCCGGTTTCTTGGGAACAATTCTGATGCTGCAGATTAGCAGACTTCACCTCACAGTTGTTAAGTCAGCACTGTGCAGAAAATAAGCCAAACGTGGTAGATCCAGAGATCTTATTTTCAAGATCAGGTTTGTTGTTAGTCAGCACCTTAGGTCTATAATTAATAGCCAGTAGCTAATCTTTCAGGTACCAGGCTTGTTACAAGCTCTGGAACATGTTTGATTTGAGTCTCTAGCTGTGAATTGAGATTGCTTTATAGAAAATGAGAGAAGACCAAAGTGAAGAAATCTGATCATGTGTTGATTTGGTCTGACTTCCTAAATTAATTAGTGTACAGGCTGCACAGCTGAAACTTGGCATCTGTTGTTTGAGCACTGTTGAGATGGAGCCTAATCCTTTACTAATCTCCCATGCCTTACTAGATCTGTTTGATCTCAGCAGAAGCAAGGCTGCTATCTATGTAAATCAGAAACTGGGATTATATGACCAATTATTATTGCACCTAGCGTCATCCTGTCTTCAGGAATAGACAGGGTTAGTTAAAGTTGCTTTCTTGGAAAGAAGGAGCAAACAGATTCATTTTCCTTGCAAAATACAACATGTATGTTAACTCAGTAGCTTACAGCTTGCACCCACCGAGTTAGGAGAAGGATGGAGGCTGCATGCAATTAAATGAAACTAAGACAGCTGGTCTTTCTGCAGGGCTTCATTATGCGCATGGAGTCTCACAGGAATGCCCTTCTGTGTGCTGTACAGTACAAGTAGATGTAACCAGGAGCGCCATCACTTAAATATTAATAGAAACTCGATAATGTGCTGCTGCCCCAGTGCTGCCTCAGGTCTCCACTAGGAAGCAGATTGTGCTTCCAGCATCATTTCTGTTCCATCAGAAATTGCATGTGTACTTCTGTAAACTTTCTTCTGCTTGACCCCTAACTCAAGTGCTGCATCTAAGGGAGGTAGTTGATATGGCTTTTGGAATAGCTGCGTAATAAATACGGAGGGTCAGATTCTCAAAATAATGACACCATTTTGTTCATGAGTGCCTGTGTGTGGGTGCGTGCATTTGTGTATCTGCATATGGCCATGGGAGCTTTCAGGAAAGAAAGAAAAGTCTTTGTTAAGGACTTTGAGAGGAACTCGGTAACTTGGAGCAGTTGTAGAAGACAGTATGTCATTTTCATAGAATGAATCATAGAACGTTTTGGGTTGGAAAGGACCTTTATGATTATGATTGTACTCGGCACTGGTGAGGCCGCACCTCGAGTACTGTGTTCAGTTTTGGGCCCCTCACTGCAAGAAAGACATTGAGGCCCTGGAACGTGTTCAGAGGAGGGCTACGAAGCTGGTGAGGGGTCTGGAGCACAGGCCTTATGAGGAGCGGCTGAGGGAGCTGGGGTTGTTCAGCCTGGAGAAGAGGAGGCTCAGGGGAGACCTCATTGCTCTCTATAACTTCCTGAAGGGAGGTTGTAGTGAGCTAGGGGTCGGCCTCTTCTCTCGTATAATTAGTAATAGAACTAGAGGGAATGGATTTAAGCTGTGCCAGGGGAGATTCAGGCTGGACATTAGGAAATATTACTTCTCGGAAAGGGTGGTCAGGCATTGGAATGCACTGCCCAAGGAGGTGGTGGAGTCACCGAACATGGATGTGTTCAAGAGACGTTTCTGTAATCTACTTCCAATCCCCTGCTGTAGGCAGGGACAGCTCCCTCTAGACCAGGTTGCTCAAAGCCCCATCCAGCCTGGCCTTGAATGCTTCCAGGGAGGAGGGCATTCATGACTTTGCTGGGCAACTTGTTCATTGTCACAACACTCACCTCTCAAGCCTGTCCAGGTCCCTTTGGCTAGCATCCTTTCCCACTAGTGTGTCAACTGCACCGCTCTGCTTGGTGTCATATGCAAACTTGCTGAGGGTGCACTTAGTCTCACTGTCCATGTTGCCTACAAAGATGTTAAATAACACCGATCCCTGAGGAATGCCACTCATCAATGGGTCTCCACTTGGACACTGAGCCATTGACTGCAACTTTCTGAGTGCAGCCATCCAGCCAATTCCTTATCCAGCAAATGCTCCATCCATCAAATCCATTTTTCTCCAGCTTGTCAACCAGGATGTCATGAAGGACAGTGTCGGACAGTTTGCAGAAGTTGGGGTAGATGACATCACTTGCTTTTCCTTATCCATAGCCGTAACTCCATCAAAGAAGGCTACCAAGTTTGTCAGGCATGACTTGCCCCTGGTAAACCATGTTGGTCAGCACCAATCACCTTGTCCTTATTTTCTGTGTGTCTTAGGCGTTCAGGAGGATGTACTCCATGATCTTGCCATGCACAGAGGTGACACTGACTGGCCTGTAGTTACTTGGTGTTCATGATGTGAACCTCCCTCTTCTCTGGCTCCTGCTGCTTTTGGGTGGACTTACAGCCCTGATTTGGTTTCTGTTGCACTTTCAGTATGGGTTTAGGTAACAGCTTTCCTTATTGCTGGTCACTGTTCTTTGTGCTGCTTTTGGTTTCCCTGTGTGTGTAATCCTCCTTTTTTACATTTGCTGCAGGTTACATCAGTTATTCTCAGGATTTCACTGCAGTGCTGTCCATGTAACATTAATAACATTCCCTTTAGCTATATTTCAGTTTCTTCTTTGGATCTATCAGAGTCAGCAAGCATTCATGACAATTGATGACCTCCGTTAGGGTGTCTGTTCTGTTTTTGTATTCAGTCATCAAGCTACTCAAGCTGGGTCTGAAACCTCCCTTCACTGAATGCATGGAGAAGCACTGCTTTACTGCACATTTTCTGTTGACAAACAGATCTTTGAGATGTAGCAAAGGCAGTTCTGGCTCCCCTTACAGTGTACTTTACCGATGTTTTCTGTTGCTAAATTTAATGGCGTGAGACTTTCTGTAGAAACGCGTGGGTTAGCCATACTCTTCCTTCCTCCTCTGTAAATTCTTAAGCTCTTCTGAAATTAAGGGATTTCCTTGGCATGGATACACTCCAGCATATATTTTGTGTTGTGTGTTCCCCCTGGGCTGTCGCCTTGCTGAGTGAATATGGAAGGTTCATCTTCTGTATAGGAAGCATTCTCCAGCTGCACCCGAGCAGCACATGAGAAGGTGCTAGAGGCTCTCTGTGTTCCCCATTGAGTGTAATGGAAACTGCTTTATCTAGCATACAATCCAAAAGCTTTGCATTATGTATTTTCTTCTATCATTAGTCTTGAGGTTGAAAAGGCCAGATTTATGCAAACAGATGGAAAAATGCTGATGGAAATATGTTATAAAGAGCCTGGAGGCTGTTTGTCCTGCTGCAGTGTTCTGCTCTTCCTCACCCACCCTGCGCATCCACCCCTTCAGCCTCAATGCTGCTGACCTGCAGGAGCCACCTGAACCCAGGGGCTTCCTGAGCTTGCTTGTAAACCAGGAGATGGCACAGCCTTTCTCTGGAGTGAGAGAATGAGTTGGGAGTCCATCAGTGCATTAAGCCCCACCGTTGTTTGGGAGGGGTTTGAGACGTTTCTGTAGGTTGTGTGGCTTTGAAAACAACAATTTAGCTGTTTTTCAGCAGTTTTTGGAAAACCTGATAGATGCACCGTTCTGACTGTGCTTGTCGGCCAGGATGTAGCGCATCCTTGCCAGCAGAGCTGGACTTGGCTTTCTTTTATTTGCCTTCTGAGATTATGGATTGTGTCTGCATGGCTGTGGTGCTGTCAGCTCTGTCTTGACATCACCTGTGCTCCCTTCAATGCTCTGCTCCTTGCTGGCTCTGTCATCTTTGGGGAGAAGAGCTGTGAACAACACACTGAACTGTGTTGGGTGGTGCAGCAGGCTGGGGGACAGAAATAGAATCAAGAATAAGAGGCTGGAACAGGACTAATGGCAGACAAGAGCCCTGTTCTGTCTTTCTGCTTCTGGAAATCATTCTTTTACCTCCTGCTTAGCAGCTCTATCCAGCAGAATGTAGGCACTCCATTCTGCATGACTTATCCAGTTGAAATGATCAACACAAAACTGGCTTAACACTTAACCTCTGATTGTTAATATGTTTAAATACTGCTCCTTTCAGTTTCGTCTAGGAGGCATGTCCATAAATTGAAAATAATCTCACGTGCTAATACATGGAGAGCCGTACTGGTGTGATCATCGCTAGATTTCTTTCTGGCTCCTGAATTTTGATATTTTTTTTTCCTTTTATTTGCTTGCTTCTCTGTTGATTTCAGGTATCTTGGAGTTTTTTCATCATCAGCTGAAGGACATAGTTGAATACGCAGAGCTGAAGACTGTCTGTTTCCAGAATTTGCGGGAAGTGGGAAATGCTGTTCTGTTTTGCCTGCTTATTGAGCAGAGCCTGGTAGGTACCTGCTGTGCTGGTTTAAAACCCTGCCGTGTCTCCAAATGTACTCTCAAATTTATGTTAGTAGTGACACAAATAACAAGGTTGAAATCTGCAGGATTGCTATTGTGGATGGACAAATAGGTAGAAACAATTTCCTGTGCTGATCTCTTGGTCTTGATGTTTTTGGGTGCTCACAGATGGAAAGATGGACATTGCTTATGAGCAATGAAAGCAACAAGAGTGGTGTTTTCCCTTTCTTTACCTGTGTTGCCCATTCTAGGTGGGGAGAGATTCCCCACTTGTGCGTGTGGGTACTGAGGCTGGTCCACAAGGTCCATCAAGGAGAGATCTTTGCTGACTGCCAACCAACCTGACATTAGCTCACTCAGTAAGCTGGCTGGGGGCCTGCTGTGCACAAGCATAAATCCTCGTGTAAGAGTCCTTCTCTCAAGCGTTTAAAACTGTTAATGTTAGCTGAGATAGTGAAGGCATACTGTTTGTTTCTCAGGAGACCTGTTCAGAGTTAGAGCATCCCTCTGTAGGGACAGAGAGTGATGGGAGGGCCAGGTGACTGGCAGTGAAACCATATTTTGTGATGGGGTAACTGTCACAGTGGAGAGCAACTGGATTCTTAGAGTGGGCTTCAGGTTAACAGGGCACATGGTGGGAGGCCAGACAGGTGAAGGCCCTGCTGCTGCTTCGGTGAATTGGCTGAGGGTGCACTGAAGTGATGCCGGTGCTGGACTCACATTCAGTGGGACATGACCTTGAAGGCACTTTCTAGTAACACACCCCTGCTTGCTGCCCCTCCTCTTGGTTTTGCTCTCGATGGTGTCCTAATGTCCTATCAGTATTCCAGTGTTTTTCCACTGTGGTTGTCTATCATAAATAGTGCAAAATTTGGTGCATCTCTGCTAGTGGCTGGATCTTGTTAATCTTTATGGCACAGCATGTCCATTTTTGTATTGTTGACATCGAGGATTAGAGCTAGGAAAGGCACATAGCCATTGTACCCTGGCCTTGCTAGGGCTATGGCTGATGAACATCTAATACTAGCACTGAGGAGTGCAAATAGGCAGAGCCTCTGCTCCAAGAAAGAGGCAGATGCACAGCAAAGCTGTGTGTCATCTGCTGGTCATCTCTGCATGTACAGCAACCAAAAAGCAAGGGGCATTTCTCTTCCTTCCCCACATCCCTGAAGAAGGCAGCTCCTGGGAGGTGTCTCAGCCCGCCTTATTGGGAGACATGCCCAACGTGATAATGTGTTGTGGGAGCAGTGCTGGTAAAAATAGCTGAGCTGTGCGTCATCCATCACAGTTCTGTTTGTCTGCTCAGGATCCGTCTGCCACTTTCACACCGAAATTACTCATCCTGAATTAGTCTTTTTAATAAATATCCTGTCCTTTAAGAACTGCCAGCTCAGGGTGGGAGGAGAGCTGCTGATTGCTTTGTCAATCCAAGGTAACCTGGTAAAATCATATAGTCTTTGGAAGTATTTCTGTGAGGAGAGCACCAGAGCAATTATGTGTGCAGCTTTGACAGCAGAGGCTGGCTGCCCTCTGCTGTTCCAGCATCAGCATACTTTTGAAAGCCCAGTTTTGGTATTTGGTGTGGTCTGGAGACTCTTTGTTCCTAACTGCCTCCTTTCCATTTTGTTCCAGTCTCTAGAGGAAGTGTGTGACCTGTTGCATGCGGCACCGTTCCAAAACATCCTGCCGAGAGTTCACGTCAAAGGTACGGAATGAAAACACCCTGTTTGGGCAATGCTTTCTGCTTTCCTTACGTGCTGCTGCACTGCTGGTGACCACTTCCAGTCCTTTACAACACTGTCGTTACATTTACAGTAGAGGTAACTGACTCAAGCCTGGTTGCCCAGCTGAAAAATATGTTCTTGGCGAGTTGCGGTGCAAACTACTAGAGGGAGATGGGGAATACTCTGTCAGAGATGAGTGGGTGGGGTATTTGGGGCTGTAGTAATGCCTCAGTGTGGGTAAGGGGAGAGGCTTTCTTGCAACTACTGTCTAATGTACATAGCTGTCAATCACGGTGAGGTGTAAGAAGCCTGGGAGCAGATAAAGTAAATGCAAAGAGGTCTTGTATTTTTTCTACTACATTGATACACACTGAGTGTTTTTAGGATTGCTTTCTTGAGTATCCCTTTTTCTTATCCATAACTGTTAGGAAGTGAGCTTTTTTCCCCTTGCTCTTCTGCTTCTTTCCAGGCTGCTCTTCTGTCTCATCCCCTCTGTTTCTCCCTACCAGAGCAGCTGATCTGTTCTGCTCAGAGAAATCCCATCAGCTAAAACTCTTTCAGAATATTTTCAGATTCTTGCATCTCTCTACATAAAGCAAACCATTTGTTAGACCATTGTAAACAGTATTTCCCACTTGCCAGATAATATTTCCTACTTGCCAATGACGAGGGGGTGCCAAGTGGTTTCTTTAAGCCTTACTATACACAGAATTTCACCCTCACTATAACCCACCTTCTACAGTCAGGCAATTTAGTTGGTTAGTACAAGTGGGAGTCAAATATGTTAGCAGCAGCAGCATAACAGAGCCTTACTTTCTGTCTTGAATCTAGTAATGCATTAAATGTATTCCACTATAAATACTTGGCGTTTTTTTGTTTGGATGTACCAATCTACAATTTAAAATATGTATTTTTTTTCTAAAACCACACTGAAGATTAACCAAATGTTTGGAATTGAACTGGCCTATGAAGATAAAAATGTCTTCAGCTTTCTACTGCACTGAATAAATTGCCAGATATCAATCAAACGAATCAGATGAATTAATGCTCCTTTTATTTTTCTTTCAGAGGGTGAAAGGCTTGATGCTAAAATGAAGAGACTTGAGTCAAAATATGCTCCGTTACACTTGGTCCCTCTCATTGAAAGACTGGGAACACCGCAGGTAATCTTGCTCTTATTTCTGTCTGGGGCAATTCAGGACATTTCTGGCACTCAGAAGCCTGTTCTCTGACACAGTGCAGATAGCTGTATCCGGAATTCAACCTGCACACCCAGCTTGCTCACATAACAGGAATTTATTAGATCCGTGGATTTGGTAAAGCTGTTATAGCCCAGAAGTTTAAAATATTTGAGATGAGTGGAGGTGACAGGTTTGGAGGAACATTGTATTATTTGTGTACGTTGCTATGTAATACATGCTCAGTGTACAGGCCAGGCTGGGAGCTGCTAATGCAAATTCAACCCACTGTGATCCATTTTAATGTATGTAATTTTCTTAAGACAATTTCTTCCTCTTTCAGCCAGTAAATTAGAAAGCCACTGAAAATGAGTGGGCATTTGAGTTGAGTTCTCCAGGCAAGCTGATGACCAAGGAGAATATTCTTTTTCCACTGCCTTTATAATTTCAGCACTTGTTTTTTTGTCACTGTGGGAGCACAGTAACACTCTGTGAACTATAGTGGTTTACAAGCCATTGAGGTGTGAACTGTGTAGAGCAGAGTGCTCTGAAGCAAAGCCTTCAGGCTGTTTTATTGTAATGCACGGTGGTGGGTGCTGCTGTGCTGCAGAAGAGAGCAGTCAGTGTGATGGTGTAAGTGGGACAAACACTGACTTGGTATTGCCATTTTTTGGTTATATCCGAGTCCATTTCTATTGTCTTTGAAACTTTCTCATCTCTAGCAGCTGCAGCTGCTACAGCCTGTACTAGCAGCAGGCCACTGAGCACTCTTCTGGCTTTCTGCATCTGTCCATGCAGGCAAAAAAACCCTTAAAACTTAGAACAGATTCAGAACTAGCATTACTGCATTAGCTTTGCTCACTGTGGCAGCACAGTACACATTTATTTGAAAGGGCCTTTAGATTTTTCTCAGTGCTTTTTCACTGAAGTGAACTCTGACTTCACTTCAAGGACAAGAGAAGCTTCAAGAATAAACCAAGTGAAACTGAATTATGATTTTTATTTTTATTTTTTTTAAGCTCCTGTTACATGTTTTCCAATGACTGTGTTCCAAAGCAGAGCACAGTCTGGGGACTGGAGCATTTATGTGAACAGTGCTGTGCTGTTAGCTCAGGATGGTACTTTCCTAGAAGTTATAGAATCACAGAATTGCTCTGGTTGGAAAAGGCCTTAAAAATCATCAAGTCCAACCACAACCTCACCACACTACCCTCACTCCAACAACCCTCCACTAAATCATGTCTCTGAGCACCGCATCCAAGCAGTTTTTAAACACATCCAGGGATGGTGACTCAACCACCTCCCTGGGGAGCCTATTCCAGTGCTTCACAACCCTTTCTGTAAAGAAGCGTTTCCTGATACCCAACCTAAACTTATCCTGGTGCAACTTGAGGCCCTTTGCCCTCGTCCTGTCACCTGTCACCAGTGAGAAGAGACCAAGCCCGCTCTCGCTGTAAGCACCTTTCAGATATTGGAAGAGAGCAGTAAGGTCTCCCCTCAGCCTTCTCTTCCCCAGGCTAAACAGCCCCACTTCCTTCAGTAATTCAGTGTGAAGTAAGTCAGTATGGAAGAAGTCCTGTAAACTGAGTGCTTTGCGTGACTGGGATTTTGCACTTTCTTTCCATTTTCAGCAAATAGCAATCGCAAGGGAAGGCGACTTGCTGACCAAGGAACGCCTCTGCTGCGGCCTGTCCATGTTTGAGGTTATCTTGACAAGGATCCGATCCTTCCTGGATGATCCCATCTGGCGTGGGCCCCTACCCAGCAATGGGGTGATGCACGTGGACGAGTGTGTAGAATTCCACCGCCTGTGGAGTGCGATGCAGTTCGTCTACTGCATCCCCGTGGGAACGCATGAGTTCACTGTGGAGTACGTATGGGCAGCTGCTGGTGGTGCACCTGTGCCAACAGCCCTTCCTTTGTTCCTTCTGCACTGGGGGGGCTGCGAGGCACCAAACAGAGGGATTTGTGTGTCTGCTTACTGCAAAGCCAAGGGAAGCAATGCGATCGCTGGGAGGGGCTCGTAAACGCATGAACACAGAGATGATTGTATCTTTAAAGAAAATAACCCTCTATTTTAAGTACTGGCAGTGTAGAATGAATGATCCCATGACAAGCAGGCCCTAGCACATGTTGTTCAGTGGTAGCCTTACCATTACAGAAGCTGAATGCAAATATAATAGCTGTATATATGTGCGTGTTCCTAGCCTGTATTTTCTCATCTGACTTCTTTCTGCAAGGACGAGCAGTTTAATGTTAACACGTTAATACAGTTCTTGGGTTTGATAATTTGTGTATATCCATATTCTGAAAAACTGCTGCTGTTGAGTGCTTTTCACTGACCAGCTATGGGGGAAATGACATTCGCTTCCTTTCCTGTCTTTATCCCAAAGCAGAGCACAGTGTTGAATTCCCCCTTTGTTTTCTTTGAAATGTATGCTGCTAGAGCCAAAGTGGGGGAGGGGGTAAATGTCCTTGAAGTAACTAACTGTAAGTTGTAGGAAAGCAGAAAGTGGAGGCTTCCTTTTTTGTGTGTGTGTTAAGCATTCATTTGCATCACTTGTGGTACCTGGAAAGCGAAATTGATTTACTAGACTTCACAGTATTCTTTAGATTGTCTGTCATATTCTGGAGTTATTTAATATGTATTTTAGTATAACGGCTAATTCCTAAACAGTTCCTGTAGCTGTGTTTGAAAGCTGTTTGTGTTCTGGTTCCTATTTCAGGCAGTGCTTTGGAGATGGCCTGCACTGGGCTGGCTGCATGATCATTGTGCTCTTGGGACAACAGCGTCGCTTTGACGTGTTGGATTTCTGCTACCACCTGCTGAAAGTCCAGAAGCACGATGGCAAAGATGAGGTTATAAAGAATGTGGTACGTTGAAAATATTTGTTCTTTCTTAATTCACTAGAACAAACCAACCAACCAGGGCTGTTTGTATATAGGTGCTTTGCAGCTATAGTGATCGGTTTTGGAATGAAATGTTGAAAATGAGAGTACAAAGGATTAGATGCTAAGACTGGAGCCTGAAGGCTGTAATTACTTGGCTGTATAGGATTTTCTGAACGCTGCTCATCTCCTACGCTTGCACTTAGATTATGATTACTTGAAGGCACTTGTAAATTGCCCTTTTTGTACAAAAAGCTGCAGTGTCAGAAACCAGAATTGCACCTTGGATTTCTTGATTGCATTAGCAGTAATGGGGAAATGTTTGTTACAAAGTGACATCACAGCATTTGGTGTTTTTCATCTCCAGAGCTAATTGTTGATTTTTTTTCTTTCTTCATTTCTGCAGCCTTTGAAGAAAATGGTTGAAAGAATTCGCAAGTTCCAGATTTTGAATGATGAAATAATCGCTATTTTGGACAAGTATCTGAAGTCTGGAGATGGAGAGAGTACACCTGTGGAACACGTGCGCTGCTTCCAGCCGCCCATTCACCAGTCCCTTGCCAGCAACTAGATTTCCTCCCTAATAATACTTTTTGCACCTGTTTAGGCTAAAAGTATGAGAAAGGAGAAAATCAAAACGCCAGCAGGTTGAAGAAATCCTTTTATCTGCCCTTTTTCAGTCCGCCTGTGCCATCTGAGTGGTGCACTGTCTTCTTCAGTCTCCAAGCACAGTAACTGTATACAATCCATACTTATTTTTCTAGACTAAAATTTTATATACTTTGATTAAAAAGCCTGCAGCTGTAGAGGGTTTGTTCTTGCAATCTCTTTGCATTCCTTTTCTGAGGTGGCCATCTTTAGACCAGATCAGAATAAACATTCCCCCAAGCTATCAAAATAACAGCTGTGGAGGGTAAGAAACTGGGTTCTGTAGAAAGATTTAGAAACCAATGTCTAATTGTATTAGAGCATTAATTGCTTAATTAGCCTTTATTAAAAAAACAACAACAATGAATTCTGCAGCTGCTTTGTGAATAACTGATTTTTTTAGTCAACTGTTCTTTCTCTACACAAAACTTTTCTCTGTGATCAGTAATTGTGGAAATGAAGGCTAACTCAGGGAGACTGCTCTACAGTTACTTAAGAAGGAGGTGACTGATAGTAGTCCTGGCATTTCTAAGTGGCAGAACTTCAACTGATTGGAATGGGATTTCTACATTTTCCTACTAAGAGCTTCTTCCCCAGCTTGTAGTGTGGTTGGAGATACAAACATGTTTACAAGTGATAAGGAGTTCTTGTTTCTCCTTTGGAAAGGAGAAAAAAATGAGCTAAAATTCCTCACAAAACAGAAGATAGAGATTTGCCAGCCAGTCTGCAAGTAAATTTACTCTGCACGTTTTCCCAGACTGTCTGTGCTTGAGAGCCACTGTTCTGGCAAGTAAGCACACATGGATGCCATGGTGTATGGGAGATGCTTCTGCTTGATTCAAGCATTTCTTTTACTAGATAAAGAAATGTTTCTTAAAGAAAACTGTTATTTCTTCCTAGTGGAGTGCCAGGAAGCCTTCTAATCAATCAAACATTCCCCTCTGCTTCAGGCTTCAATTAAAGAATTGAAGAAATATTTAATTTCCTGAGATCATTACTGGTTTAGAGCTAAGTCTCACATACCTGAGGCTTCATCTTGGCCCTGTGCTACATAAACAGTTAAGTAATACTGCCTGGTTTTTGGCTTAAGAACTCTGTAAAAATAACTAATTATGGTGTGATTAAAGTAAATATAATTCTCACTGGTTAACTAGCAGCATTAGGTGAACTGATCTCTAACACGTTAGAAATTCTAGCATTAGTATGGAGTTAGGATGACATTTTCCCTTTGATGAATATGCTTAAGAGAATTTCAGAGATTACTTCTCTGTTAGTTTCACATTTTTAAAGGTGGCTTATTATTTCTTCATCCAGATTTAAGTAAGTATTAAAAAAAAAAAAACAACCCACAACCCTCTTCACTTAGTATAACTGCTTGCCTTGAAGGGAAAAAAGAAAGCGCACAAAAGGCATAACTGTCTTATTTTATATTATCAAACACAACGGATCTGGAATCCAAAGCATCTATTACAATATAAAGTAAAATGTTAGATGAAATCTTAGCCTGTTGCTCAGTGAGTCAGGCTGGTGTTTCAGTAGTGGAACTGGCAGCCAGCAGTCTGGTGCTACTGCTGCACAACCGGCAGTTTTTAGGGTCTTAGGAGGGCTGTGCTCTGTACCTGAACAATGGAGATGTGACGCTTCTTAAAACCAGACAGAAATTCAAATCCTGTTCTACACCCAGAATTTCAAGGACCTTTTTTCTTGTTTAACATCTTGGTGTCTCCTCCACATATGGAAAGGAAGGCAGCAGGGTCAGTTTCACAGGTGGGAGTTGCTTGATTTCTGTCCTGGTAATAAGCTGTACTTCTTAACAATAACCACTGAAACTGACAAAATGAGAGCAGTAAACAGTTGGCTCTAGCCTTCCCCAACTACAGGAGTAATGTTATTATAAAACTACATCACTAATACTTACTTTCTGCCCTTGTGAACTGGCTTAAAAAAAATTACCGCCGGAGCACTGTCTAACCAGTGATGTTCTGGATTTGTTTTTTTTCTGGTCCACTTCCTGAAGTACTGAGAGAGGCAGCAACTGCATTACTGCAAGCAGAACTACAGTTCTGTGATTAGGGTTGGTTTGTTGATGTAAATCCTCCAGGTCTAACAAAGCTTTAGGTAAGTAGGACTTTCAAAGGATTACTGCTGCTTAGTTGTAGCTTTCTTCTGCCAAAGGCTGGGACAGCTCCCACTGCAATAAAATGTTGTGGCCATTTAGCAGTCATTTGGGGCATAAGTACAAAGGATTGAGGCCCACTGCAATCTGTTTACCATCAATGCAGAAATAAAGCCATTTATTTTGGATAAAATTGTCATTAGTGCAATACATCTTGAAACAGAAGAGGGAAATGAAAGTATTTACATAACTTAAGCAACAACACCAACTGTGGTCTGAGGTCATTTTAGTATTTTCATAAAGTAAAAATAAGGCAAATTAAAACCCCTTTCAGTGTTTGTGATCCAAACTAATCAAACTTAAAGATTGTCTACCCACACTGTTAAGAAGTACATGAGGTTCCAGATAAGCTCAGACATTTCACAGCAGGAAAAAAAATAATCCAGAGTTACAGAATTGTTCTTCTCTTATTTACGAAGTAGATGTTTTCAGAAGGCTGACAGGCTTCCATTTCTCCTGGCTGAGAGACTCTCTGTGGATTGTATTTCACTTACACAGGTAGAACTTTCCTCATCGTGATTAAAGCAGTCATATGTGCTCAGCAAAGACCCATTTGCTGCTCTATCATCTTTCCGCAAGGAAACGGGCAGATTTGCTAGGGTGAAATTAACATCTTTGAAGGCATGCAATAAAAAGATCCCCACGATAATAGTAAGGAAGCCACTGAAGGTGCCAATAATATCATCAGCCGCCATGTGTTGCCATTCCTTGAACAGGATAGCAGAACAAGTTAAAACAGACGTCGTAAAGATTACATAGTAGATTGGAGTCACTATTGAAGTGTTGAATATATCCAGAGCCCTGTTCAAGTAGTTGATCTGCGTGCTCACACAGACAGTAAGGCTTAGCAGCAGAATCCAAGACAAGGGACGTTTCAGCACTGGTTTTCCTGCAAAAAGTTCCTTTATAGCAATGCCCAGACCTTTTACACAGGAGACTGATAATGCTCCGATCACAGAGCAAATTGTGATGTACACAAGAATGTTGGTCTGTCCATGGCGAGGTCCCACCACAACTATTAGAATTAAAGACACAATGACAACAACGGTTGCGAAGACCACAAAGCCTGCGTTTGGGGAGAAAAGGCAATCTTGTTATTTATGTATTCTATCAAACATCAAAAAGAGTAACAAGAAAAAAAGTCATTAATAAGGCGATTGACTCAGCTTAAATAGAAAAGATAGCAAGTTTCTCATTACTTCACCAACACTGAAGTTAAAATAAATTTAGTGTGACCTTGCTAAAATAAGGAAACTTGAGCACATTATATTTACCACTCTGTCAGCCTGAAGACTCCCTATGGAATCACACTGCAGAACCTAAATCTCTACTCCACTGTGACAAGATGAAGCAGACACAGGACATCTTTGTGGTATCTGAGGTTGGTAATAAAACTCTGCTTAGAGAAGAATAAGTACACATCTTTCTGTATTAACTACTCAGAAATCAAGCCAGCATTTTTCTTACCTGGATCACGTAGTTTGTTGGACATTTCATCTAAAGTTTCTACTTCTTCCTCTTGTGGAGCATGAATTACCATTACGGTTGATCCAAGTATACTTAGCAAACACCCTATTTTTCCATGTAGATTAAGTTTTTCATTTAAAAAGAAGGATGACAAAATGGCACTAAGATGAAGAAAAAAAGAACAGTAATATTTATTTGCTCATCAACTTACAGCTTGATTTGACCATAGACGCCAGATACATACATAATGTGCACTTTTTGGTGAGCAGGAACACCCTTAATAGCCATAAATCACTTACAGCAATTCCACTGGTTAAGCTTTTATTCAAAATAGCGACATAGTTGATTTTCTATTAAGATACTTGAATATTTTTCACATATTGACGTGCAGACTGCCAGAACCATTTTAGAGCAGTCACTTGGAATTTGGAGAAACTTAAAGTTACGTCTGACATTTATAACCACTCTTCATTTATAGTTAAGAACAAACCAAATTTATTACAGCATATCTCAGGCAGTTATAAATATTTAGCTTCACTCTCTGCAATCACATTGCTTTCTGTTAGTATTTCTTACCTTACAAGAACACTGAGAGCTCCTAGAGGAGTCACTAATGTAGCTGGTGCAAAAGCATAGGCAGCAAAGTTAGCTACTTCACCCGCTCCCACTGCAGAATAGTAATGATAACAAAAAAGTTAGGGCGTCTTATGCAACAAACGTGTGAATCCATGCAAATCTTCTTGCACACATGAACATGCAGCAAGGGAACAAGGGAAGAATCTAATGGTGGTGCTGGGCTAATAGTACTTGTAGAACACAGAACCTCCATTACTATTTTCAACACAAAACAGGCTGGGGGACTACAACAGGCCCTAAAATGAATTCTGCCAAATTAGAAGAGGTGCTTTACTTTGGTGTCCATGTTGTATCTCCCCAGCCTGCTAACTGGAATGGTGAACTTTCACATGGAGGTATCTGCGCTGCCAGGCTGTAAGGCAAAACACCGGCTACAGCATACGTTAAGTTACAGTTACTTACTTGAAAGAAGTCCAGCCCACCACAGCCACTCCTTAAGGTATGCATGACCACCTTGACCTGAAAGAGTGTTACTCCATTAAAAACATATATCAACGAACAGCTAGTTCTGTCACTAATAACACTGCCAAAACATTTTTGCTTGCTCTTAAAAATACGGGCAGTCTTTATTATCTTTTTTATATGGTCCCTTGAGCTAGAGGAATTGAAATCATGTCAAGCTCTGATGTGCAGATGCTTCTTAGAGCCCGCTTTGAAAACTGATTATTTATTTCCTTTTTATTAGAAGTGGCAGTGATGATCATACTGGCTTTACAATGAAAAAACAGTTCTTTCAACTCACTGTAACAACACAAAAAGCCAAGTTACACATCTCAGAAAAACACTGTGGAAATCAGGCGTGACTTAGACAATCAACTACATACATCAACGTAAAATACAGTCACATTTCCCCATTCCAAACCAGGCAAAATGAACTGTGTATCTCACTCAAAATCAACCATCTTTCAGAAGCAGACAGGACTGACACTGAATTAAAAATATTCAGATTCCACTTTCTGAATGATCTAAGGATTCTGCAACTATCTGCATGCTCATCGCGTGCTGCTCTCAAACCAATATTCTATTACAGCTCCAACTAGTGTAACAATCCCTCATTTCCTTTACAGCCACTGAGGTGTGGGAAAGTGGCTTCTAAAATCTTTAAGACCTGACATTGGACCCCTCTCTGCTACATGCAGAACTCAGACTTGGTTACTACTAAACACTGCAAACATGAGCCTCGTTTAGCAAACACAGGGACAGGCAGAAGGAAAAGAAAGAATCTAGGTAGTGATAGTCAGAATTTTATTGTTCCAATCAATACACTGACAGACTGACGAAAAAAATCAATTCCCAAAATGGTAACAGCTATACTAAAAGTGATTCAATACTGTTAAATTCAGTTCAACAAAATAAAGCTGAAAAAAATACAAGTGTCTATTAACATGGCTTTTTGTGTTGGTAGTATATTAATCCATAAGTTGAACTGAGCGCTGTTTAGAATGTTCCTGGCTTTAAAAAGGCAACAATAAGAGACACTTTCCAAAGTAACAGACAACACTACAGCATATCATTACATGTGACTCTGAGTTTTCTAAAACAATCTCCTAACAAATGCAGTTAAATTCACCCTTTTAGGAGCACAGATGTAGTTAAGAGTGCTGGTTCCAAGCTCAATTTGCAAAATGAATCCAAACCTTATCTAACATGCAAAGAAATAGTTTTATAATAAGTGTCCCTACAGAGCATTGTATGCAAATCAAGTAGTATGTGTCACGTGCTGAGTTAGGTGTATTTGACACCAGAGGGAAAAAAGCACAACAAAAACACACTGGATAAACATCTTAGGTTCCATATACCTAAAAGTAAGGAGGAGATGATAAATTCAGTAATCTATTAAGCAGTAAAACTGGAATGTCGTCAAGCTTCTTAAACATGCATTTACCTGCTCTCATGGAGCCTTTCCTAGCTAATCGGAGAAGGCCTTTCTTTTTCAGGATGAAACTGCCTCCAATAAAGATGCTGGAGCTCATAGCCAGCACCAGCCCAATGCAGAAGTCATATCTCCCATGGGCTTGGCTCATCTCGCAAACTTCTGGGGACTGTCACATCAATCACTGAACAGTAGAGCTTCTGTTACTCAACACAAGGTGATGCAATGCTGAAACCTGAGCAAAACAAACACATGATTAAAATGGTAGAAATGTGTAACATACAGAGGATTCCTCAGCAGGTTTGTGTGGCTGGTTCTTCCTGAAAATGGCCTATGGAAAGAAAGAAGCATGTGTAAGCTTGACTCACGGATGAGTGACTAACATCTTTATCTGACCCAGAATATAAAAACGGAAACCTCAGAACATAAAAGCTTCCCAGAAAAGAAAGTAAAAGAAAACTCTTAAGTGATGTGATTTATTTTCCTTTTCCTTACATACACAGACCTGCGAGCTGCACAGCACTTAACAGACAACACCAAAGAAATAATTACTTACATTGAAATTAGTTTGTCAGAGAGCTTGAGAACAGCCACAGCATTTCTTCCACATAAACTCACTAGAAAAAGTGAAAGAAGAGCAGAACAGATGTTAAATTAACAGCAATTTCCCTGACACAAATGAGCCTGGATGTAAGCACGTGCACTTACCAGCTATAAACAAGGAACAAGAAAAGGCCTGTTTGTTGATGCACTGTACAAAGAGCTTCCCACACCTGTATGAAGCATTTTTCTGCTCAGCTACAGTAACTGAGCTCTCTGCTGAAAAGCACCCACCCAACCTAAGCCTTAGTTATGTAAGACCTTCAACAACAGCTTAGCAAAAAGTACTAACTAGACTGGACTAGAAATGTAGGTTTTACAGACTCACCCTCAAGCTAAATACGGAAATTCATTTCAGTACATCCCTTCTCCTGTTATGTACCGCAATGAAGATCTGCTGGATTTCATTTAATATGTAAGATTTAAATTTAAGATATCTGTATAAATCCTTTTAAAATGAAAAAAAAAACAAAACAAAACCCAACCCAAAGTCCTTTCAAGAAGATTAACATCTCTCTGGTACAAAGAGAAATGGAAACTATATTTAGGCTTTTATTTTAAGGCTACTGGTTATTATGAACATTCAGAGAACTGGCTGAAAGGAAGAAAACACCTATAGATAAAGGTAGTTGTATTTCGTGGGAATACCAATCAGATTTGCATTTATTTCCCCAAGCAATCATTTTCCAGATAATCAGAAGCACTGCACGTGCTGCACATTATATTAACAAGCTTTTGACTTAAGAGGGAAAGGGAACAAAGAACAGGAGGGAAAAAATTGTTTCCATTCAGATGCTCATTAAAGTCATGGAATCAGATTCTAATACTGAGAGAAAGCAGCAGCCTCCCCACAGAGCAGTACAGTGCCAGCAGCAAGGCAGTGCAATACCAAGTACCCAGGCTCTGGCAGAGATGGGCATACCAGTGCAAGCCTTGGACTTGATAAAAGCACACTGCAAGTCTCTCAGGCAAGCTCACAGCTCTCACTCCTGCTTGTTTCTTGAAATTCATTGTTTTCTTCCAATACTGCCTTTACCTTTATGCTCTTACTGCCAACTTCCATTAATTCACTACACTCCTAGGAAAACCCAGCAGAAAACCACAGGCGGGCTAACAATAACAGTGAACACAGCTCCCTTTGTTTGCACTCTGTCAGGCTATGAAAAAGCAAAGAAAAGCAAACTTATTCCATAAACACTCAACACATCACTATCCGAAACGCTACAAGATCGGCAGTTCAAAAAAAAATCTCCAGCCCTCCCTGATTATCCTTGCAGAAGTTTTAGTATCTTCTTTTGTAGGAAAAACTGAAATAAAAGAACTGCGAAGATCTGCTTTAAAAACCAACATAACAAAAAAAACTGAAGTGGATTCATGCATGATTCAAGGACACCTACCAAACAAAACTCCAACAAAACTCATGAGAGAGCCAAACCACAAGTCACCTGACTAACAGCTCCAAACATTTCCTGGCTTTGAATCGCCTCTTCTCCCAGGCAATGAACAGGACCCGGGGAAATGGCCGCAAGTTGTACCAGAGGAGGTTTAGGTTAGACTTAAGGAAGAACTTTTTCTCTCAGAGAGTGGTCAGGCGCTGCAATGGCTGCCCAGGGAGGTGGTGGAGTCGCCGTCCCTGGCAGTGTTCAAGAGGCGTCTGGATGAGGAGCTACGAGATCTGGTTTAGTGCTTGTGGTAGCAGTGGTGATGGGAGGATGGTTGGACTAGATGATCTTACAGGTCCTTTCCAACCTTGTGATTTTATGAATTCAGACGAAGACCAACAGAAGCTGCTCCAGTTATATTACCAATGAGAGTGATTTTATTGGCGTAGTTTTTTATTAAAACAGAACTCAAACTGACAAAATCACCTTTCTTTGGAGGAAGAATCTGATTACTTTTTCTCATTGCTGTTTTTTTCCGAAGCTTAGCTGCCCTCACAGATATGGCCAGTCCAATTCTGGCTTGGATTGGAGTGCTGTACTTTCATGCACAGTTCACACTGATGTCTACCTTCACTGGCCATTTCTGCAGCAGGGTTTGAGATCTGGCTCACCGGGAAGATTGGTGGTGGTTTTAATTGGACTTGGCACTGTTCTGCAAAGATTCTTTAAGCGAATTCATAACTGATTTTAACACTGAGCATATCTGGGAAACAGCACAAATAACAAGCAAAGGTGCTGACAAGCTAGAATGAAACAGAATGGCCTGGGTTGAAAAGGACCACAATGATCATCTGGTTTCAACCCCCTGCTACGTGCAGGGTCACCAACCACCAGACCAGGCTGCCCAGAGCCACATCCAGCCTGGCCTTGAATACCTCCAGGGATGGGGCATCCACAGCCTCCTTGGGCAACCTGTTCCAGTGTGTCACCAGCTTAACACAAGGAAACATTTCTTTATCCTCTTTGCTCAGAAATTCTTTTCTCTCCACAGGAGCACAAGGTACGGAGCTTAGAAAATGTTAAATATTTATTGTAACAAATTAGCTACATGTTCAGAAACATTAGAAGTGATTTTGTGAGATGAAATAATATTTTACATTTAAAAGCAGATACACTTAAGTAAGTATGAGGGAGTTACCAGCCAAAGAAAATTAATTATCACCTCTAATAGTTGTACATTATATGAAAGCAATAATTACAGTCAGTAAAAGTTAACATGGTGGATTGTTCTAACTTTGCCTACTTGGCCACCAGCCCTCAAGAGCTAAGTATACTGTCTTTTCTCTGAGAAATAGCCTAAATATACACTAAAATCTTTGAATGCTAGAACTCTGGATTTTCTCTCCAAAAGCTAATCTTTTTGACTGTGAATGAGATGATATAACTAAACTAAGGCAGAACTTAACAAGCCATTTACTTCAACCGTCTGCCCAAGTACAGCATCACTTAATGCTGCTCCTCACTACAGGCAATTCAAACAATCTTGTCCAAGGAAGATATTTATGAATGAAACTTCATAAACACCACAGACATGCTTTGATGTTCTGAGGTTTGTTAGAAACTCTCTTATTACCTAATGATCTTCATCTAGATCTTCCCTTTGACTAACAAAACCTATCACAAATGTCCACTCTGGCCTTGGGACAACATACAACCTCTGTCACTGCAGGTCAGGCGCTTGCTGCCTTCTGCTGTGCGGCCCTCTGGGGCCTCTCTCAACAGCCCATGCTTTTTTCTCAAGTGTGACTCCTGGAGCTGTACACTGTATTTCAGCTGAGATATTATCACTTCCACAAAACAGTGGATGTCTTCTTCCACTCAAACCAAAATGAGTGGTTTTCTTCCTGCACAGTCGACTTCAACTGTTCCAACAGCGTAACCTCCAAACTCTTTTCTGCAGAACTACTGTTTTCTGAACTGCATTTGTTTAGCCAGTTCCACCTGGCTGGGCGCAATAACTTTCATTTACTCCTACAGAAGCATCTCCTTTTACAGAAATGTTTCCTGAAAATATCCATCAGCATTTACTCACTGGCAACCCATCCCTGCTCACTGCCATTAATTACCACTCTTGTTTCGGCCACATCACCAACACTACATGACTCACCAGAAGGATTTTAAAACAACAGGCCTGTTTTGATACGACATTACTAAGAGTTGCCCCAGGTACAGCTGCTCACAATTTTTTGAACTTTTCTGCTGTCTTTTCAATTCTGCTCATCTGTAAAAGCTCCATGAGAAATTTTGTGTTTCTGACTTTCAAACAGTGCACCTGCTTAATGCTCTCCCATCCACAAAGCTTTATGTGGAAGAAGAGTTCAAGCAACCAAAGCTTATAACAAGTGTACAGTGACTATTATATGTTCCCTTCTTCCCTTCCAGAGGCATAAATCCATAGGAACCAGAAACACCCCCTAGCAGCACAAGTGTTGAGTAATGTACCCTTTGAAGGCTTGTTACATACATACCAATTTGTTCCAAAATCCAGAGGCATTCGCTTCTTAAGTATTTCCAATGTTAGGTTTCTAAAATATAAGTTAATAAAAATATTAATTGGTACGCTAAGAATTCAGCTAGAAAACCCCGATGTCCATAACTTAATTCTAATCTTACCTTCATGCACAACACACAGAAGTGTACACAGTCTTGCCTACGCTTTACAAAGGGAGCTCACACTTTTAAAAATGCCTGAGCAACAAAGTAGAGTGATTTTTCATTCCCTACATACATCTCATGTGAAACCTCACAGTTCTTTCATCCCTTTGCTTTTCACTTCACTAACTGATGAAATTAATGTACAATCCAAGCCATTCCTTAGAAGGGAACATGCTAAAAGCTGAACTGAAATACTGTGTCATCCCTTCATATTTGTTCAGTAACTTAAGTTATAAGGCGCTTTCATTGTAAGAAAAACTAAAGTCTTAAGCACTGGCTTTGGTACAGTGAGCTTTTAGAGGGTATGTATACATATACACAGAACTCTTAGGCTGGGGAAAAAAGTAACACCACAGATATTCTCAGTAAGATCCCTTAAATCTGCAACATACAGCTAACTCTGTAATGTAAGTCTTCCTCAGTCATGTTATGTGCACTCATGATCATCTGAAATACGGGGGCAGAGAACATATAAAGGACAGATGTAATACACAATTCAGACTTCAGAGCTGCTGGTTCAAATCTCAGTCATGTCATCCAGAGCCCAAGGAGTCCAGAAAGTAGGAAAGAGCACCTCCAATTTTGTAGGGCCAACAGAATCCAATCACAGAATCACAGAATGGCCTGGGTTGAAAAGGACCACAATGATCATCTGGTTTCAACCCCCCTGCTATGTGCAGGGTCACCAACCAGCAGACCAGGCTGCCCAGAGCCACATCCAGCCTGGCCTTGAATGCCTCCAGGGATGGGGCACCCACAGCCTCCTTGGGCAACCTGTTTCAGTGCATCACCACCCTCTGTGTGAAAAGCTTTCCCCAAATCCCCTGAAACAGAGATAAAGTTTTCCAGCTTTGTTCATGAGAGCACAGTCTTATGCTTATTTTTATGTATCACACAGACAAGATAAACAAGGAAATATGCTTGATTTTTTTTTTTTTTTTACAAAGGTGTCGTACGTGTGTATAGATAGCACACTAGAGGCACAAGTGCTCAAAGCAAAAGACACACCGGTTTTGAAAAGCCCATTTAAGAAGGTGTTTTGAACAGTGAAGAAATGTACTCCTTTAACATGGCATTAATAAAGAAAAAAAAAACAAAGAGCATTCAATTTTAAGATACTGGGGGAGAAAACAAGAAAAACATCCATTCTTTACCTTTTTGTACATCCTATTCTTCCTGTGCTATTTATACTTATCCTCTCCTATATAAAGAGCAATCTTCAACTGAAGGACGTTCACTAAAACAGAGCGTTATTCATCAACCAAATGACCACAGCGTGCTTCGTAGCCGCTGCCCTCCTGCCTGCGCTTCCCAGAAGTCTATCAAAACGGACCCAACAGTCAATGACACAACCTCCTCCACCCCTGCTGCAACTATTTTGTTACCTCATTCTCAGCCAGATGAGCAAAGTTCACCCAAGTTCCACCTTGAGCTTTTAAGACGGGCAGCCTGGCGTTTCGCACAACCTAAAAACGCTCCGGGACTTTCACAAGACGGAAACAAACCCCAAACCTCCCTTCACACCTCAGACCGAAGCCGAACCCGAGCTGGGAAGCTCTGCTGGTGCTCACCCGTCACTCAGCCTCGCAGCGAGCCGCGGACGAACCCGTTCACCTCCACGGGACGAAAGCGGCGCCGCGAATACCCCGCCGCCAGTCGCACGCACGCACGCGTTACCGCGGCCAGGCGCGGCCCACACGGGCCTGCCGGCTCCTCACCCACCCGGCACGTCGGCGCCGGGGCCCGCGGTTCGACCCCGAGGCGGGGCGGCGCCTCGCGCCCACAGACCCCGCCCCTCGGGGCGCGAGCTCCCGGCCGCCTCCCCCCCCTTCCTCCCGCCCCGGCGGGCCGCCAGGCCTCCGCCGCCCTCATCTCTCCGCCGTTACCTGCTGTCGCCGCCCCTCACGCTCCCATCGGGAGGAGCCCCGCGGCCGCCGCGCGCGGAAGTAGAGGGGGGGGAGGCCGGAGCGGGCGGTGGGAGGGGCCGGCCCCTACGCTCTGCACCGCCATGAGGTGAGGGAATAGGAAGGTAAGGACCGACGGAGGGCGGCGAGAGGCGAGGGCAGGCGCCTTCCCCGCGCTCGGCTGTTCCCGCCCCGCTGGTCCCGGCGGCGCCCGCCGGAAAGGGCGCGGCCGCCTCGCTCTGGGCAGGGCCGCGCCCCGCCCGTCCCGGTCACGTGACCTCTCCCGTAAGCCTCCGCCTCTCCTTCCCCTTGGGGGCGCGGTGTGACGTCAGCACCGCCGGCGGCTGAGGGCTGCGTAGCCCGCCAGTCACCCTGTGGGCGAAGGGGAGGGCTGCCTCAGCCCGAGGCGGGAAGTCATTTCGCTTAGGAACGCTATTTCTGAGCCGGCTTTGTTGCCTTCTACGGGCAACTTTTTTTTTAATATTATTATTTGTAAATAAAGAGCCATTTAATGCATTACAGAATATTTCACAAGAAGTGTGTTCCCTCACAGCCACGCGTCATTCCTTATCACTTCCTACCCCAAGCACCCTTTCCAAAAATCCACCTTCCACCTTTTCTTTTTTCCTTCCACACTCTTACGTGGAAACTTAGAAACCCTATACAGTAAGAGAAAAAGAAAAAAAAAAGAAAAAAAAGAAAAAAAAAAGAAAAAAAGAAAAAAAAGGCCATTTAAAATACTTGAGTGATTTGTACCATTTATTAGTCCATTTAAGCCAGATCCCACGCTCTTCATGCACAGTTTCCTACCAAAACTACTTGAGTCTCACATGCCTGACTGGATATTGGCATGTTTCTCCTCAGCTTATAGTTTAGACCCTGGAACGCAGCTACATCAGTTGATAAGTGTCAGGCACAGAGAGCCCTTCAGTTCCTTCAAAACTACTAATATACACCACCTTCCAAGGCTGCCGTGGAGTGTTAACCTAGATTGCCACCACTCCCAAAATGTCTGCGATAGCTCCACCTGAGAGCTGTGACTTTCAAGTAGGACTGACCTGTTGGTCACATCTTTTAGTGACAACATTTTCCTTTGCTAGGATTTCTGAGAATGTGACCACAGCCTGCACAGGGTGCTGTTTCATTTCTGTTAAACTTGGAAACAAAACCAGAGCAGCAATCTTGGCTTACCCTCCCATGATCCCGCATCTTGCTCACCAGCTGGACCAAAAAGGCCCCTCAGTCTGTCAGTTTAAGTCCTGCAATTTTCAAGACACTCAAAGAAATAATTTTTAGGTCTATTTTATGTCCTAGGGCAACATTCTATCCCCAGGCTTGAAACTAGATAGTTAGATGTGACATTAATTTTGCACTGGAACAGATTGCCCACTGAGGTTCTGGATACTCCAGCCCCAGAGGCATTCAAGGCCAGGCTGGATGTGGGTGGCTCTGGGCAGCCTGTCTGGTAGTTGGTGACCCTGCACATAGCAGGGGGGTTGAAACCAGATGATCATTTGGTCCTTTTCAACCCAGGCCATTCCATGATTCTGTGATGATCTATGTAATAGACAGTATGCAGCTATTGGCTAAGCACTTCACAGCTGGCTTTTCTGTGTTTTGCAAGATACAAGAATTGTAAAGTCTTTGAAAAAGTTCAACATCTGTTTAAACACTTCTTGATCTGTTTTTTCCAGCTGTTAGTTCTGATCAACACGCTGTTACTCCTTCACACAAAACACATTTTTGAGTGCTCTCAGTTCATCACAAATCATCACAGCCTTATTTCACTGCCAGAAGTGTCTCTTGATAATTTATAACAGCATAATACACCAGACATGCTTTCAGAGTATCTGGAAACAACTCTGAAAAGAAGAAAGATGGTGAGATACCTGCCCTCATCCATTCTCACAATACCACTCCGTGTTCTTTGTGCTCAATGAATTTCACAGCAAATGTTTGCTAGCATAAATTATTATGCAAAGCTATGAGCAGAACTTTTCAGGGCTCAGTATCTACTATGTATGTAAACATCGCTCAAGGTTTATGGATAAAGAGCAAGGCTGCCACCCACACAACCTAGGGAAACATTAGCAGGTTAGCATGTTCGTGCTGCGTATGTGCTAGCTGACTCTTCTGCAGTAATTTCCAACTCCATACAAACAGTGAAAGGATTGCGATAAAAAGCTATCTACCCAGAGCCGCTGTCTGGAATCCCTTGGCAAAATATCACAAGCTGGCAGAGTTTTAAAGCATCCCACCAGGGTGATAAATTCAGTGCTGTCTGTAGGTGGCAGAAAACTGATGAGGAAATCAGGCAGCTGTAACGGCCTCTGGTGGCCATGTCCCTGCTGCATTTAACCAAGACAGCTGAGCTGAACTGTGTCTGCGAGTCTGTTCCTACAAGGGTTGCACTCCCAGATGCAACTTAATAAGCTCTGCTTAAGAATAATCCAAAATAAGAACAAAACCAATAAAAAAAAAAACACGTCAGAAAAAACAACAGCACTTTTTTTTTTCCCCTTCCCCTCCACCACCTCTTGTTAAATTAAGAGAAATCGGCACTATCAGATTTTGGTCTTTTTAACACCCTCCTCACATGAGATGTGAGGATGAGATACATACACTCATGACTGGTTATGTCACAGACTTCAGTGGTAACTGAATATACTAACTTACTTAAAAAACAAATAAATAAAAGGAAATAAAAAAGGAAAATCAGAGATACTGCGTACAGAAAGGAAACCTAGTTTCCTGGTCTTCCTATCTTGGGACACTGCATTAACATCAGCAACACCTTTAAAAACAAGATTTCAACCACACACCTTGTAAAGAATCCATATCAATCTCTTCCAACGCATGCAAATTTTATACTCAAGAGACACTCAGCTTGTTTTAAAATAATTTTTAACTTTCACCAGCAATAATACTGGTCTGTTCCCTAAATAGCTATGAACTTCAGATGAAGAATTAACTGGTCAGACGCCATCATCTTCTGAAATGATTCCTTCTGTAGAAAGCTCTTGTGACAAGAAATTAGACCAGTCACACAGGTTTCCTTAGCCTATGTACAGGAGAGTCTGATAACCTTTAAGCCAGTTTGAAGTGACTCAAACTCCACCAAACACTTCTCCCAGGAAGTTTATTTTACATGTGACCATACCTCAAGTGCAATTAAAACATCAAGGCTACTGTTTCTGGTAGATGCCACCACATGATGACTGAGCCCTTCATGTAGGAATTGATCTGTACACATGAAAGCATCATCCATCACCAGTAAAAGTAAGGCTACAAAAGTAAGGAAAATAGCTTGGACTCATGAACTGGGATTAAACTGCACGACAATTGTGGGAAAATACTTCAGTTTGTTTTTTTTTTTCCCCCTGTGTGATAAAGAGGAGGAGTCACAAAACAAGCATTGAGCTAGAAATAAAATCATTTATTTTAAAACATTACAGATTAATAAATAGATTAGTTATCAGAAAACTTAATAAATAGCCTCTTATAATTTACACAAGGCAAATACAACATGCCTATAACTATTTTTTAAAAAGCAAAGAGTAAGCTTGACTGGTAAGCCATTAACAAATATATATATATTTATATATATATACATTATTTGAAAGCTAATAAAATAAACCATTTGTATGTAATCCATAGTGAGCATATTGCAATAGCATTGAAGCAACCTGACATTGTGTATTCGTTGCCATCCACTTTTTCCCCACATCTCATCAGAACTGTTTTTTTTACATTCCAGGAAAACAAAAGTTAGAAAAAAAGAAAGTTCCACAGTTGAAAAGAAAAATAATTAAGTTAAAAATACCCCATTTGTGTAACATTTTCTACTCTCTAGAGTAGCTGTTCAGAGAAAAGAGAAAACAAAAAAAAAATCAAATACAAGAAAACTCACCAAAAACACTTTTTTTTCCAGTTTTTAAGAAAGATTTCTTAATCTCTAACTTTGTAATCATTTCAACATTGTTGTCTGAAACGCTTGGGCACTAATAGTAATAACTTTCCACATCACTGGTGCCTCACATGGTACATTAACATTCTGCATCACTTCAGCCTGTTTTCAGTAGCACCAAAAAATTATTTCAAAGATTGGTCTCTGGAGAGAAAAGACATCAGGTAATTGATAAATATTTGTTAATAATTGATTTAACAGCTAGACAGCTGAGGAACATCTGTAGAATGCTTTGTATTTATGTAGAAAGAAGAGAAGAAGGGTACAACATGCAAAGTCCAGTTTTAAGCACTCCATACTTACTAACCCCAGATCTTTCTTCAAATACAAACCCTCTATGTTTCAAATAAAAAGCAAAGCTAAACCTCACAGATTCTAGTATTTCAACAAACAAAATCCAGTGTTTTCATTTTTCAGTGCTAGTTACTTCAGAAAAATACATATGTTCAATACAAACCAAGATTATTAATAGGAAGCCTCACTTGTCAAACTGTGTTATGACAGGTTCTCTTTAACATTAGTTTCAGCTCACTAATAAATAGGCTCTATTTACATATATAATGTGTTGGAAAGTCAGTACAGCAGATAACCTTAGGTATTTTTCATTTATATGTAAGTACTTAAGGTAACAAACTTTTTTTGGTTGTTGTATCAAAAATGTTTCTATTTTCCTACTGAACATCTGAGGAATTTTTGTGTTTGACACCTAATAAAGATCGGGAGTGACACATGTAAATCCTCCATACACTGAAGGGATAATCATCAAAGTCAAGTGAGTAACAACTAAGTGTGTTTGATAAATACAACAGAAGTCAGACATACAGAGTGAAACACCTTTTGTATGGGTTTGAATTCAACTCAAATGCATTCCACCACTGTAATCAGTCCATTTTACATGTGTAGACTTCCACTAGGGAAAGCTCAGGAAACAGCTATGCACATTTGCTCCCTGAGATGATGGAACTCGGATGTCTTTTTCAAGTGCTTATTTGACAGAGGTGGGAAAAAAAAAAAGAGGGAACAGCTAAAATTCAACTTCAACAAATTCAACTTCCTTTTAAATCAGAAAAGCAACTGGCAAAGACTAAAAAAGGGAGGCCACGGGATGGAGGGAGGAAGAATGATACCAACAGTGACAACAAAATGCTAATACACTTCTAAAGTTAGAATTGAACCAGATCCAGGTACAGCAGTACTCAAAAGAACACCGTTACATACTGAACAAAGTAGCAAAAATAAAGGCTTCCATTATTTAGCATTCATGATGTAAAAGGCTGCAGATATAAATGATGTGCAAGGCCACGAGAATTTCTTTCATCTTATGTGCTGGCTTTTGACATCTGTTTTAAACAACAAGGTTAACCAGACATTTCTAGAAAGCTCATCATGGATGAGGAGCAGCCGGGGAGAAGACACCTATACATACATTTATCAGCTGTAAGGATGGCCAAAGGACCACAGAACACGGTTGCTACTTAATTCTTACTCTGCGTAGAGAGCACTCATCAAGTAAACTTGCTTTTGTGTTGCAGAAAATGGCAAGAGTTAGATAGGGCAGTCAAGTTATTGTGGATACAATATTAACTAATAATTTGCATATGCACCTAACATACTAGGATAGGCACTTTCTAAATAAATAGGAAAGTTCTAAAACGAAACACACAAATATGGCCAAAGGAGGTCTGAGATAAGACCACAAAATTTTTCACCATAACCTAAAGAAAGATCTTCATGGAAACGTTTGGAGATTAAAGGCTAGTACAAAACCAACACGCAACTTGTGAATGCAGATGTTGAAAAGACAATTTGACTGCTTCAGAAATCAACTAACATTGTTTTAAAAAGTAGGTCACTACAGGTCTCATAAGTACAATTCAGATTTCAGTTAAAAAAAAAAAAAGGGGGGAACTAGGGTGACAAAACTTAACTATTTGCTGATAACCAATATAGCATCTTCAATCAACATCGACAGAGTTTAGTAACTATCTTTCATGGTCCAATTTGCCCCATCTACAATTTTGAAACTTTCTAGAAATCATATGAAATATCTGAAAATCCAAGATGGCCCCTTTTCTGCTAATGCTATTTTATTATGTCAAGACACCCAATTTCTGTGCCAGTCTATAAGAGTGCACATTTCTGCCAGTTCAGGCCATGAGTCTGGAGTTCAGAGCTGTCAAACAACATGTGAATTTTAAGATAGGATTAATTCACACACACACAAAAAAAACCCAAACACTTCAGAGTGGACACTATTACCTCCATTAATCAACATTTGTGTTACCCTCAGCCAGTCACAAACATTCATGAATTATTCAAAAAATGTCATGAACTTTTTCAAATGCTGTCTTGTAACCATACTGGGATTTTGTTTGTTTCAAGAAACATCCTGACCCAGAGATATTGAGTTCCACTGTATGATTCCTGTTTTTTGCACTCAAAATAGAAACAAACATTATTTTTCAAGCTTTCCTCACAAATTTTTGACTTGTGATTTTTTAACTACCAAATACAAACATGTGAAAATTAACTATTTTTGACATACAAATGTTTTCTAAAAGGTTTAACCTAAACAGTTCAGAATCATTCCACTCACAGCTTAAGCTACTGAGTACTACCTGTCAAAATATTATTGCTGAACTATTCATAAAGGTCTGTAAGTTAGTGGATCTGAATGTATGTTCCAGCTGGTTTCGTGAAACTCAGCTCTCTGAATGCCTATGTTTCATCAGGCTTCAGTCTCCTTTTCCCATGTTACAAGAGGACAAGGCCATCTTTCCTTTTTCTGAGCAATGAGAAATTTTATGCTCTTCTGTCTCTTAAATGTTTATTTTGCCTTTGCTGCCTGTTAACTACTTTGCAACATAGCTTCTTGTGTTTAGTCAATTAGAATCAAGTAGTAACTAGTAGAATCGAAGTGTGTTGGCTGGCGTTGAATAGTCCTCTCACAGGTTACCTTTTCCCATTACAACTATGCCAAAGCTGTCAAAGCATCTAAGAGTTCCAATTCAGGCTAGTAAATTCTTCCAAAATGTGTCTCCTGGATGCTTTACATGTTTAGAATTTGAATACAGTCCAGTATCACTGACAGTGAGACTGAATTATTAAACCAGTATAGGCCATCTGAAACAAATACATTCGCATTTATGCAGTATTTTTTGGATTACAAAGGCACTGAAATAGTTCTGAGCTGCTTACAAATAAGCCACCGTATAGGCAATGAGTCTGTGCATCGTTTCCATTTCTTTTACAGTCTTTGTCTGCTCCCGATTAAAAACTCTCAGGTGAATGCAGTATGTCTTAATGCACATGTTACAAAGGAAAATGCATACCCTGAACAATACCATCAGCTGATAAGTAAATAGTGAAGGATTTTAAAGGTTTACTGCTCTGTGTAAAGAATTCAATTTAAAACTCCCCAGTGTCTTCACCACATGGCAGACCAAATTGCCAAGACAGTCAATAAAAAGGACAAATCTGCAGTCCATAATTCAGCCAACATCAGTCTCAGAATTCACAGCCTTGACGGTGAACACATTGCAGTATTAACAAATTGTTCAACTCATTTTTTTCCTCTTATTTTTAATGTATACATCACTCATGGAAAGGAATCAGATTGAGTGCATCGGAAACTGATGTTTTCTACCCACAAAAACAATACCTCAGGGGCAGCCATAATACAAGGATTCACACACACAAGTCTATCAGAATATCCTCACATCTCTTCTGACTGATTATCCTTCAAAGTAAGGAAATACATCAGTCTCTATGCCAACTCAATCCATGGTTCCAATTAAGGTCATTTATTGTATTGACTGGGGTACAATGGAAAACTGATCCTTTGAAACTGGATGGAGGCCTCCAATTCATTTCACGTAGGCCACCAAATCATCAGAGGCTGACTACCAACCTGAATCATATTTGAATCAGTGACCTAGAAATGAAAGATTCTTTATCTTTCCCTGAGCCATCCAGTTTCCCCTCAAAAGAAAAAAAAAATTAATCTGTCTTCATGTTAGGTTTATTTAAATCTCCAATATTGAAGTTGAACTCCTTGAAGACCTGTATAAGAACAATTCCGATAGATACTGTAGTGAATCCACATGCCATTCCCAAGAAATCGACCACTCCTACATTACTCCATTCCCTGAAAAGGATGGCTGAAGCCAGCAGGACTAGAGTTGTAAACACAACATAGTATATGGCTCCAAACACAGAGGAGTCAAAACATTCCAGGGCCTTATTGATGTACCTGAACTGAATGATAATGCTACATCCTAATACCGCCAGAAGTACCAGACAGAGGTACAAAGCCCTTTGACTTGATGGATTATTGTGAAAGATATCTTGAGCAGCCAGCCCAATGCCTTTTGTACTGGGAACAGTGAAACTGCCCAAGAGAGAGCATATACTGATGTAAACCATGATATTAGTAGGTCCATGAGCTGGAGCTATCCAGAAGATTAGCAGGAGAAGCATTAGCAGTACTACGCAGAGGTAACCCACGAAAACTGGAAAACAAAACAAGATAATAGCAAGGTAAGAACTCGTGGCGTTCTAAAGATTTTAACAGGCAAATCATGTCCTGTCAATGAACCTAAAGTATACATCACAGTTATGATTTGCTGTTGAATGCAGAGCCAAAACGCTGTGCTTTCAGTGATGTTGTGGGCACCCGAAACTAAAGATGCCCTCATGTTCTTTGTGGAAAGCAAATCATCAAGTAGTAAAATAGACAGCTGCACATTTGAACAGAACTTAAGATGTCTTTTCTTTTTTGTTTTTATTTTAAAAACTCTCTTCTGTCAGGCTTAAAGTCCCTTATGACAGGCAGCTATGATAATACCTCATTCGTCACTCATTCACTAAAGCACAGCGCGTGGATCCAGCAAAAAGCATAAGCATAAAAATTGACTCCATTAACTGAGTGAGACGAGAGAGGACAGATGGAAGAACTGGGAGACCATATCATTTACATTATAGTGTTAGTACACAAATTGGACTAGCGAAAAACGTTGCATGCTTTAAAACTTTAACACATTTCCAATTCATTTTGTTCAGATAAATTAAATTTAGACCAGAGTATATCTTTTCTTTCTTAGCATTTTTTTTGTTTTGCTTTTACTTTTTTCCCCTTCATAACTGTGAATAGCTGATGCTGTTAGGTTCAAGTTTCTCTCACCTAAATCGATTAAAGAAAGTAACAATAATTGGAAGCTTAGCTCTTATGAAAGAAAAGTAGAAGTTGATCTGGTACGTGTCAGCACTGGTATGTGTTATCCTGGAACTTCTGGGGTGTTACTAAAAAGAATAGGCATTTCAGCATACATCTCAACAGTCTATTTATACACACCTTTATCATGCAAAAAAATTCATTTGGAACATAATTAACATTCAATATAAACTTAAAATTTTTTTTAAAAGTAGAATTAAAGGACAAAAGGCAATGAGAATTTTATGTTCTGTATAAAACAATGCAAATCGAGATCCTAGAATTATAGCTTTCATGTCTAAGAAAGTGATACACTCTTCCAAAATTTTAGAAAGTTAAAAGCTCAAATGGCCACTGTTCTAAGCTTCCTGTGAGGGAGAATTTTTTTGAAAGCACCTATATTTTCCTTTCTGCATAGACGGATCAATAAATCTGAGGTATGCTACATCAAGTCACAGTTTTCCTACAAAAATGCTGTACCAGTTTGCCTCTGTCATGTCATATTTTCTTCAGAAGTCAGCTCTCCTGTGTCATTTAAGTCGCTAGTTTCCTCCTCACGTGTTCTCTCAGTCAGCCTCACAAAATCATTCCGAGTTGAAAAAAGGAACAAAGTACCTGGATTTGTAAGTTTCTCTTCAAGCTCAGCCTGAGTCGTTACACTCTCAGACTTTGGGGAATGAATGATGAGAACAACAGACCCAGCGCAGCTCAGCAAACATCCCAGCTTGCCAAGAATGTTCAGTTTTTCTTTCAGCAAATAAGAAGCTAAAATGGACCTTGCACAAAGAAAAAGAAGAAAATTAAGTCTGAATACATCCTGTTAATAATGTAGTAAGTTACATGCCATATGAATTTCCTTCTTAAAGGAATATTATCAAACATTAGTGAATCTTCAAATAGCCTCAAACATACTTCTTACTTATAAAAAGGAAGATTCATGCAGTCTCATCTTTATCCTCGTTGTTCCACCTCAAGAAAAGCAAACCAAAAAAACCCACTAAGAAACAAAACTCATTAGCAGATAACTACCTGTGAACGATTTGGTGAAATATCAATAAATACTTTATATATGCTATACAACCATGAGATGAAAGTGATCTTTGATTACAAAGATCCAAGGACTCAAACATGTAGCTGACCAAAATGTTAAAAGCAATGTGGCCTAGAATAAAATAAGAGGTGGTGAGTAGAGCACCAGTGTGCATCTTAGCATACAAAATCTCAGAAAGGCATGTGACCCACACAACACAGTGTATGTTCTCAAGTATATAACTACTACAGTCAGACACATAATTCAGCAGACAGCAGTAAGCAAGTGCAAAAATTCTCAGAGCAACACTCAGCACTGTTTTTAAATAACTGTACCCTTTCTCTGCAGTAGCTTCACAGATAGTGCCTAGATATTCACAGAATATTTACCTGTATATTAAAATCCATTCAGGAACACTCACTGCCTTATTTTTTATCCCCTTCCCCTTATGTGAACATAACATTGAAGAAAGCATGCGCATCCGTTTGCAGGGGAGCCTCTCACTTCAGAAAACTGGGCCAAATCCAATTGAATTAAAATCAGCATCAATAAACACGTGTGGATTGTGGATAGCAGAGCAGAGAACAAATGTGAAACAAAGAGAAAGATCTACATAGTAAGGGAACTGCTAGTAAGAGAATGAGCAGAAGAGTCCAGAATAATGAAAATGAAGAGGAAAAAACAGTTATTTAGTGATCCCTATGGTCTGGAACAAATAAAAAAGAAGATATTCAGGAACCCTTTATTCACCACACTCCCACTACCACCAGTCTATACACATACTTCACTGGACAAAGCAGAGCAGGCAAAGTTACAATTCATCACTACACTCATAAACCTGGCATCTCCTTAGCAGATGCCCAGTGATCAGAGTCTATTTGACACCAAGTAGTAACAACATTCAAATAAAAACAAGAAAAATAAACTCTTACCCAAATGGAACACCGAGTGCTCCCAAGGGAGTCACTAACACAGTTGGGACTGCAGTGTAGGCCAAGAAATTCCCTATTTGACCAAGAGCCACTGTCAAGAGAACCAGAAATAAGTTTTTAAACCTCTTTGTAAAAAGAAGGAATGAAAAGTTACCCAATATTGTTTGAGAAAGGTTGATCTAACTGGAAAACAGATGTTACAGATCTGCTTAGCTCTGTTAATTTTGCACTTAACCCAAATGGCTGGAATTTTTATACTGCAGGATTTGTTCAGAATGTGCATTCATATAGCATGAACACTGTCTTTCTAACAGCAGTGTTACCTTTGGGAGGAAAAATAAGGACAATACTCAGCAAACAAATCTAATAATGAAATATCAACTACATACATAAAAGCTCTTCAATATAGGATACAATGCTTCAACTTCTCACAGCATTATACAATATCAGAAGAAATTTCTGATCACTGTAAAAAAAAACCCATATCCATACCAAGTCACATTAACAGCCTTACAATCTTATTTTCACTTCTACGCTCTGTAAAAGCCAGTTCTAAAATTTACCATATTATTGCACACCACAGCTGCGATAAATGTGCTCAAGTTTCCAGTAAACAAACAAAAAAAAAACAGTGGCTGGATGGATGGTTTTGCAAGCATTGGCAAGTTTACAGTATGTTTATAATAGGTCAATATGATGCTTACACAGTTAGAATTTAGTAACTGGCAAAAACCCTGAGACTGAACACAAATTACATACAGCTCAAATTTCAAGTTGATTTTAAGAGCCATTATAAACATTTGAAAACATTTCAAGAATCCACACTGTCTTTCTGCTCCGGCTGGCACTGCAAACAACTATCAAATGTTGTTATCATCAAACTGCTCTTCACACCTGCAAAGCACAGTGCAAACATTAATTAATTTATTAAATGAGCTCACATTTACATCGGTAAAAATGAAGACCTGTGTCACCCACAGGAAGCATGGAGGAGATATGCAAACTTCAAAAACTGCAAACATGGCAAGATTATACTAATTGAAGTCACTGAAGCTTTCTCTACATTCAAGTGCGAGCCAGAGAAGCTAATGAGCAGCACTGCTAGAGCACAAGCTGGTCCCTCAGTCAACACTGGTCTTTTGAAGGCTTTCAGCCCCTGGCAGCAAAGTAACTCAGCTATCAGCCCCAGTTATGCATTTCGGCAGGCACACGGGGCAGCTGTGCCACTATCCTCAAGGTGCCCAATGGCTCTGAGGGACACCTTGTATGGAACGGCATGCTGTGGATCCGCAGATTTCATACTTTTCCAAGTTATTGCAACAAAAGTTTGGGCTTTTTTTTGTTTGTTTTTTGTGTAGATCAGCTGAATCACCTTTCTGACTACAGAACACTAGTATACGGCACCAACTCAAGACACATAAATTAGGTCTCCAAAGCTTTAGTCATACTGCATGTGTAATAAGCCAAGTGAACTTACCAAACTTTTCTGCATTACCATAGAATAGTAACCACTATAAATGACAGACTAGGATTAACTAAGGCCAGTTAAAAAAAATCAAATCTCAGTAATAGTTACCATCTGCCTGTTGCTGAAGACCTTTGCTGCCAACCTATCCAGTCCACAGTGATTAGAAATTCATCTCAACACATCAGTGCTGTAAATCAAGTCACTACTTCAGCTTGTGAAGGTACGTCAAGCTTCCAGCTTGCAAAAGAAGCACTGATGTCCCAGAAATTCTTGCAACACAAAGCCTGATGCACACTGACGTGTCTACATCTGTGAGGAGATCGGTAAAGCAGATCTGAACATTGAAAGCTGTCTGCTCCATGCACTTCAGAGGCTTTACTACACAAAACTAGCCTCTTTCCACAGACAGAATCTATTCACAGCTGATACACATTAGGAATGTTCCTAGAGTACATCTACCAGCCTCATTTTACTGCAAAAAAGTTCAGCTTGCACTGAAACTAATCGATTAGCTAATGAATGCAAAGCCAACTGAGATACCTACAATCACTCTCTTGATTAGTGTTAAAAAAAAATTTAGCAGTCAAAAAAGAAGTCCGTCAGTAGAATCTGCAAGCCTTCCTTTTAAGTCTGCCAGTGGATCCCAAGGCCACAAAATAGCTAGGCAGTGTTATTCTGAGTTAGCATACCAACACAGAAATGCTTGTGCAATGTCTGAACAAATACTGGAAAAACAAGTTGATAGAGTTGATGCTGGCTTTGTTAGTCGTCCTAATTCCAAATTCCATACCTGAAAAAAAAAAAGAAATCTCACCCAACTAATTCCCAAAGAATTGCCTTTCTCTAGATGCCACAGTTGCCTGCCTGCCCAGCCCTTGCTATTGCAATTTGTAACAGTGTTGCAGTAATGAACCTATAAAGTCCTTAATTGGTTTCTTTGTAAAATAATTGAGGCTGTGTTTTGAAATACCCGCACCTAGCTGATAGACAAAAGCCAACTTAAATCAACCCCTTCATGTGTTGCACTTTCAGCCAATTCCAGCAGCTCTTCTGAGCATTAAGTCTTTTCCTCTAATTCCTGTACCAAAAACTCTCCTATGTAAACCATCTGTTCTGAACTTCAATACAGAAGCCTCACAGAGAACAAACAGCAGTGACCAAAGCACAGATTTATTGCTTCTTAGGCAGCAGTGATCACGGAGTCAGAAGCCCACAAAGCACTAATTAAACAGCCTGAATTAACTGAAGACTTGCTTTAGAAGCTCTGTTTAGAAACTCCTACGCTTGCTGTGAACCTTATCCTTCGAGGGATCTATCAGTTTCCATTCCTCTTGTACAGCTTGAGGACAACAAAGTTCTTTGTTGCATCAAAGCAAAGGGCATAACTGGACTCATACGCTTTTGAGAAACACATCAAAACATTTCCAAATAATCCACAGAAGGCTGGACTAGTGTCTATAAACCAGCTTTGCCTTTAAACTCCTGTGGGTAAGACTAGGACTGGACTACAAAAGGAGAAAGCTAGTTACTCTGCATGTGAAACTGGAGTGAACTGAGTGTGAGGATTACTTACAAAGACACCAAAACTAGAATTGCACAGATCTCATAATCAGCATCATGTAAGGCTTCATATTAACCCTGCGAATAAAAACACCACCGAAACCGAAACTATCAAACTAGAAATAAAAAAAAGATAGTGTTTTTAAAATTGAGGCTAAGTGCTTTCCGATCTAAAACATAACATGTGCTCAATGAGCCCTTTGTGCAGAGCTACAATTTCTTATTCGGCTTTGACTTTTATTTAAAAATGGGTGTACAAGTGAAATCCAGAGACAGAAAACATGCAAGAATCCAGTCAGGGCAGTGTGTGGGTGCCAAGAGCTGCAAGTACTGGATGGTTCAGAAAATCCAGGAAAACACATCTGATCTGGGTTTATCCCAGTTCTTTGCCTTTTCTAACACCATCAGACAGAACAGCCAGAGAGGCAGTTTTGTAAAAGTGAGATATTTCTGAGGGAAAGTAACTTCACTACAAGCGAGAGTGCCAGATCCAAGATTAGAAACCAGATTTTCTGATGTCTCATTTTGCCACCTAACCACAACTTCCCCCTTAAAAAAAAAATAAAAAAATCAAACCATTTAAGATACTTACTTGCAATAGTGCCAGACCACCATACTATATCTGTCAAGTATGAAGTACCTGAGAGAAGAAGTATAGGAAGATATATTAGTAAAATATGAAACTGCATTATCAGAACAACAAAATAGAACAGTTTCAGTACTCTCAACTATTAAGGACTTTTATCTTAACCTTTTTCCTCAAGGCAGCCAAGTGGGAGGAAAACAAGAGAGAAGATGGAAAGTGCCCAGACCTGGCCTGCAGTGCAAATAAAACCGCCCAAGTCAGGGCTTCTCAAGGGAACATAACAGCCGGAGGCTCTGATTTCTAGATTGGAATACCTATGCACCACTAATGCTATATGACTTTGAAAAGTGTCCGAAACGCCAGCAAATGTGTTAAAAGGAAGTTTAACATACACATAGAAGCCACTATTAGGAGAATGGGAAACGTATGGAAACAAAGAATTATTTGTATAAATTTGTTTGTTAATACAACTTCATTGGAGCTGCAACAAGAATCTGTCTTGCAAGCATATTTGGCAGTATAGTAGTGTGGACAGATCCTCCTGTATTTGAATATCTGGAAAATGCAGTGATTGAAATTTCTGAACTACAGACATACTAATACATTTCCAAGAGGCATAAAATCTCAGGATAGTCTTACTGTGCCTTCCCATCTCAAGGATGACTATTTTCATGATGACCTGGAACACACCAGGGAACCTGTGTACCACATTTTATCATCTCTGCTTTCGTAGAGTATCAATGCTTATCACTACTTACTAAACCAAATGCTAGCCCCCATCAAACATGACTTGAGCAGAATATGAGAATAACATGATGCCAGCTTTTCCAGCAATCCCACTCTGCCTTTGATTGGGAAAACACTCTCTTTCAAGATCTGCTGGACCAATAGGCGGTATTGCAGTGAGCACATTTCTCCTATGATGAAAGGTAGAGGGTCTTGGGCTTGTCTAGTCTGGAGAAGAGAAGGCTCTGGGGAGACCTCACAGTGGTCTTCCAGTCCCTGAAATGAGCTTATAAGCAGGAGATAGACCAATTTTTTTATACAGTCTAATAGTGACAGGGTAAGGGAGAATGGCTTTAAACTAAAAGAGGGGAGATTTAGATTAAGTATGAAGAGAAAATTCTTCACTCAGAGGCAGTGAGGCGCTGGCACAGCTAAAGCTGCAGTGCCCCATCCCTGGAGGCAGTCATGGCCAGGTTGGATGGGGCCCTGAGCAGCCTGAGCTGGTGGGGGGCAGCCCTGCCCATGGCAGAGGGTTGGAACTGCGTGATCTTTAAGGTCCAATTAAGACCTAAGCTATTCTACAATTCTACAGCAAGCATTCTGAAAACCCAAAAGAAAGAAAGAAATAATAATCTGCAACTCTGGAAACTTATGAAATATTAAGCGCTTGGAAATCACACTGCATAATTGAAGCGAGATGGAAAATGACTAATGAAAATGGCCAGCTTTAGAGTGGGAGTAATCATTTTTTAGACTTTTGTTATTGCATATAAAATTAAAACACTTGGGGGCACAAATTATAGAAAATATTGACTCAAGTAAGATAACTTTGCAAAATATTTGTCACCCGCTGCTGTTTCTGAGGATTACTAATTGCAACGACATGATATTATTGACTCAGGAGAGATCACAGAAAAGACTTGCAGTGCCTCCTTGTTAATTATACAGCACCTACTGAAGCCAGTGGAAAAAAAGACATCACCCGACACCGAACATCTTCATGTTCTTCATTCTGACTGCTAGGTTCAAGGAAGAGCTACGTGGCTTCACAACATTAAATAGAGAGAAACGGGGTATTTGGCTGGATGTCTCATAGAATCATTTGAGTTGGAAGGAAGCTTTAAAGCCCTAGTCCAGCCTCTAATGCAGAGATGAGAAACATTTGGAAAGACACACAAGTGAAACTCAGTCATATCCCCAGAGCAGATGTTTCACAGCTGTGACACAGCACCCACACAAACGCACTCCCATCAGCCACCTAACTCAGGGCACCACTGAGGTAATGAGGCCCAACTGAACCACAAGATGGAAAGTTCCTTTAGCAGGGCTGGGCTGGAAAGTCTTTCCTTTCTCCTTTGTTTCCCTTACAACAAGATCAGTAGTTATGATGCTGTGTAATTCCTCCACAGGCAATAAAAATAGATTACAGCCACCTTGAAGGGAGAGCACACCTGTAAAACAGTGGTTCACCCGAAGACCCTTAATGTAAGTCACTGTAGGAAGCGTAACAACTTGTTAGATCAGGCTGTCAGCTGGTGGTGGCAGAGCTGGAAGTTTGTTCTGCTCCATGCATACACACACACACACACACACACACTGCAGTTTCCCTACGCTCTAAGCATCGAGATGCAAGCAGCAAACTGCTGTCTGCAGCACAAAGCACACAAGACCTCCACGCCTCGTGAACTCACGTCCCTGTTCTGGCCACGCTGCTCAGACAGCACCCTAAGCTCCCGAGTAGGTTTACATCGGAGAACAATAACGACAGATGGGATTTTCAACACGAGAAGAGGAGCGGTGACTTCACGCTGTGGGCGCGCCTTCCTCCACCGAAGGAAACCACCACGCGGCCGCTGTAGCTCGGAAGGGCCCCTCCGAAGGACGAACCAGAACTGCCCGAGCCAGCGGCACAGCGGCGGCGCACGGAAGCGAAAGAGCATCGCGTGCCGGCAGAGGCGCGGCCCCCAGCGCTGCGCGGCAGCGGGACGGCGGGCCGGGGAGCGGTGCCGATGACCGCGCTGAACGCGCCCTCCGTCCCTCAGCGGAGACGACGAGCCCACCGCGCTCCTTCCCCGCAGCCGCCCGCAAGGTGCCCCCGGCCCGCCCCGACCGCTCCCGGGGCAACCCGGCGCGCCCGCGGCAGGCGGAGCTCGGCTCCATGCCGCCGTGCCGCAGGGGAACGGGAGCCCGCCGCGGCGCTCCCCCCGCACTGCAGCGCCCGGGGCGGCGGAGCCCCTACCTCGCCCGCGGGCCCGCACGATCCCTTTCTTCTGCAGGACGAAGGTGGAGCCGTTCACCAGGCTGGACACCACGGCCACGCTCAAGCCCAGCGACACGGCGGCGGGGCCGGGGTTCTGCGCCGCCCCGTCCCCCGCTGCCGCACCGACCGCCATCCGCATCGCCCAGCCGACAGCTTCACGCACGGCGACCTCCCGGGCCCAGCGCTGCCGGCAGCGGCTCTGCGCCGGGACCGCCCCGCGCTGCGCGCCCCGCCCGCCGGGGGCGGCTCCGTGCTGGGCCGGCCGTGGGAACGGCAGCAGGATGACGTCATAGCATCGCTTTGTTCCCCCCCCCCCCCCCCCCATATACACACGTACTCTGACGTCACAGCACGATGCTGTGTGAGGCGCGGACCCCGTGAAGGCAGCGGGATGGTCTGAGAGGGGTCCCAGCTTGAGCCTCAGGGGCAGGGGAACTCCTGGCCGTGACGCGTTTGAAAGGCAGCGTGGACATAGCACAGACCCCGTCAGAGCCGAGCTGAGAGCAGCCTTCCTGCTCCACGGAGCTGCTGTGTGGCACGCTTCTCACGGAACCACACGGAACCGTAGGGGTTGGAAGGGGCCTCTGGAGTCCAACCTTCCTGCTAAAGCGGGTTCCCCGCAGTAGGGAATATATAAATAGCTATTTCTATGGGAGAGAGGGTTTGTCCTTGTGAGACTCACAAGGTCTGCAGAACAATCAGGTGGAAGGAGTTATCCGTAGCAACCCTTTGAATTCTGAAAGCACAAAACAAGAACAGAGGTGAAGGCAAACGCAGGGTAGTTATACCAGCTTCTGATCTAAATACACCCTACTAACGCGTACAACGACATTTATTACAGGAAATAACTTGTGCTTTGCCCTGTGGAAGGATGCAATATGTTTAACAGCTTTCACGATTACCAAGCAAGTTTCTGAGCAAAGCTCAAACATGAGTGATTTTTATAGTTAAAATCTCTGCGGGGTGGTCAAAACAAGAGTAAAAAAACCTGATGTACCCCCCCCAAAAAAGCAAAGGCATCAGACATTGTAAGAAAAAATTACTTCTCTCTATCTATATTATTTTAATCTCTAAATTGTAATGCTTAGTTATGTCTTTCTGAAGTACATGTTTGGATGGGTAATTCCACATACACTTGCTGTTTCTTTCAGCTGGTTACTATTGCTCGTGCCATATTAAAGGTCTCCAGGACTAATCGCAGACTAAAATAAGAAACAGAGTGTTGGTAAATAAAGACTTTGCATATACCTTGAAAATCAGAGCCTGACTTCACCTATGTCTTACCAGATCATTTCATTCAAAACATCTGCATTATCTACTTTACAAGCCTTTTGAACCAAAGCATAAGCATACCTCAGAAATAACAGCTCATATCACTCATATAATGGCTTAGGTCGGAAGGGACCATGAAGATCATCTAGTTCCCCCCAGTAGCTCAGGCTACCCAGGGCCCATCCAACCTGACCTTGTGCACCTCCAGCGATGGGACATCTACATTTTCTCTGGGCAGCCTGTGCCTCCCTCCCCTCTGAGTAAAGATTTTTTTCCTAACATCTAACCTGAATTTCCCCTCTTTTAGTTTAAAACAAGTCCTGTTATCCTATCACTATCAGACTGTGTAAAAAGTTGGTCTCCTTCCTGTTTATAAGCTCCCTTCAAGTACTGGAAAGCTGCAATGAGATCTCCCTGAAGCCTTCTCCAAGCTGAACAAGCCCTGCTCCCTCAGCCTTTTGTCACAGAGGAAGTACTCCAGCCCTTAACTGTTAATGGAAATCAGATGACCTTTCTTAAACTTAAATTACATATACCCAGTATATAAACTTCTATGGTAAACACAATCTTCTGATTTCTGTTGTGATAGCATCACTCCTCCTGCCTCAGTTGTCATCATGTTTGTAGTACTGGAAACAACATGCTATGGATTAGCTTAGCTTTTACATCGTAATACTGCAGTGTACTGAATGCCACTGTGGTCTGACATCTCATGAACACACAAAGTGTGTTCCTCTGACAAATTGTTCCTCTCCATTGCTTTCAACCAACTCCATTTTAAGCACTCATAGTACCCGGTTCCACTTGCTAGCCATTTTTGCTTAATTCAAGCAATATGCGAGAACCAGTGTAAAAAGTCTACAGAATGCTTTGTAGAGGGAGCTAACTCAACTCTGAAACTCAACAACAGTACAGGTATTTGGGATCAGTCAAGAGGTACAATCTGTATTTAACAGACTTGGGATCCTCCTCTTAGGGAGGGATGAATGATGGAGGTATGTTTCTTGGAAGGAGATGAAAAAGCTGGTAGAGGTTCTATTGTTGCTCGTTTTAGTTTTTTGTTTTATTTTCTATGGAGGGAGGGGAGGGTGCAGAGTGGACATTTTCTGGTTAGGATGAGTTTTTCCCTGATCTGCAGGGAAAAGAAAAATGCTTTAGATCTACCTGGTCCAAAGGAATGCATTGCTTCCTCTGTAATGGCTTTGATTCCTCTGTTGTGATTGTTTCATGTATGTGAAATAAAAATGATTTTAAAAATAAATTAAAGCAGCTACTGTAGTGTTTTTTTTTTCCTGTGCTAGAGGAAAATCAGATCATTCTGTATCTGGCACAAGTCTGAAAACACAGTGTGTATGCCCAGAAGTTGATCTGAAGCTCCTGATAAAGTAGCTGGGAGAGCAGGGTGGAAGCCAACCAACAGCTGTATCAGACCCTGAGGCAAGAGCAGTAATTCTGCTTGGCAGAAGCACTAAAGAAATCAACTTTGCCAGCAAGTGAAGCAGTAAGAACTGAGACCATAGAGAAAACAGTAAGACAGTGGAAATCCTTTCTGTTTTCTGGCCCTTGAGAACCAAAGCCCACGGTAAGTACACTTAAGTGAAGATAGCTGTGTACTTGTCCACTGAAACTTGGCCTGAAGATTACCTTAAAATCCTTCCTAAGGACTCTGGAGCACAGAAGTGGATTTGGTACAAGTGGGCCATCACTGGTATGAGTTGGTCCTGTTTTGGAAAGGAAGTGACACGAATCTTGGTTTGCTGTGGGCATTCATACCAGCAGATGGGACAATGACAGGAAGCCTTGGTATTCTGAAACATCACAGATCCTGATGGCTCTTTGACTCTCCTCCCTGCTGCATTAATACGAATCAGAGAATACAGTGTACAGTCTTTGGGTCCAGGTTTGAACTGTTAAAACTGTAGTGATTTTTGTGAAATGAAAACCATAGCACTGAGCTCTATTGCATTGTAGACAGTGGCAACAGGACTTCTGAAACATCTTATGAAGCTGGCACTTAAGAAAATCAGGCTCAGTCTTGATACCTGAAATTGGACATCTGAATCTGCAACAGTACACTGCCTTATATCTTATCTGCAATATGGGAGGTCTCAAAAGCTTCCATGGACTCTCCTTCTCATGGGTGACCACTAGAAAGACAGCCATCAGGTATACCAACTGTCTTCCAGGGCAGAACAGCATTCTGCAAATCAGCACAACCTAATGTAGTCTGAAAATGGGTGGAGAAGTGAGGACAGGGAAGGTTTCCTTTGCTGCTTTGCCACTGTTTGTGCAGTAGAGCTGCTGTAAGTGTGCAATTCTTAAAGTCTGGAGTAAATGAAGAACAGAGTTTAGCTAAAAGATAGCAGTCAGTTATAATGCTGGAGAACTTCAGCTTCTTTCTCAGAGAGGTCATGCAAGGCTGATGCTGGGTTACTGGCACAGACACCACAGCAGGTATATTGCAGATAGATAGAGCCATTTCATCTCTCTTTCAGGTCCTTGGAAGGAACCTGTTTGCAACAGGCAAAAGCTAGGCAGCTAATTTTGGTGTACGTTCATCAACATGCTGCAGAGAACCCAATTTAATTAATACCATGCCTACTCACACATGCTGAGCAGAAATCACTTCTAGATCCTCAACAACTAGAGAAGACAGGAAAAATCACCAGTTTTCCAGATATTTTTGCAGCAGATGGTATAGTCCACCTACATTAGTTGCAAACTAACGTGATACATATAGTACCTGTATGCCCGGTGCTTTGTCTTCATATTTTGGAAGGACAATGATAGCCTAGCATGCACTAGCATTTTATCATGAACCTTTAGAACAAGTCTTCCAACGAAGGCATGATAATCACAATAATTTAAAAAAGCTGACTATTACAGTCTTGGGTGCAAAGAGTTTGCCTGCCTTTCCCATGCCACATTGATCTTCTGCTTGAGTTTAAGGGAGTTCTGGACCACGTTTCAGACTTAGAGATGTTGTTAGCTTTGACACGGTGATTTGTGGAACTGCTTTGGCATATAAATACATCACGTCATAGTCACTGAATTCCCCTTGGGCTGATCTTTTCCTTTTAAACCAGTCAGCTACTGCGCTGGGGAGACTTGGGCAATTCAAATTCTCCCAAGTGAAGAACTCAAAGGCACTCCTCTCACTCAGCAAATGAACTCCGTCATGAGATTTGCTGAGTAGTTCCAACAATATGTACGTGGATTTTCTATTCCGTTGCTGCTCAGGAAATAATCTTCTCTAGCAGACACCTCAGGGAACATAGCAGTCAGCTGCCTGCTCAGAGATCAATTTTTGTGAGGTAGAGCACATCCTTTGTTATAATACTGCACTCCAAACCTGAGCTTCACTGTATTGTTTATTTTTATATAGGTATTTTTGAATATAGTTTCAAGGCGATATTGTTGTGAGACTGCATACTCACTACTATGTATCTGAACAGGAATGTTGTCATCCAACTAAGCAATAGGATACTAATTTCAGCAAGAGAGTGGCTTATTATTCTAACTTACTTTCCACTTGAAGCCTCACTTTGAACCAACCATGTCTTTGCAAACTATAAACCACTGAGCTTGCAGTAGCTACCTTATATTCAGTTCTTGGTGTTTGCACCAGTAATGTTTTACCTGCTAAATACTTGCCTTCTCAGCAGGAAAGCTACATCTCCAGTTTCACCGACTGTTATCTCCAGGGTGAGTCCAGCAGTCTTCCCAAGGGCACAGTGAAATAGCCTGTTTTCACCAGGAGAAATATATTGAGAAACCTCAAGCCCAGCTGTTAGATTTAAGCAAAATCCTATCATGAGAAAAGGTAAAGGGCTAATGGGATTTCTTTCTATAGAGAATCTACCAAAAAGCACATGGGCTTTCCATGAAGTTCTTCTGCTTCAAATAAGAATAACTACAGAGCTAAGTACTCTCATATTTAACACTAAGCTTAACATAACAGAGCTAGTTTGAGAGCTATAACAGAAGGTGGCTGTGGTAGTTATTTATCTAAGCTGGAAGGAACCCAATTGGCATGCAGTTAGTCTTAATGTGTTCATCAGCTGTTCAGCATTATCACAAAATTATCACACCTGTGGATTTACACCTTTTAATAAGATGAAGCTATTTTTGTACTAAGCACAACTTTAAGATCTTAAGCAATGTCTGAAAGTAAGTCGTTACCATCTAAGGAACTTCATTCAAGTTCTGGCAATGTGTATACCAAAAAGTTGGTTTTCTTAGTAATCAAGGTGTCTATTATATGATGAATCAATATTAATGCACTCTAGTATGTCATGATTCCTAACATAAAGTGAGTTTTAGTAATGACTGAAATGCTTGGGTTAAATCTGAGTTCTCACAAAGCAGCAGGCAGGAATGCTAGCTAACTTAGGTTAAACTGGAAGTCTTGTTTCATATGTTAGCAGATGAGGCACCAGGGATACAGCCCAATTATTAGAGTCACTCACTGAGTTTCTTCTTATTTATTTCAGCTATTCCACTTATGCATTTTACATGCAGCTGTCTTACAGGCTTCTTTGATACTGTTTGCTTCTCAAATACTTACTCCAAAGGGTTCAGTCCTTTTAAAAGTTCTACTAATTAGCTGGCTAGTTGTTAGCAGTGCTATGTTTATACTGGGTATATGAAGATCTTCAACAGCAACTAATCTGCACACAAAAGCTACTGTTGTTGTTAAACTGTCATTGTTAAACTGTCACAATGAGGACCGAGAATGGGAATACATGTGTTAGACTACCACTAACTTGAAAGTACCTATAAATATTTCCTGGCTATGTGGGATACCCAGCAAATACTGTAGGTAATGTCAACCTTAAAGACAAGTCTTCCTGTATATAGACTGCAGACTGATACAATGGTCTTCAGTGTACATCATGCTATCTCTAGTTTTAATGATAAAATCCATTTTAATTATGAATTTAGTGGTAGCCACTGCTGAAATGATACTGTGTGGCTCAGTCATGGATGACTGTAACAGATAATAGCGTCTCTGGTCTAATGATCTAATCTTAAACTCAATGAAACAATGAGTTTTCTTTGTCAAATAAATATGACTAAAAAAAAAAAAAAACAAAGAAAAAAGTAACAGAATGAAAAAACACTTTTAAAAAGGGTCTTGTGAACAGAAGAGTATTTTTAAATCTTTTGTCTCAGGACATCTTTCCTTCAAATGAAGCTGACTGCATAATAGCACCGTGCAAGGCAGATAGGATAATTGCTACTTCAGCATGTCTAGCAATAGAACAACAAGAATGTCTGAAGTCTCTTCCTCTCTTTGATTTAGCAAGTAGCTGAAAGGGAATAATCTTCTTCCTTAATGTTTCTTTTGGACTCTGTTTGGCTGACTTCAGTATTGCCAACCCCCAAAATTAATAATTGGGAGGCTTCCCTCTTTTGTCTGTTAAATAAATCATTCTTTTCTCTATTTGTTTCCTTTTAACTTCTTCTGCTTCACTCTTACCTCAGTGACAATGACAGCTGTCTAACACTTGCTAGGGCTAGTGCAGGAAAGGCTTTAAACCCTTTCCCTTTTCCCAAAATGCAAAAAGTCATCAGGAATCCCAACTGAAAAGCCAGCTGATTCTGAGATGGACATTGTTCACCTGCGTATGGAGAAGGAAAAAATTGTCCCCCTGTACTTGGAGCTGGTGAGGCCACACCTTCAGTTTTTTGCCCCTCACTGTAAGGAGGACCTGAAATGTGTTCAGAAGAGGGTGACAAAGCTGTCAAGGGTCTGGAGCACAAGTCTTAAGGGAAGGGGCTGGGGGAACTGGGATTGTTTGGCCTGAAGAAGAGTAGGCTCAGGGGTGACCTTCTCGCCCTCTATAATGATCTGAAAGGACGATGTGGCAAGGTGAGGATCAGCTTCTTCTCCCACGTAACTAGCAACAGGATGATAGGGAATGGCTCAAGTTGTACCAGGAGAAATTCCAGTTGGATATTAGGAAAATTTCTTTTCTGAAAGAGTGGTGAGGCAGTGGCACAGGCTGCCCAGGGAGCTGGTGAAGTCACCATCTCTGGAGATGGTCAAGAACCGTGTGGACATGGCACTGAGGGACGTGGCCAGAGGGCATGGTGGGGGTGGGCTGATGGTTGCACTAGATGATCTGAGAGGTGTCTCCCAAACTTAATGATTCTATGATTCCATAAATATACCAGATATAGCATCGTGTAGGAAGATAGACATCTTAGTCTACGAACCAGAAATAACATTGCACTGCAGCCAGAACTACTGCTTGGCTTAGGAGGAAGGGACAATGTGGGTAGAGGCCATGCCAGCCTCGTTGTTCTTTCTGCAGATTTCTACACCTGTGCCAATTATTCCAGCAGTAGGAATAGCTTAGGAGTGTTGTGTATACATACCCCACACAACTGATGGGGGGGACCAGGCATTAGCTCATTTTTCCTTCTGCCTTTGCAATCAGAGTGTGACTGCGTGATTACTGACAATATAGTGGGATGTAAAAGTGCTCTTCTATGCAGAGCCTGGGCATCTGTGTTGTGAAAACAAAAAGCTTATCAAATGATGTAATCATAAGTAGCAGAATCAAAGCCATGGCTTGCCTTGCTGCTAGAAGGTAGACCACAGCTGCACAGTAGAGTGAGAAAATGGCTGGCATGCTGTGATTCTGAGACAAAATGGATGGAAATTATTTTTCTTCTGTCAGCCTACCGTTTGCATTAGTTCTTAAATACATGCAAACTCTTGCTCATCTGAACTGTGAGATACATGTATTGATGCTTTTCTCAATTTTTTGTGGTTAGGTAGGTGGACCTACTGACATCGGTGTGTGGAACAGAAAGTGGAATGCCTAGATGTGACTTGAGCTTCAAGGCTGCAATCCTTTCCCACTGTCTCATTATTATTGGGGTGCAGGACATGTTCTCATTAGTCATACAGCTGTTGGTCATGTGAAAAGCCAGCAGTCCTTGTTACTCCTGGGTGAAGGCTAATCCTCTGCCTCTGCCTTACTGAGTTACAGTCTTCTAACTGCCTTCTGTTTTTTAAAATTATTCTTTCAGCTTTAGAACTTTCACATTAGTGCTCTTCCCTCGAGGCCTTGAGTTAATAACTAGCATGAGTCAACAATCTCACTTTTTTTTTGTTTGTGCCTGCATGTATGCACCTTTTTTATCTTACCTAGCTCTCTCACTGCCCAAAAACAATTTTCTTCAATAAAGTCACATATCTTAATTAATTAACTGGACTCTGTGCTTTAGGATATACTTTGTGAGCTCTGGAGAGGACATGGCATTTTAGTGCAGCTATTCTCTGACTGACAGTGGTTGCTGCATTAGGGACCTGGGGACTGTGTCTGCTGGTATGGGAAGGTGGCTTGTCCCCAGGAGCTGCTAAGAGGTGAGTAAGAGAGGGAGGAGGGAGAGATGGAAGAAAATGGCCTGGGAAGAGAGCCAAGAGAGGAAGATGTGCTTGTAAGGGTCCCTCTGGATGGGAAGACACATCAAAAGTGTCGCTGAGGCCATAGTGGGCTGAGGCTTCCTGGTTTTAATTTTGGGTGATCCTGTACAGAGTCAGGATTTGGGCTCAGTGATCCTTGTTGGGTCCCTTCCAACACAAGGAATTCTTTGACTTTCTGAAGCAGTCTGTCCAGGGATTTTGAGAACTGTTGGAAAAAGTCATCTTTTTTTACCTCGGGTTCTGCTGTCCCTGATGAGGGACACTGGTTTGGCCCTGTAGCTTGCAGTAGTCACAGACCTCTGCTTCCTTTCCCAACATCACTGTGCAGAACTGATACCCTCTGCTTCTCATTCTGGAGCAATGTGAATGTAAGAGATTTGTTGGTTCACAAAGCTGGACCTGAGAGAGGCGTAAAGTTTGCTCCAAATCTGGCAAGGGAACAAGTAGAGAAAAACACTCTCTTCACCACATATGGTCACTGAAAACATCTTGTATTGGTGTTTGATCTCTATAGTGCTCCAACCACCTTCCAGCATTTTGTCAAAGACATCTTGAATCATTTGATAACTGTGTTGTAGAATACACAGGCAGCATTTTTATATTCTCCACCTTTCAAGGCACATACAGACCATTCCTGGGAGGTCTTTAATCACTAGCAGCAACAACAGCTGTGCCAAATTCAAGAGATAAATCTTTCCACAGTGTGGAAGCATGGACTGAAGGTCTTTCAGTTTCTGGCAAGCACCTGTAGTTTTTGTAGGGACTCCAAGGGAGACTGAAACCATTGTGATGGTGGGGTGGAATGTCTTTCTGTATTTGCAAACAGTGATGGTTCATGAAAGGCTTTTCCTGGACTGTGGCTCCCATAATGGTTCTCACTCAGAAGAAGTCTCACTTTCCACAGATACCCAAAGCACAAGCAATCTATCAGGAGCTGACATTAGCTGTCACTGTAGCTCCTATCCTAGTCTACTCAAAATCCAGCCGGAACTATGGAGGCAAATGGCTCAGATGAAGTCATAGGGACTATCCTTTCCCCCAGAGTAAAAGAAAGAGTAGCCCCATCCTTTTCATATGTGCCTGAAAAAACTGGAATTGTAATGCAGATGTCATGCCATTGAAGGACAACTCAAATTTGGATGCACGCCTTGTGCATGCTCCCCTATTCCTCCACACCTCATTCTCAAGCAAATGATGAACTTACTGTGGAAGTTTGCCTGGCCACCGCTGATGTCCATTCTTGGTATAGCATGATGCTGGCCCAACCTGCCTCAACCTATGAGAACAGGAAGACTGCCAGCAGCTGTGCAGCCCATAAGGCCTACTGTGAGTGCAGGCGTTTTGCCAGTGTCATGACACACCTACAGCTGGATATGGGGCCACCAGAAGATAAAACATCTGATTCCTGTGGTACAAGCATATGTTGCTGACTAACAAGCATGGAAGGTTAAAGGGCAGTGAAAAGGATGATGGCTGGCCTGTCGACTTTAACAGAATGAAGGGATTGTCAGCAAGTAAGAGGTCACTAAATGGTCAATTGCAAAGAGGTGAAACTCAGAACCCAAGAGAAAATGTTTAGGTGAGCACAAGGTGGTGAGAAGGGATGGTTCTGACACTAAAAAGTATGTGCTGCCTATAGCTAGCAGAATTTGTCCTTGAGAGAAAATGTGTCACAGGAAATAAAGCTGACCAATAACAGGGTGGAACAAGTTAGATTTTTTTGTTTTTTTTTTATTTGTTTTTCATTTCTATTTTTTATTTTTGTCAGGAACAAAATCAGCGCAATAAAATACCACCCAATCACTGCACACAAGCAAATGTCTAGATACTGAGCGACTTCATTTTTAAAGATTATGGCCCCCTGGTTCTCATAGCCTGCATTTCATTTACCTCATAGAGAGTGTCTTGTTTGTTACCTTTTTAAAAAAATGACAGTGATAAGCATGTCCCTTAGAATATGCCAGTTAAGATCTTGATGTCTAAAATGGATAGAGGAACTAAACATATGAAAATGATGGCATAGAAAATTCTAGTGCCAGCATTTTCTAAATAAAACATCCCTTCAGTGAGATGAAAATGTTTCCCAGCTTCAGATTGCTTTTGATGCTGACCTGTACCTGTCATTCAAAATGTCTAACCTTACCACCAGCTTATGCTAGGTATATACTTAAATACTTGTCTGAGCTGAGATCTCTGAATCATTCTCCCCTTATTTCTGTGCAGTGTCTTTCCCTACATGCTGGCAAGAGCAAAGCAGCGCTTTTTATAAGTCCATCCCCTTTGAAAGAGAGAGGTTGGAGTTTCATCAGACACACACACACTGAGAAACAGTTAGTGAAATAACAAGAGTGAATTGGGTGCAAAAACTTCTCTTTTCAGCATCCCTTGTCTTGTTGCTCATGGTGCACATTCCTCCCACAGCGTGGAGCTCTCTCACCAGTGAAATGGAAGGACATGCTACCAAATCCTAAACTAGCACTGGAGAGCAGCACTGTGCTAAACTCTTAGGCAACAGGCCATCAGTTTGAAAGGGAGGATGGTGAGTAATGCAGAGTGCATCAGTGCTAAATTTAATGCCTTTTTCTAATGCTTTAAATGATTTTCAGGAAATCTACTGTTTAAGGTAAGTGATCAGCTACAAGTCACTGGGTAAACACATACAGCTTTAAGTTATTTCATAGAATCATAGAATTTCACAGGTTGGAAAAGACCTTAAAGATCATCAAGTCCAACCACAACCTCACCACACTACCCTCACTCCAACAACCCTCTGCTAATTCATGTCCTTGAGCACCGCATCCAAATGGTTTTTAAACACATCCGGGGATGGTGACTCAACCACCTCCCTGGGGATCCTATTCCAGTGCTTCACAACCCTTTCTGTAAAGAAGTGTTTCCTGATATCCAATCTAAACTTACCCTGGTGCAACTTAAGGTCATTTCCCCTCATCCTGTTAACTGTCACCAGTGAGAAGAGACCCACCCTGCTCTCACTGTAAGCACCTTTCAGGTATTGGAAGAGAGCAATAAGGTCTCCCCTCAGCCTCGTTTTCTGCAGACTAAGCAGCCCCTCTCCTCATAGGCCATATTCTCCAAGCCCTTCACAAGCTCTGTTGCCCTTCATTGGACCCGCTCCAGCATCTCAATGTACTTTCTGTACTGAGGTGCCCAAAACAGAACACAGTACTCGAGGCCTCACCAGTGCTGAGTACAGAGACAGGATTACTTCCCTAGTCCTGCTCACCACACCACTCCTCATACAAGCCAGGATGCCTTTGGCCTTTTTGGCCACCTGGGCACATTGCTGGCTCATATTCAGCCAACTGCCCATCAGTACACGAAGGTCCCTTTCCATCAGGCAGCTTTCCAGCCACTCCTCCTCAAGCCTGGAGGGTTGCCTGGGATTGTTGTGACCAAAATGCAGGACCCAACGCTTGGCCCTGTTAAAACTCACACAGTTTACTTTGGCCCAAGGTAAATGGATGGTAAAGTTAAAAAGTAAAATGATTTGCAGTCCTTCGTCCCTGGGGCTCTCTTCCCTTCCTGCAAAACACCAAGAGAGGTTTTTATAAATGATGGCTCATAGAATCATAAAATCATTAAATTTGGAAAAGACTTCATCTAGTGCAACCATCAGCCCATCCCCACCATGGCCATTAAATCATCTCTCTCAATGCCATGTCCACACAGTTCTCGAACACCTCTCAGGACAGTGGCTTCACCAGCTCTCTGGGCAACCTGTGCCAGTGCCTCACCACTCTTTTGGAAAATAAATTTTCTTAAAGTCCAACCTGAACTTCCCTTGGCACAGCATAAGCCCATTCCCTCTTGTCCTGTCACTGTTATCTGGGAGAAGAAGCCAACCCTCCCCTCACCACAACCTCCTATCAGGTCACAGTTGAAAGCAATAGTGTCTCCCCAGAGCCTTCTCTTCTCCAGACTGAGTAATCCCTGTTCCCTCAGATGCTCCTCATAATACTGGTGATCCAGATCCTTTACAGTTTCTTTTTACTTCTTTGGGCACACTCCAGTGCCTCCATGTCTTGTACTGAGGGGTCCGAACTATACACAGCACTTGAGGTACGGCCTCACCAGTACTGAGTATGTATGCTGACAATCAAGAGTTCAATCAAGGGCCAGATGTCAGAAAGCTCAGCAGCTAAAAGAAACAGGCAACTCTTACAAAAGAAAAAAGTTCTCAAATGCTTATCTGAGAGGAACAGTTTAAATTTCTTTGCAGGAGATAACTCATTTAAAATTCGTATAATAAGGCAAGAGCTGACCCCAAATCCTTGGAAATATCACTTGTAAGAGATTCAGAATGGCTTACTCTTGCCGGCAGCCATGTTTTAATGTATCCATGCAGGCTGATTACACCAGCATGTGTTCCTGCGTGGTTTCCACGCCTGCTTTATGGCAAAAGTGTGGAAATGTATTTGAAAGATTTTGGCTGTCTTACAGGTCTTGATGTATTTTAGTCCTCTCCTGTGTGGCTACAAATGTGGAGAAGAGTAGTATGAGTATGAAGTATTATCCCCATGACAGAATTATCTTTAACTTGCCTAAGCTTAAATGAGGGAATATTGCACGTTGTATACCTATTAAAAAACCATGTTTGTGGGCAGCAGGGAGAAAGGCTGCCTGTTGGCCTCCTCACCTCATTTTGGTGATGCTGAACCTCATGGGAGGAGTGATAACACAGTTCCCATGGAAGGAGCAGCCCAATCCACTTGACATCTGCCATTTAAATATATGTAAGTGTTTATAAGATCCCCTCTGAGCATTCTCCAGGATGAATGTTTCCAGGTGTCTCAGCCTTTCCTCATGAAGAAGATGCTCCAGGTCCATAATCATCTTTGTGGCCCTCCGCTGGACTCTGTCAAGAACTTCCCTGTCTTTCTTGAATTTTCAATATTATTCAAAATGGTTCTGCCAGCAGTCCTGAGGCTTCATCATTTACAGGACATTTACAACATACAAAGTTTGCATGGAAGCCCTTTGGCATGGTTACCTCGAGAAAAGGAGGAAAGAGTGAAATCCAGTGCTGCTGTTGGCTGACTCATGGTCCCCTGAGCCATTCAGAAAGGTGCAGCCTCCAAATGGACAGTGCAAGGTCCTCATGGTGTAGTCTGTGCTGAAAACAAATGGACTATAGAACCTTTCATACAATTGCTAAGATGTGTGCTAGGTAAATACTTCTCACATTCAGTAACTATGGAATTATACACTGTAGCTTCAGATTTTCCTTTATGGTCTCAATTCAGTGGAGACTTAGTTAAAGTTAGAGGGGGATATTTTTGAGAACAGATCCCCAGTACTGAGAATTTAATCATATACAGTATTACTGTGAAGATAGTGCTGCCTTAGAGAAAGTTTAATAGAAGACCTGTACTGTTAGAGAGTTAAGTTTCAAAATATTAATGTATCAGACACTAAGATAGAAGAAAATATATATGATTATTTATGGCACGAACCTATGTGTAAATACATGCATGGCCTGTTATTCTTTAAGCCTGATAGAAAGTATTTAGGAATTCCCATTGCTCCAGGCTCTCTGCAAATCCTTCCCTGAAACCTACAGCATCAGCAGCAGGAAGGAGACTGCAGGCTAAAGGCATGCAGATGTTATTATATGATAATTAATCATGCTTCTGCCGCTCAAGGATTCTTTGCTGCCACTAATTGTGCAAGCTGAATAATTGTCCGGAGCACTTACTTGCTTGTTGAAGAGGAAGAATTGCAGATTTGCTTTTAGTAAGCCAGTGGATGTGGCTGAAGAAACTGGAATTGCTTTTGGGTGTCTGTGTCTATCTATAGCAGGAGCTAAAACCAATGGCAGTAGGTGATTCCCCAACAGCAGTGCATCAGGAGGGTAAGCCAGCTCTGGCCCTTGTCTCTGCTTCAGAGAGGGAGAAGTCAGAAAGCACAGGTCCCTAACAGCCCTGGCTTCCACAGCATCCCTGGGAAAAATAAAGCTTGAGAATTACCTCTGCTAGCACAGCTCGGTGTCCTTTCCCTCACATGTAGTCTTTTTTTCTCTAAAAGGCAGTTGCTGTGGAATTATTGGGTAGAGGTCTTGGAAATGAAACCCTGGAGTAAGAAGTAAAAAAGGGAGAAATGCTTGTATAACATTTTTTTCCCTTAACTTCCTACTACAAACAGAAGTGGAATACTTTTTGCTAGAATAACTTCCTTCTTTTATGCACAAGCTGATAGAGTCTGATGGCACAGAGGTAAAAATGAATACATCCCACAGTTTTAGTAACACGTGCTGATAGAGGCGCTGAAACATTTGTTTTCCTGCTCACACTGTTGCATCTCATGTATAAATCAATAATTGTAATTCTTGGCTTGATCTCTGGTATGATGCTGCTGCTGAAAATGCGTTGCATTAAAGCAGCAGCTGTAAAGTCAGAGAGCACGGACCTGGGAACAGCCGGGGGAACAAGTGCCATGTGCTGCCCTCTGCTGTGCCCCTGCAAAAAAGAGGATGAGGTATCTTCCCCTTCTAGAAAAAAAAAGGTTGCAAAGTATTCCTGCAGAATAGCTGCAGTTAAGAGGAAAAAGAAAAACAAACAAACAAACAACAAAAAAAAGCAGGAGGACAAGACGGAATATGACTTAAGTTTACTTCCTTAGAGAGACAGATAATACCGCATTGGTCCAGTCATGTACTTTAGAGAAATGGAAAGAAAATACTAAGAAATAAATCAGACTGAAGTATAAATGCATTGGTGCCTTGAGAAAGTTTAAAGGATTCTGTAAGAATGATGGCTGGGGGAATTAGACTGAGCTTTTGACATTAAAAAGGAAAAATCAAACCCATTCTTCATCATCTGTGATTAAGAGTACAAATCTAAGCCATACTGGAAACAGATGCAGATAAATCCATTAGCCCTGTCTCTCTGTTCACTAGGTGACTTCCCTGCTATGCTGTGGATGAGGGTCTACTGCAGCTGCTGCATTTCTGTGTTCTCTGACATGGAATAAAAAAGCTCTTACAAGTGACCCTCAGATCTTTTCACCGCACTATTATAAGCTGTTGGTCCTTGTGTAAGAAATAAGTTCATAACATATGCAAAGAAGAGGGTATTTTTTTGTAGACTCTCATGTATAGCTGCTGGAGGCTGCTCAAACCATGTGGTATAAGCCTATCAGTGGCGTAGCTGAGGTGCTCCGGGACTGTCTGGACTCACTGTCTTACAGGCTACATTTGGCCAGCAATTTGAGACTGACAGCTCAATCTCTAGCAGCTCTATGCAGCATCACTATGTTGTCAGCCCTCTCCAGTACTCCTCTGGCCTCATGGCATCATTAAAAGCTCTGTTCTTCCCCATAAGGAGCCAAAGGATGTGAAATTAGGCCTTCACCATCAACTTTCTGTGGCTGCTTTGGAATCAGCCACTCTAAATGACTTGCTATGCAAATATTTGAGATTGCATTGCTTATGCTAATATATTTGGAAATTTGTGAAAATTAAAGAAAGTTGGGGTGTTAAGGTTTGCCCAGTCCTAGGACACCTCACTGTCCTTTTTTTTGGGTAATTAGATTTGTTGGGTTGACATTGATTCTGGGCAAAATAACAGCGGAAGAAATGCTGAAGCATTATATTACAGAAGTGTTAGAAGGGAAGGGATCAATGTCAGGAGATTTTGAAAGCTTCCTTATTAAGCAAAACAGATCTTTGTCTTTGCTGAGTTAACAAATTTGCTGAAAGTAATTCTGTATAATTAATAAACTTAGCTTTGCAAATATGTTTGGCTGTGTTTTGACCAGAGGATTCTTTTGAACAGCATTAGATAAGTGTATACCAGATGAAATAACAAAGGTCACTAACACGCACTAATTCAGGTGTCCCTGTGGAGTACAGACAGAACCAGTGGGGTTCTGCACTGTTCCCACAGTGCAGATAATGAAACTTGGAGAAGGAAGAATACTCTGCTCTCATTGCTCAAAGAAACATGCACTGTCAGCTAATCTGGGTTATGTGAAATTCAGCCAAAGAGCAAGTATGGTGGATTACCAACTTGTAGAATGGGAGTGGAGCTGGGTAAAAAGAAAAGGGGGAACTATATCCTCAAAAGCTGTTTTCTGTGAGTAGGATTAGGTGTCTTACTGGACAAGCATATAAATATGTGATTTTGATAAGCCAAAGCAAAAAGAATTGATGGAGGTAAGTACTGGGAGACAAAATAACATCTGTGTGTGAAGCACTATACATAGCATACTGAAGTAGGATGTGTAGTTCTGCTCATAATGTTTTTAAAAACATGCTGAAAAGCTAGTGATGTATCTTGTAAATTATCTGAGACATAAAAGAAAATGTCTGATGGCAAACAACGTCTCAGCAGGCAATCAGAGGATGATCTGATCAAAACATAGAATCCTGTCCTTCACGGGGAGCAGGTATTGATGATGAAAAAAACATCAAGAGTGAGTAGTTACCAAGTAGAAAGAGGTGTATTTCTTGAATTTTCCTTAGCAATAGTGATGAACCTTTGAAGTGAGCTCCCAATGGAAATAATGGAAGAACTGGTCTGGGAGCAGTAGTCACAAAGGGAGGGGAGCTGGGTGTGACAGCAGGACGGTGGAAATCACTGATAAAAGCTGTGGACCTGCTGGGTTGAACATCACCAGGTTCATCCTGCAGCCCAGAACACTGGACATAGTGGTGAGTCAGCTCTGAGACCAAGCTTGAAGTTAAGACAGCAAGTCAGGGTCTCAGTCACTGGGCATGCATGGGGAAACTGCTATGAGGCTTAGGCAGTGGCCCAGACCAGAAGTGTCATCCAAAAATCACTTTATTTGAGGTGCTTCTTACAGCACTGCACTGGCATCTTGGCAGCTGCACTCCAGATTAGCCTGGAGCCTACGCAGCCCAATTCTCGGGAGCTGCAGGAAAATACACTTTGACCCTCTCAGAGTTCTTTATTTCTTGACAGCTTTGCATCTAGAACAGGTGTGTATTTTATAGCATTCGTGTTTGATCTCAAAGACATAAAATTGGAATCAGCCACTCAAAATTTTACAGCCTGTGCTATACTGGAAAGTGGACTGGATGACGAAGTAATTCTGAAATTAAGGCCTACGCTCATGTGCGTAAGCAAGTTGCAGAAGTTACATTTGTTGAAGTTGTTATAGTTGTGTTTAAAATGCAACTCTGTGAGAAATGCTCAGAAAACATTTATTGAAGAAGAACTCTTATGTCTGGCCAGCTTTTCTTGCTCACCTGTGCACCATGAGTCTGTTTTGGTTCAAGGACACAAAGTCTATCGCTGTCCTTGTGCTCAGAGTATTCAGTCCTCCTCTACTGATCCCAGTAGCTTCGCTTTCATGGATTACAGCGCCTGAATTTCTCTGTCACACTTCCTTGTGTTCTGGCCATCTAACTGCTGCCCTGAGATGCTGGTGAGTGTCTTCCAGAGACCTTTCCCGCCATGTGAATGGATGCTCAAAGCATTACACAGCGTTTGTTCTGCCTGCTGGTCCTGCTGCAGGCTGGTGGGCCTTGCTCTTGGCAGGCTCAGCTGCATCACGCAACGTGGTCTGTGAGCCAGGGCTTGAATTCATTCAACATCCTTAAAATTACATAAACAGACCTTGGACAGAGAAGCAGAAGTGGCCATATTTGAATTCCATGAAACTTATGGCCATGGCCTTTTCTACTAAAAATACAGAAGGTGAGTATTTCAGCTGTTTTATTTTTTAATTTTTTTTTATTTTTTTGGCATGGAGAGGCAGAAGAACACTCACATAAGAACGGTATCAAACCAACCACTGAAATAGGTCCCTGTCACCAGACCTCTTACATGCTTGAAGTTAAGGAAGGCTTTTGTGACTATAGTGGAAATATCCTACTGTCATCTCCACGGGAAGCCTCCCAGTGTCCTAGAAAGCAATGGATTTTTTGCAGTTTATATTTATCTAATGTATTCATTTATTTTTAACTACTGCAGTGTAACTCCATCTCTAAATATGCAGGTAAAGTACTGGAAATATGAATCTAATTACCTGTAAGGCATTCAGCCAGTGCTGCATCTCCTAAAATTTTTCTTCTATCTGGTTGTGGTAGGGCTGGTCATAATCTCCTGCCCTTGATCTCTTGGGTGAGAAAAGTAGGTGAGCTCCAAAATACTCAACGCTATTAACCCTCATTGTTGATCGGTTTCAAATGCAGTGGTTGCATAAATCTCTGGCGTCTCTCCCAGGCATCGATCCCTTTATACCAATAAACCTATTTTAGAACCGGAGAGGATTTTTTCAAGTTTATTGGATCATCTGGGATTTTTCTTGTGATATTTTTGCATGCTGAGATAACGCGGTTTACTTAAAATTTCTGGCAGTCCAGATGTGGTCTCAGACTTGGCCATCTGGCTGCTGCAAGCTCAGAAATCATTAATTGATTCTCCTTAAAGTGCTCTGGAGGTCGTTCATCTGCTTACACAGTATGCTGTAAATGCTACAGAATATTTTTAGGAATGTAAGTAATTTATGAGACTTTATGCTCAGAAAAATGCAATTGTAAAATTGTTCCAGACTTAGCCATGACACAGCAGTACCTGTAGGATGGAAAATGGAAGATATGATTTGTGCAGATTAGTTCTATAAGTATGTGCTCCAAGTGGGCAATGGTCAGACAGATGGTAACATTCTTCAGAAATTCGGGCTGTTCTGTTTAGTTACAGTTTTCAGTTTTCCTTTAGTGCCATTCTGATGCTCACTGCAGTGGAAGTGCTGTACTTTTCTTAACCTTGTTGATGTTCTCTAGTAATACATTGGTTTCTGAACATATTTCAGAAAAATGCTTACATTAATGTTTGTAACTGAAAATAGGGGAAGTCGTGTGTTTGCTTCTGAACTGCATCAAATTAAAAAAAATGCAGAAATCAACTGACGGATTATTACCGAAGTACACAGCAAAGTGCTATATACTATAATGATGACAGTAGTGAAGCTTGTGTGGTCAATATGGCACTCTAAAAGGCACTAATGAAGAACAGAAGATCAGGACTTCTCAAGAGCCGTGACCTTCAACTTATAGGGGAATTCTATTACACACTTAAGATGTCCATGAGAGGTACTTTCATGGTAAATGGTGCTGATTAATCAAAAAATGGACCATTTGCTGCTTTATTTACTGGCTGACTTGCTAGTCTACAGATTAGCTGTAGACCATTTCTCTTTTGTTTTCATGTGTGAGGTGGGTATGTCAAGGAAATACAAGGGAACTTAATCTGAACATAATATTTGCATAACATAGGCAAAAATGTTTTACAATGCAAAATCATATTTACTCTGTGTCACTGGAAGAGTTTGGAAAGAAGACTTTGAAAACCTGAACAACAAAGCCAAATTAATATGTGCAAAATAATTTTCATTAGCAGAGCTATTTGTTTTGTACTCTTTCCATTATTATTCTTCTTTATTTTGCTGGTGTAATATTTTAGACATATTAAAACTAGTGAAGTGTAGTCTTTATTGCAGCTATAGGGTGGATATTTAATGCTTAAAGGGCTAACTCTGACTTAATTCAGTCAAGTAGCAACCCTGTCTAGATAAACTGATCTAACAAGACTCTCATTTAGATTTAATATCTGGAATTATTTGCCAGTGAAGTAAGGCAAAGCAGCCCTTAGAGTCTGTCCACATTTTCTGTCTTCATGATCACTGTAATCTAAAATACATCAAAATTACTAGGGAATTGTTTAGTAGTACAAAAGCAGATGTAGAACATTCTTTTTGTTGCTTTAGAGCAGTGAAATACTAAAGCTACATCAGCGTCCTCATTTCTACTAAAATTTCACTTGAACAGGATGTAATGCCAGCAATCTACAAATCTTTCCTACATGCAGAGGCATGTAGGAATACTGGTGATGTATTTGCTGCTGGAATTGTAGTTGGTTGTGCAAATGCAAGTCTGCAAAACTTCTGTCCTTATGTACTTTGGACCACTAGAAGTATCTGTGAGGCTACTTATGCCACTTATGCTAGTCAGTTGAAGGTCTGGTCTTCGGAGCTGTTAGCTGCTGTTGGCTCCATTGGTCTCTATCAGGCAAGCCAACTTGCAGCTAATAAAGTGTGTAACACTTTCACAGAATAGCAAAGGATGCTAAAATCTGTCATAAAATACCATTTTATTCAAAATGTTGATGAGAATAAAAACCTGCACTTACTTCTGAGCATATGGAACACTTGCACATATTTCTGTAGCATCTTCTACTTTACAATATTTAGGATAAGTAGGGGATTGACACAGTGGTGAGGATATTACCTCAGCATGGTCTCCACCACTCCAGACAATCTGTAAAAGCTGAAAAATGAGAGAAAAACTTGGTTGATGTGCAGCAACATGTGTGTGCGTTGGCCTTTTTAGCTCTTGCCTTTTGCTTGTCTTCATTCCATTTGCCTTCGTGCTGCTATAGCCAAGCTTTGTTTCACCCTCTCTGTGCTGTAACTTTTCTTCTGCAAGTGACTTCACCATGCCACATGTCAGAAGAATGCCCTTTGGGACAACATGTCCCAGGGGCATGTTAACTTCTTGGACTGAGGTCTGAGCAACTCCTGCATCTGGTACCCAGAAGGAAAGATAGAAGGAAATGACTATTAATTTAGCAGTTAATGAATAACGCAAATAGACAGCAGATTCTTTTCAGCCTCCTTTCGTATCCAAAGAACAGAAGGAAGTGAAAAAGTAGGAAGACTGTAGGGAACAGGCTGAGCTGCTTAAAGAACTCAACATGCTCCCAGATGGAGTAACCCATTTGCTATCGATGCTGTCGTTTTGTATTTTGGAATTACTTTTTTCTTAACATGCTTTTTAGGGACACTTGAAACACTTTATCCTAGCCTGATATTTTGATATTAAACAATGAAAACTTACTATGAGACAAAGCAATGCATTTATGTTGATATTTTTGCCATAGTGGCTAAGGTTAATAAAATTTGTTTTAAACTTGGGAGGAATACTATTTTGATATTTCAGGGAATTTTCAGTGACTGTTCTGAATTACCATTTTCTGACTGGGGAATTCTACAGTCAAAAACCACACAAAATGTTTGTAATTTCCAGAGGGCCAGGTCTAACACAGCCTAACAGGACTAACATAGTCCTGGAGTGAGTAGAATGAATTCATTATCAGAATTAATTGCAGAAATGAGAGTGCTGGAGTGCTGTGACCTTTCTTCTTCACATTTTTCTTATTTTTCTTCTTCATATTTTCTTAAAGATCATTGAGAGAACAAAGACAGTCCAAAGGACTAATGGAGAATGGCTGATATTAGCCAAAATGAGTCCTCTCTCTATTTTATGAAGCACGAGTTGAGAATTAAGGACCACTGGTTATAATAAAAAAAAGTTTGTTCTAGAGTTTCTGATAGTTTTCTATTTCAGCTGTGTAATCCTGCTGACTCCTCTCCAATTATGTGTAGTATGTACCACTGTAAATCATTTATACCTGATTTAATCAATGTCAAACTTTATATCTTCAGTTGTATTACCCAGGCGAGAAGTAAATACAACCTCAGACTGGAAATTCAGCTGCCTATCCTTAAAACAGGAAGGAAGCTTACATGACAGTAATTCGTAAAAGTTAAAGGATCTTTTTACCTACAAAAAGTTATTTATTAATAACATATTAATAAATGACTCCATTAATGCCAGCCTTAGAACTAGTTAGCTGTAAATGTGCCAGGTCATAAACTAGATTTACCTCTTGGATATCATTTAAATGCAGTATACGATCTTCAAAGCCAGCTCAGGATTTCTCTGGTCCTTTTCAGGCTGTGTGAATAAATAACAATATTGAAGAGAAAAGCAGATGTAGGAGAAGTAAAATGAATGTACCATCAATGACTGAGAAGGGTTGATATGGTAAAGGCTTTATAAAACAGTGATGTCTCAAATGTATCATGTCAAAAGCTAAAGACCATCTGGGATGGACGTAAGAACAGAGATCACACTCTTTGGATGGTGGAGGTGGAAACATATGTACACCCAATGCTTTGAAATGTATGTGTACACAGAGTCCAAACTACACACAAATACTAGGGGCTACTGTGTGAAGGGATAAGGCTGGAGTCTTACCATCACAGTGTAGACATCTCAGCTTTGTACCATAGCAGTCAATCAACCTCATAGAAAAGTCTTGGCATTTATTAAAATCTTATATAATGGCAGCAGATGGACCAGAAATTCATCTTAAGTAGGGAAGAGAAGACTTAAAGAGGCTTGTTTCCCAGTGTTGTACGTTCCCTGGTTGTAATATTCGTCAGAGCATTATGAGCAAAATAAGATTAAAAAAACTTTCAAGGTCTATTTTTTCAAAAATACTGATAGTTTAAATGTTGAAATAATAGAGAGACAAATCTGTGATCCGTTTGTGATCTGGTGGCACGAAACTATCATACTGGAGAAAGCATTAGGAGATAGATACAAGCACTACCTAGGATTTAGTGCTCTCGTCCTGAAGCAGAAAATCAGGTACGAATGCTCTTGCTTGAAATACTTGATTTTGCTTGCTCAGAACATTCCATAAAGCCAACAGAGACTAGCACAGGAACAAGATGAATCACACAGTGTCTGGGTGGGCTGTTTTCCTTCGTATTTGAACAAGTCACATCATTTTAGATCACCCATGCTGCTGGCATGTATCCCCTCTCTCAATTTTTAGGGTACAAAAGACATATTAACATGGCTTAAATATCATGTGATTCTCCCTTAAGAATAAAACACTTCCTGCAATTGTAATAAATGCGGTGAGAGTTGGCAAAACAAAGAAGGAGCAAAAATCTCCCTTTATAAATTGGCACATTGGAGAAACATGACAGGGATTGTCTGCAGCCGTTCTTACACATCTGAGGAAGGGAAACTGTGTTCAGTTTCCTGATTCAAAAACCAAGCAGATTGAGGCTGTTTTGTGCTGATATTCATTGTACATATTAGGGACAGATCCAATGAATTATCTTGATTTCCTTTCCTCCTGTCTTCCCATGTATATCCCCAGGCGTATGCTTTCACCAACCTGTCCTTGACCTTTCTATTTGGCTGCTAATGCCTCTCCTAGCACCAGGCAGCAAGGACAAAACGTGGCGTAAGTGCAACATATTCAAACGTTTTTTTTTAAGTAAGTTTTTTTTTTCCCCTTATGAAGCACTTCTGTATGGAAGGATACCATATGGCTGTAGGTTAACAAACTCTTTGTAGAAACACTGCTTCCTTTCCTGTTTAAATGACTAAAGATTCCCATCAGTGTTCGTAAAGTGTTTCCCCGTATAAAAGCTAAGATGTTTTTGGCTATCTTCCAAGCATTAGAAGAAACTCAATACTTGGTAGCTTCTAAATGGAAAGAATTAATTAGCATCATACCTTCTCATATTATCCGAGATTTTTCTCATGCTTTGATTTTTGGCTAAAGGATATTGTTCCTATCTCTGTCTAGCAAAATTTCATCCTCCTGCATCCACCTACACTACCTAAAGGGCATAGACTTGAAGTCTAGATCTTCGAGTGATCTAATACTTTTCTCATTTTGCCAAACCATTTCAATTTTGTTCCTAACTCTTCTGCAATGAACTACTCTTTGCATTCTAATTTAGGGGGAAATAAACATTTCTGCTTAAACTCAAAGTTCAGACTGTACTTACTGCCCTAAATGGATACTGATTGTGAAGCATGTTGCAGTGTCTGTGATGGGTTACCTTCTAAACATTAACCAGGCAAATAGCCTTCTGCCAGGCAGAACGCATTCACATGCTGATAATCTATTTGCACAATATTATGATAATACAGACTCATTCTGTCCTCAGGTCAGAATAACAGTAAAATGAATTTCAATTTCTGATGCAAAACACAGTGATTTTTACTAATAGTGGCATTGCCTTGATGCCTTGGTGGATTTTAAAATGCTATCTTGATGATTTTGAAAATCTAATGTTTGTTGATGAACAGAGGTATGAAATTCTGCTATACTCTTCCCTGTATAACAAACTCTTCTGATTTCCATAGGTCTGTACTGGATATCTGAATGTTTATGTAGCATTTACTTCCAAAGTCTCCTGAAAATCTGCTTAATGAGTGTACTCAAGCTGGCATTTCCAAAGCCAATATGTGAGTCAGAGAGCAACATCCATCTCAAATACTTTATGAAATGAATATTTTGAATTGATAATTTAAAGAACAGACAGAGAAACAGAGAATTAATTCCTTTTTCCTGTGTTCAGAGATGCAAATCACACTGGTTTGGGCTGTAAAGCAAGAACATTTCTGGACAGAAAAACTGGGGCTGGCCTGGGGGAGGCAAAACAACCTTTCTTCTCTGTAATGGGGGATGCCACCTGAAGAATAAAAGGTTGGGATAGCATTCTTCTGTGAGAACAGAAACAAGTGTATTTGGCACTGGATGAGGAATATAAGGTACACGAGGCTGAATTTTGAGCTAAGAGAATGAAAACTTTACTGCTTGTTTTAATGAGGACAAGATTCACCTTTGTTTAAAAAATAATTAACTATTCAAAATGTAATTAACAATGGAGTCTAATTAGTTGCCTTTGCAAAGTGTGGCTTTATTGTGACAGTTTTTAATTGCTCTATCCTTCATTTCTTTTTAATACCACAGGATTGCTTTCCCAGCACCACCTTTGCAATTGAGCTGTATCAACTGTACAATGCTCTGTGATCTTTAGGTAGAATACTTCACAAAATAAAAATGTTAAAGAGAAAAGCGTGCTGAAGTTCTGTGTGTAAACAATATTTGTCATTAAGATCGAGGTAAAGCAAAAAGAAGGGGCAGATTCAACTTAATTCTATGTTATAGTGGAATAGTACATTTTACAAACTCAAATGGGCATATGTCACTGTCCAGTAAAGGTGGAGTGAGACCATCTTGGATGTGTGGATGAATGTGAAGCCTATGGGTCAGAACAGAGAAAAAGATGAGAGGTAGCGCTGCAGGTGGGAAAGGAGCAGAAAGTCATGTGTAGAGGCGGACATTGTTTTGTTGTCCTGAGAAATAGGACATATTTCCATAGGGAAAGAAGATGGGGGTCATCGTGAAGGGTTTTGGTTTTTGAACACGGAAGCTGCGTTCTTTGGTTGTTCTGCTTATGTAAATCATACTTTTTTCAGTAATAAAAATGGCTAGGAGTAACTGTCATGGTGACTATATGGAAATACTAGCGTGTGAGGGAAGGAGGAGAATCCTTTTATGTTCTTACTCTGTTCTATTTTCCCTCGGTAGGAAGCGCTGGTGTGGAATAATATGTACTGACCGATTTGAACTGACAGCATTCTTTATAAATAATAAAATGAAGAAATAATGGTCCTCATCGTGAGTTTTTCTTGTGTAAAACTGAAATTTTGGCCCACAGTTCAGTTCAAAGGCTTAAAATAATAAAGGCTAATTGTAGAAGTTCCTTACTTTCTTTGGGAAAGCCTTTATCACTGAGAATAAGCCAGGAAATTCTTTGTGACCTTTTTTAAGCTCAGAATGGACTGGGTTTTGTATTTCTGCGGATATTAATACACAAAGACTTCTAAGCTCAGTGGGACAGCTCAACACAAATAGCTCCTGAAAAAAACTACAAACAAAAAAAGCATTGTCTTGCAGTGAACAGCTGGGTGCTGCTCTTACAGAGCTGGTTTTCTGTCTCTTCCCCGTGCATAACAATTATTGAGATCAAATGAGAAAAAAGGGATGCCCCATATTTCGCTGCTCTTATAACAAAAGAAAGATTCCCCAGAGCTCACATATTTGAAATATTTATTAGTAAAAATTTAACAGTTATACCTAAAATGTCTGCAGGTAGGACTGGCTACTGATTTCATATAAACACATACTTGGATGTTTTTGGTCCTCGATAAAAAAATATCATTCTCATCATTTGTTCATTGGTTCTTCTTTTGTGGAAGATACTGTGTCCCCTGCAACACGTTCACAGCAAAAGAGGTCTCTTGCACAAAGCCAGGCATTTTTAGAGCACACTGTATTGTTTGTAAGCACTCTAAGAAGTGCAGCGGAGAAAGAGATCCTCTTAGAAAGCATTCTGATGAATTTACTTTTTACTTTAATCTGTATTAATAGTGATTTGATAATATGCCCAGATACATGTGAACGATTGACTGTATCTGTCCATGGAAATTAGATTTTTCCACATTTGTCCATTTCTCTAGAGTAAACAAGAAAATATTGTGAAGGTTTTGGCAGACTTGCAGTGGAAGATGAGAGCCTTCTTCCACCATCACTAGCTGCCTGCCCTGCAGCTCCTGAGATGTTGATGTCTCTAAGACAGGGACATCGAATCTACTCAATCATCTTGAGTTTAATGTAGGTTGCTTTAGCAAGCTGATACACAGAGAATGATGCCTGGAGAACTGATTTAAAAGATCATATAATCATGCTTTAAGATAGAAATATGCATCATAAGAGTGGCCAACAGCCAACAGCACTTCAGCTGCTTGCCTTCAGAAGTCTGTCAGACACCTGTATTACCACCTTCACTGCCTTGGTCATTCTGTACAGAAACAACAAAGCATTGTTATTTAAACAACTTCACAATAACTTAGTTACTGGTAGAATTATTAATAAAATACTGTGTACAAGGACAAACTGCAGGCATCAGAGCCTTAGTATGTTCTGATTATTTGTTAAAATAAAATGATTTTTATTAATGTCATAAAAGTAATTATTGAAGCTGTTTCACTGAACATACTTTTCTCTGTGGAAAATTTGATGGGCACAAAATATTTCTGTAAATAAGAGCATCATTTGAGACTGTACCATGCTATTACAGCACATTTCAAATGCAAATTAAAGTTACTCATCAAAAGTGAAATCTAAACCTGAAAATACAAAATAATCCACAAATTCTTCAAAAGTATTTCCATCTGTTGAATTTCCATAGTTACTGTCCCCAAATATGTTTTGTTATTTCTTGAACCCAGTGACTACCTGCTAATTGGACTAGAGATTCAAGTCTTACAAGTTAGCTAGTTATGCACTCTTCAAACTATTTTCATCAAGAGCACCAGAAAATTACTGCTGCTTGTTATTTAATAGAAGTAAGAAATATGTCTGAAATGTATGCAAATAACATTTTTGGAGTGCCAAACAAATAAATGACAGAGAAAGTAGCTCATGCAAAGTACCTCAATGAGATCCAACTTGCAAATCATTTAAACAAGCAATAGGCATAATCAATGGGGACTATTGTTTCAATCTAGTTGTACTAATTCCTTCTAGTTTGGCCTCTATGAATTGCAAAGTGTTTTTCAAACTTATTTTAATATGAAAATATAACTATTTCCTTACATTTCCAGTCTACTAGGAAAGAGGAGACTAAAACATTTCCCATCCTGGTGTGCTAGTCCTAGACGGTGGCTATGGACTAGCTGGAGTAGACACGACACAAAACATAACAGAACTTTCAGTTTCCTCACATCTAACATAAAGCTTTTGATGTGCTTACACTTGAGCAGATTTTTCAAGGGAAACTACTTTTGTTTTTAAAGGTTCATATTTTGAAGTTTCAGAGAGTAATGTGAATTTAGAAATTTCTATATTTTATATAAAATTTCAGGCAGTTCAGAAATGTTGTACAGCATTTCACTTAAGGAGACCAGGTCTTGACTTCAGGGAGGTCCACAGTGAGCACAAGCTGAGCAGATAGGTCATAGCAGCATCTTTTCTGTTACCTTGAAAATGAACACCTGATAGTCAAATTTGTAATAATTATTACAGTGCTTCTTAGAATCACTGAATGGCTTAGGTTGGAGGGGACCTGAAAGCTCATCTAGTTCCAGTCCCATGGATGTGGGCAGGCTGCCACTCACTAGATCAGACTGCCCAGGGCCCCGTACAAACTGTCTTGAACACCTCCAAGAATGGGACATTATTTTGCTTTCAGTTCAAACAGCATTATTAGCACATCAAAGTCTTGGTTATTGCTGGCAACAACTAAGAGATGGGATGAAGTTCAGCAAGGTCAAGTGCCAGGTCCTACACTTTGGCCACAACAACCCCAGGCAGTGCTACAGGCTTAGGGCAGAGTGGCTGAAAAACTGTGTAGAAGAAATGGACTGGGGGAAAGAAATGAACGCTTGGCTGAACAAGAACCAGCAGTGTGCCCAGGTAGCTGAGAAGTCCGATAGCATCCTAGCTCATATCAGAAATAGTGATGCAAGCAGGAGCAGGGAAGTGATTATCCCCCGTACTTGTCTCTGGTGAGGCTACAACTGTAGTGCTGTGTTCAGTTTTGAGCTTTGCACTACAATAAAGACATTGAGGGCCTGGAGTGTGTCTAGAGAAGGGCAAAGAAGCTGTGAAGGGTCTGGAGCAGAAGTCTTATGAGGGAGTAGCCGAAGGAACTGGGATTGTTCAGTCTGGAGAAGAGGAGGCTCAGGAGAGACCTTGTAGCTCTCTACAATGATCAGAAAAGGAGGCTGACAAGGTGGGGTTGGCCTCTTCTCCCATGTAACTAGCAGTAGGACTAGATAGAATGTTGTGTCAGGGAAATTTAGGTTGGATATTAGGAAAAAATTATTCTCCGAAAGAGTGGTCAGGTGCTGGAGTGGGCTAACCAGGGAGATGATGGAGTCGCTGTCCCTGGAGGTGTTTAAGAAATGTTTACATTTGGACTGGATGATCTTGGACGTCTTTTCCAGCCTTGGTAATTCTATGAATCTATGACTGTTGGAAGCACACCTGGGGAAGAGCCACCACCTTTACTATGCGGCCCAGGTGGCTGGGCAAAGCTAGTACACGTGGCTTGAATTAGGCCAGGGGCCATTCCATACCATGTGACACCACATGGAAAGCCATGGAGCTGTAGGTAGTTGACCACATCTGGCTGCTGCTCTGGGGCTGAGACCTTGCACTGCTAGCAGGGCTTTGGTTGGCAAGTAATTGTGTTGCAATTATATAAAGATATATGTATATGTGTATATATATAAAAATATAAAAATATATATGTATCACTGCATTTCTTTTTCCATATCCCTCTTTTGTCTTTGTAAATAGTTTTTATCTCAACACTCAAATTCTATTTTGTTTCTCTCCCTCATACCACACTGGGGTGGAAAGAGAGTAGCAAGCAAAAGGCTGCATGATCATGAGCTACTGTTGGTTTAAACCACAACAGGAATCCACAGCTTCTCTGGGCAGCCTGTTCCAGTGCCTCACTGCACTCATTGTGAAGAACTTTTTCCTAATGTCTGGTTTAAACCTATTTAAATTTACCTACCTTTATTTCAAAGCTCTTGTCCTATCAGTACACTACAGGACAAAGAGTCCCTCCCCATCTTTCTCATGGGCCCCTTTAGCTACTGGAAGGCCACAATGAGGTCTCCCTGGAGCCTTCTCTTCTCCAAGCTGAACAAGCCCAGCTCCCTCAGCCCACCTTCATAGAGAGGTGCTCCAGCACTCTGGTTATCTTTGTGGCCTTCCTCTGGACCCATTCCAACAACTCCACGTCTTGTTTCTTAAACAACAACAACAACAATAATAAATATTATGTATCTTTGTCTAAATGCTGGTATGGGTCCCAGTCATGGCAGAATTTCATGGATGTGCAGCCTATGGTTTCACATGCTAGAGTTGGCCAAGGCCAGTTTTCATCCCACCTGCCAAGCCCAGCTCTCTTCTTCATACTCCATCCAGCACAACCCTTCCCTCCGGCCTCACTCCTTCAGGCTGTTTCTGCCACTTTTGTTGCCAGTGAACTGCTTGCTACTGATCCCTTTGCTTTGAAACCGTGGTTTTATTTATGTGGAACTGAAGCTGGTCTCTAAAGGGAATAAATATGATATAAATATATATTTAATGTATCCTGGGTTCCATCAGAAGAGGGGTGGCCAGCAGGGACAGGGAGGTGATTGTCCCTCTCTACTCTGCTCTTGTGAGACCCCATCTGGAGTGCTGTGTCCAGGTCTAGAGCCCCCAGTACAAGAGAGACAGGAAGCTGTTGGAGTGGGTTCAGAGGAGAGCCACAAAGATGATCAGAGGGCTGGAGCACCTCTCCTGTGAAGATGGGCTGAGGGAGAAAAGAAGGCTGTGGGGTGACCTCATTGCAGCCTTTCAGTACCTAAGGGGAACATATAAACTGGAAGGGAGTCAACTCCTTGAAAGGGTAGATAACAGCAGGACAAGGGGAAATGGTTTTAAGTTGAGAGAGGGAAGAATTAGGTTGGATGTCAGGGGTAAGTTCTTTACAGAGAGTGGTGAGGTGCTGGCACAGGCTGCCCAGAGAGGTTGTGGATGCCCCGTCCCTGGAGGTGTTCAAGACCAGACTGGGCAGCCTGGTCCAGTATTTAATAGGGAGGTCGGTGGCCCTGCCAGGGGCAGGGGGGTCAGAGCTTCACGATCCTTGAGGTCCCTTCCAACCCTGGCCATTCTGTGATTCTGCGACTGCTACTTTGCTACTATTGGACTGATCTAGCCTCCATCTGCAGCGCACATGAACACCCCCGGGGCCGGCTGTTGCGTTACGACACCTACACACCCAGCCGCCCTGGGGTCCGTCATCATCCACCACCGCGACTGGTGCCAAGACGGGAGCATCAAGACCCAGACCCAGAAGGCCGAGGGTCACCCCCCCCTCTCGGCTTGACCCGTCTCTCTCCATCGCGCCGCTTCTCTCGATGGTTCGCGCCGGATGTCCCTCCTCTCTCCTTTCCTGATTTGTCCATAGCCTCGCTGACGTATTGTGTGTGTGTGCGGGGAGGGGTGGAGGGGCTGTGCTTCCCCAGCTTCCAGTGTCGAGGGAGGGAGCGTTCAGCGCCGCTGTCGGCGGAGGGGGGTGGGGGGGGACGGGCGGGAGCGGGAAGGAGGGGCGAGGATAACCCGCGGATAGCGGGAGGTGACAGAGCGGGCCGGGGAGCCGCCGCCGCCGCCACCATCACCATCGCGGGCGCTCGGTGAGTGCTGGTCGTACCGTGACGTCTCCGTCCGCCGCCGCGAGGTGGGGGTGAACTACCGAGGGAACCGACCCCCCCCACCGCCCAGGCTCAGCCCCGTGGATATGGCCGCAGTGTGGGGGTGGGGCGGCCGTGCGGGGGAGGGGCTGAGCACCGGGGGGGAGGAGAGGGGCTGGGCGGGCGGCCCCGCCGAGCGGTGGCTTTGCGTAATCCGCCATCGATCCGCCGTGCCGTGGGTGAGGGGCGGCGTTGGGCCGCGGGTGCTGCCCGCTGGGCGGCACGGGGAGGGGAGCGGGGCCGTCGGGGGGCGGCGGTCTGTCCGTCCGTCCGGCGTTGAGGGGTGTGAGCTCCGAGCTGGGGGATAGTATTGAAAGATGAAGCGGAGGCCGTCGTGGCTAGGACAAAAATAACCTTGTGTGGTTTCTCTCTCGCGTGCTGGCTGGCTGTCTCTGTCGTCGTGTGGCAGGTGGGGCTGCTCGGCCAGCCTGGAGAAGGGAAGATGTCCACGGAATCTTTCTGTCTGGCTGCTCAGGCCAGGTTTGACTCCAAATGGCTGAAGACAGACCTGCAGGTAAGGCATCGTCGGACTGCTGCCTCGAGCCTTTCGGGTGTGCATTGGGGATGCACAGACCGCTGACAGACATGGGCAGCGGTGCTCTGGAGCCAGATGCACGTACATCAGCCTCAGCTTGAGGGAGCACAGACTCATTTTGAGCCGTATTTGTGCTCCGGTCTCCCTGCAGAAAAGCAAGCTGGGCTACACGTGTGTTATTTTTGTAGGGAGCCAGAGCACGCATCTGTTTGAGCTCAGGGGTTCTCCATTTAGGTTGTCGCTGAACTTCTTGTCTGCCTAGAAGCTGGCAGTTCTAATGCAGGAGAGAACTGCTGTGAAAGATAATGGGAATATGATTTATATTTAAAAGGGTTTAGGTATGCTCTTACCATCATTTTTTGGCTAACAGGCATAGGCTTCCTTTTAAGTGCTCTCTTATTCCAAGGGAATTGATTCCATATTGAGTCTGTCAAAGAGATGTGGTCAAAATGGAACCGGTCTTTGTTGAGATGTACTGTTGTTTGGTGGAAGTTTTGCTGTAGAAGATGATCTGCTTATTTATTTAGACTGTGTGATGCAAGAATGAGCACATTATCCTGTTTTCTCAATTCAGATGTGAAAGCTATGAGGAAAACATTGAGTAATTAGAGTGATATAGGTCAGTTTTGGATGAAATGGGCGAGTCTTTGAGTTGTATGACTTCTTCCTTCTACCAGATGTTACATATAGATACCTTACGTTGAATAAACCTCCAACTTCCTGCTCAAATCACTGAAGTTCCTGTTGGGATAGGCAAGTTGGGATGTTAATGTTTCGATACAGATAAAGAATTTTAAAAAATAAATTGCATCCTGAGTGATTTTACCCAAAATTATATCCTGGATGGTCTGGGTAGTTCAGCTGTTGCATTTAGACAAGTGTCTGCTGCTGTGCAGTTGTGATCCAGAAGCAGCCTACCTGCAGGATTTTACATCTAACAAGCTAAATCAGATTCTGGAATAACAGGGCCTTGAAGGTTACATTATACACTAAGTTTTGTATGTAAATACTATAAAATGACAGCGGTAGGTCTTGAGTTGTCTAGATGATTCTGTCTTTCCTCTTTTATTCTTTCTAGACTCTGAAGTTTCTGTCCAAAGTTAGTAGTTTTGGCATAGGAGGTAAATAAGTGTAGTACAAAACAATTTGAAGACGAATGTGTGAAGAAATATAAAAATACTATTCTGGACACTGAATGCTGAGTTGTAGCGTTGCTTTGGCTATTGTAGAGTAGAAGAAAATTGTAGCTGATGAGTGACAGTCATTTTTAACTACTGCTGAGTGTGTGTGTTGGCTTCTTCTTTTATTATACAACATGAAAAATGTGACTGTTGATGTGATTTGTCCTATTTTTCCTTTCATTTATGAAGCCTGTTTTCAACATGACTCCTCTTTTTTTTTTTTTTCTTTTTTTCTTAGTGCTTACTTTTGACAGCAGAATTTCAATTGCCATTCCTACCTTAAGGATTATTTGCAGCTATGTGTATATAATTGCAGTGACGTAGTTGTCTTTTATGGGATGTTTGTGCAGCCAATAGGTTGTAACAATTCCATTAAACAATAAGAATTCTTAATTTATGACAAATTTCTATGAACAAGTTCTTTCATAAAATTTCCTTGTGAATAATAACAAGTAAAACTTGTTATTTACTTGCCTTGTAATTGCCAGGGTATTCCCTTTGCTTTCTTCCAATCATACTCCAGCCAAAATAATGAGATTAATGAAATAAGAGAACAGTAATCATTTGTGATCTCCTGCACACAAGCGTTTTTCTCTTCTCTGGAATGTGAAGAGGCCACCAAAATATGATATGATTTTCTTATTAGGTTAGCAGATTTTGGTATTACACAGATCCAACAATAATGACAAAAAGGATTAGTAGCATGTATGGATCTCGTATTGCTCCTTTTGGTGTATTAAATGGCAGATGTCTTCTGTCAAGTAAAGGGGTTTTAGACTCTGGGGAATTTCTCTATTGCATGATTGACTATTTTAGCTACTGATCAACTAGCACGACCTAGCTGCTTGTGAGATCTCTTTATAGGTGTAAATCTTATACCACTCTATGTTCTGAACATGGAGATTTCCTGCTGTGTATATTTTTACCTGCTATCTACAGAAAGGCCTCGTCAGTTTTCAAGGGACTGTCAACAGAAATTGAAATTATGGTTGTAATACTGGAGATTGTAACACAGGAGAGATTTGAAGAAAGACACGCTGATTTAAGTGAATGAATCGAACAACTACAAAGCATTTCTTGGAATTTGATTCTGAAACTCTACTTTGCAGCTAGCTTTATATATCTTTTTGCTATACAACAGGCAAGAAGCGTGTTGGTAGGATCCCTTGGAGAAAGTTACGCTTTCTATACTTTCCCCGTTCTATAATGGGGAATCTTTATGCTTAGAAGACATACAGAGGTTATTCCATCTTTAAAATTAGCTTTTTTTTTTTTTTCTTCCCCTATTGAAGTTCCTTTGTTGCATTAACATGCACTTGTTGCACTTAACATGAGGAATATAATTAGAATTAGAGGATAATATTTCTTTAGGTTGGCTCTCCAAATTTTGCCTCCTCCATTTTTTTTTTTTGCCCCTGCTACTAGGCTGATGTCTGTGGCAGCTGTTGTTAAAAGCTTCAAGGCACTGAACTGTCTCTGAAGATCATTGGATTCTTCTTTAGTTCAAGACAGTGTTGTTAATAATGTAATAAATGTAGCTGTAACATTATGTGCATTAGTAGCAGCATGTAATATGGTGGTATTATTGTAATAATAAAAGAATGATACATGCATTTTAGGATGGATTCTTTTTAATCACCTTTGAGTGCTACTATTCTAGCTTGTATCCAGTCCAAATTTAAATGCCCTTATTCTGTTTTAGGATGTTTGTGTTAATAGACAAAGACGGTGTGCTGTAGCATCTTTTTACAGTTGTTAAGCGAATATGAAAGACACAGTGAAGTGGTATGAAACATTAGTAGAAACTGCGTGTAAGCAACATAATTTTTGCTGATCTGAAACTTATCTGAAACTAAGTTTAAACCATACTATGATAGGAAGCCTAAATGCTCTACAAAGACCTGCTTGCCGCCCATATCTGTTTCAGATCCTTTTACTGATTTTTATAAGGAATTGGCCTGATATCATGTTTTATGGCTGCTAGCATAGTTTAAAACTAGACCAATGTCTAGACACATTCATTTTGTGAGCTTTACTTTACAAGTGTTATTATTTTTATCTATTCTTACTAAATTACTGATTCCTGTTGGACCAAAGTTAGGCTCTGTGTTGTCTGAAAGAACACAATCTGCTATAGTAGCTAAAAAATTCAGATGGTTTAGCTCAAGTATGAGATTGCATCAGTAATACAACATGTAACATTTTTTTAAATGCAAATGTCAATAATATATTATTTAACAGCTAAGTAATCTTAGCAAATAATAAAATAGGACATTGCTGCTAATGGTGGAAGGTCACCTGTTACATTCCTAATATATTTTTAGGTTTGAATCAATGCATTTTAAAACATCTACTTATGTATATCTTTTATGAATGGGAACTGTCTCCTTTATAACAAAAACTGTATGCAAGGGGAGATTGTGTTTTAGTGGCTCCTCTAATAAAGACATCTGTTTTTGAAATAGAAACATTAAAAAAAAAAAAAAGCAAGATTAAAATTGTTTACTTAAACCTAGATATTCACTTTACCAAGTCAAATTGTGCTTAAAATAGTTCCGATTAAGTGAGCGTACTGTGCTACCCTTTTAGAACCTTACACAGAGAACTTTAATTAGTGATGGTTGAATAATGAAGAAGTAGAATCAGTCAGCTAATGGGATGCTTGTGTGCGTTTGATGTTTATTGGTCTGCTTATTCTGTATCCTGAGGAGGACTTTAGTGCTTAATAGCAGAGAATAGGGAAGAAAAGCTTTCATTTTCCTGCAGAAGGGAAAAATACTTTAAGCAGTAGTGAAGGTACAAAAGCTATCTACGGTAAGAATAGGATGCATTTTCATCAGTTTTCATTCAGTTCATGGTTGTCAGGCTATTTATCATTTTATTTTTGCCCAGATCAGAGAGAAATCTTACGATGAATCACCACCTGTAAGAGTTGCATTTGTCCCAAACCTTTTCACCTCTCTAAGGCTTAATTTGGTGTTCTGATTTTTATGAAAGATTAACTGTTCTAGCATCTAGGTTGGTATTCCTGCTTGCAAGATGATGCAAATAAATGATATCTTGAATGTTTCAAGCAAGAAACTAGTGAAAGTTGATTTTTTCTGTTTTATGGATGTCTTGTTTGTTTGCTCCTTAGGTTCAGCATTCTGAACCTAAAAAAGAAAAAAAAAATGGATAAACCACAAATCAAAACTACTGCATTTTTAAGGGTAGCAAAGTTTGCAATATAGAATTTTTAGTTATTTAAAAATTGAAGTAATGCTGTCCCTTCAAAACAAGGGGAAAGGTAAGGACTATGCTGCATATGAAATGAAAGGCTGGAGAAATTAAATTCAGTGTACACATGTTTGGGTTAGTCAGAGCTACTGCTCTGCAAATGGAGGAAGTTAGAGAATTTCTCTTCCAAGTTTAAGGGTAAGATCTGATTTTTCTTGGCATATGACTATCAACAGCTAATAAACTTCTGCAAATGGCAGCCTGGTAGTCTGTTGGCAAAGGGACATTTCTAGTTTAAAACCAAATCAATTGAAGAAATTAGAGGACTGCTGAACTTTGTTGTCTTTGTTATCAGAGCTTTAGAGCAATGTGTTAAACCTGATGATGTTCACTATACTTTTTATAGGTATGATAAGCAGCTGGGGTCTCAGGGCATACGTTAACAGGAAAGGAAGAAAGCTAGATGAAACATTGAAAAGAAAGACAGCAGAGCAAGGAAACAAATTTAAAAGAATCAAAAGAGTGAAAACAGTAGACGGATTTGGGAAAGGATTTACTGTTTCTCTTGTGATTTTCTTTACTGTTCCAGTGTTGAAAATATTTTTCATCTGTTTCTAAAGAAAAATCTGTTTTAATGTTTTACAAGCAGCTAATGCAGAAAATAGCTGAGTAGAGGAACAGATTCCTCTCCACCCCACCCCTCAAATGCTGACAGTTCTGAGGTGAAGGTTATTAAGTAGCTTATATTTTAAATCCATAATAGCACTTCTGATTACCTTCTGTTTCCAGTGCAGTTATGTAAACAGCAGTCCTACCTGGGTGAGTCCTTCTGATGTTTTTTTTTTTTCTTTCTTCTTTTCTTGCATCATTTTTCTTGAGCTCCAATTAAGTTTTGTAGAGGCTTCTACGCTTATTGCAGGAAGGTTCATGAAACCACATCAAGAACGTGATCTGTGGACCACATGGAATAAGCTTTGTCTGATTTAAAGCGGTTGAATTTGGAACTAAGTTACAGCTTCTGATTGCTTCTAAAATAACCTATTGAAAGCAAATCCTGCTGTGAGAATTCTCAGAAGCTTATCCAGTTGTGGTTGCAATGCTTTGTGTTCTTGAAATTTAAGGAAGCAGTAACGCCAGTGCCTTGTTCTGTAGAGCTGGTAGTGGAAAAGGGATTGTGAGGGGGCAGAATTTCGCTGCTAGGCTCATTGGGTGATAGCAACAGCATATGTCAGCAAACTAAATACACTTTTGACTTTAATTATATCTTGTACCAGACGGAAAAAATTACAGTTTAACTGTAGATATAAGATTAGCAAAAGATCAGGGAGAGGTCTGCTTAGCTTACAGTACAGTTCACTTTGAAGTCTCTTTGGGCCCTTTTTGACTTGTGAGAAGTGGTTAGGGCTGAGGTCCTGGTCTGTGAGGGAAGTATGAATTTGGTGTGATCCATACTTTGGAAGTGCAAAGATAAGAAATCATGGTCTGAACATGAGAATATGTGGTAAATGATGGAAGCAGGCTGCGGTTTGTAAATGTGAGGTGTGTAGAAGATGAGATTGCTGTGGTCTGACCTGAAAGAAAATCAGGAGGTGTCATGGGAAAGATGAGGGAGATATTGGGCTGGGGAATGGTCTTTAATGTGGTGGAAGGAGTAAGAGAATTAAGAATGTGTTCTGAGGCTGAAGGGTACTGTTTAGTGGGGTGGAGTAAGGCATTGCTGTTGTCTCAGGCTTGGGAAGAAAGTGTGTGGGTGGTAGGGCAAACAGACTCAGGGTTCTTGTGGTAAGTTTGCAGAGAGTACATTGCTGGAGGTATTGCTAGTTGCAAACATTCAGCGAAAACTGACTGAGTTTGTCAAATTAATCTCTTTAAACATTCACAAATGAAGTTACTAAATTATTAGAGGGAAGGATGTTCGCAAAAGTCAGGTGTCTAGTGGGACAGTGTTAGGCTTGTACTCCTGTACTTGCAACCCTCGTACATCAGATGTGATGAGGGACAGTAAAGTATGATGCACTCCTGAAGAATATCTGTGAAAAGTCATCATGAACCCTTTCTTTTTCTAATAATTAATGTATTTGATTGACTCTGTGATATACAGACTCCCACAGTAAACGTAAGGTACTAAATTCTGTCTGTTAATAATTTATTCATATTAAAACATACTGGCTTTCCATATACTAGTATACTGTAATTAGTACTTGTGTGCCCAATGAACTAATTGGAAAACATGGTGAGAAAACTTACTAATTGACAAGCTGGGAATGCAACAGATTTCCTGATAAGTCCTAAAATGCTGTAGGAAGAAAGCAACCAGGATTATGTAATCAAAGCAGAAATTTGGCTTTTATGCCATAGAGTTGACTTACTGCTACTGTAGCTGCCAGTTTCACAGAATCACAGGTTTGCTGAGGTTAGCAGGAACCTCAGGGCCCACCTGCTCCAGCCCCTGCTCCAGCAGGGCCACCCAGAGCAAGATGCCTGGGGCCACATCTAGGTTGCTGCTGGAGATCCCCAAGGAAGAGACCCCACAGCCTCTGGGCAGCCTGTGCTGCTGCTCCGTCACCTGCACAGCACAGGAGCGCTTCCTGATATTTAGACAGAACTTCTTTTGTTCTTTGTTAGTATGAAATAACTTCTGGAGCTTGCTTAGCGATGTTTCTGAAGGGACGGAGGTGGATGTGCTTGTATTTTTATCTTTACCTCTAACTTTTGACTAGACCGGGTTTTGGGTTCAGTTTGTGCCTGTGGTGCCTTGTCCTGACACAGAGCACCACTGAAAAGAGCCTGGCTGAGTCCTCTGTGGACATTCACAGCCTTTTTCTTATCGGAGAGGTGCTCCAGTCCCTTCATCATCTCTGTGGCCCTACACTGGACTCTCTCCAGCGTGTCCATGTCTCTTTTGTACTGGAGTGCCCCAGAACTGGGCACCAGTACTGAACAGAGGGAAAAAATCGCCTCCCTCCTGCTGGTGATAGTTTGCCTACTGCAGCCCAGATTACCATTAGCCTGCATTGCAGTGTGGGTGTGTTCTTTTCTCATGTTCACTTTGATGTCCAGCAGGCCCCCAGGACCTGTTCTGCGGAGCTGCTTCTCAACTGTGTGACCCCATCATTTCTTGAAAACCCAAACTTCCCTTGAACTGTTGGCTACTGTAGCAGCAATTCACTGTTTAAGGTGTCTGCTGGGCACTGAATAAATTAATGGTAAACTTGTTGCATTTGGAGTTGAGTTGCCTTCAGCTATGACACATGAATTAATTGTAAATACTGTTCCTTAAATGTCTTTCCAGTTGGCTACAAGATAATTATTATTCAGTACAAGAAAAGTCCAATGTTTCTTTACCTTCAAACTTGCCTCCCTTTCTGCTTACCCCCCCTACCCCCGGCTTAAACCTCTGACGAAATGTTAACTGCAGGGTGAATGAAAGAAAGGTTGTTTTTCCAGAGAATGCTTACAGTGTAAACGTCCATGCAACATATTTGGAGAAGGAGGGGGTGCTGTGTCTGACCTATGATCTCGGTGGCTGCTTTATCTTTCTGCAACATACCAAGAAAATGACTTGGATAAGAATTCAGACTGTAAACCCAAGGCAGAAGAAATTTTGTTTACTTTTTCAGCTTTTAGTTGCTTAGAAGACTTGTGTGAGCTTGGTGCCGTGTGTAAAGATTAGAGGTTGAAATGGAGAGAATTTTCATTCTGCTTTACGGCTGTGCTTACAAAGGTAGTAAGTTTTATCATTAAAATATTGTGTTATGAAGAACCTTGAATCCAAAGCTTTTGGACCTTTAGTGTGTAAGCTAAAGGGCAGTGACAATTATTTTCTATATCGGGGTGATTTGAGAATGTAAAGTAAAATGTATGAGAATACAGTTTAATAAACAAAAGTCTGTGTAAATCTTTCAATGATATAGGAGCCAAAAACACTGAAATAGCTGTGTTAGATATTTTTTCAACCAAACCTATTGTTAAGAATTGGGAAAAATAAGTGATTTAGGTACCTCACTAAAGAATATGCCCATGTCTTATGAAAGAGGTGGATGTGTCTCTGTCTCTCTGTTTTACTGTTGAAATATTTATAGATCTAGAACAATGCGAGAAACACAGTGATGGAAAAGAGTTCTTTCTTTTCTTTTATGTTCTTGAAGTACAACTTTAGTTTACTCTATTCCAATTTTTAAAACAGTAAGCCAACTGTAAAGTGTTTAGCAAAGCACAGCATCTCTGCAGAAGGCTTATGTCTTCTCCAGCTCTGAAGAGCAGGGAATGTCACCTTCATTAAAGTACGGTAACAGCACCATTCTGGTGGTGTGTTTTTTTTTTTACACCTGGTAAATCACAGGTAAGTTGAATAAGATCTAGGTCAGACTGTTTTTTCTCTCGTATCCCCTTGAGGTCAGGAAATAACAAGTGAGAAATGCATACCCTTTGTGATCTCGTATCTTATGCTGAGAAAAGAATGAAATCATTAGGACTTGTTGAATTTCTGGAGTACACAGTAGGAAGTCAAAAAGTTGATATGGGAACACAGTTTGCTACAGTGGTGCAACTTACTAGAATTTTTGTCTTAGCTTAGATCAGCTAATGATTTCCGTGCTATTGGTTGTGACTCATAAAAACTGTAACCTTTCCTAAAGCATCTTTAGGAAACTGATCAAGATAAAGTATAAGTGGACTTGTATGCATAGGAGCAAATATTTGCAGCAGTTATATAAGTTATTTATATTATTCCTCAGTTAAAACATTTTGGATTTGAATGTTAGTTACAGTTATGTTACAAAGATGCTTCTAAGTAAGGTTCATGATTTTCCTTAGATGTCTCCATTGCACGGCTCTAGAATACTGAAGGCATTCTGTTTTCTAGTTTCACTTAGTCTCCTTCTTCCTTAGTTGCAAACAGTAGCCTGGTTATTAAGGAGTTTGCTTGATGCAGGCACCTGTTTTACAGCATTCTGGAAAGCAGAGAGCATCATCAGAAGAATATTAGGTTATCTTGGTCAATGGGGTTCTTCACAGGAGGTGCAAATAGGTAAAATCCTTGGGAGGCCAGTCTTGTAGCTGGTAGTTTTATGAGCACTTAATGCCATTTGATCCACTGTGTTTGTTCCACTACACACTTAGTTTACTGGGAATTGACTTGTGCTGAGGCTCAGGCAGCCCTTGTCTCTTCCCCTGAGCACAGCTTGCTTTAGTCTTCATCAGTCCCATGATCTGGTTCAGCAGATGCTCACACAAATGCATTAATCTGCATGTGAGAGGAAGCACTGTAGCAGCTGGATGGAAGAGGGATGGTTGTGACCAGAGCTCTGCACAGCAGGGTGGTTTGAACTGGCTGAATGTGCCTATGAATGAGAGGCCTGGTTTTCATGTATTCTGTTGAATGCCCTGCTCCTCAGTTGCTGGAAAGGAGGCTGTGCTGACTTCCTTCGTGCTTCCCCATTTTTTTACTTTATGTAGCATAGCTTTTCCTGAAGGGAGAAAGAAATTTCCCTCACATATTTACCTAAATTACTGCATGATGTCATTTTGAATACATGTGCAGTTTTGAGGTGATCAAATCATGCTTTTGAGAACTACTCAAAGAGAGAAAGATCATCGTGCTGTTTTTGAGTCTACCTAAAAATGACTGCTTTCAGCTTTTAATCTGAAAATAGCATAACCGGAGAGTCAGAAGACGATGCAATTCTTTATCAAACACACACAAAGAATTTACTAGTGAGATGATACATGGTGTTTTTTTTTTTTTTTTTTTTTTTTGTCTGGGTTGATTCTAGGAAAAATACAATTGCAAGTAATTATATATAATTTATTTTTAACAGCTTGCTTTTACACGAGACGGACTCTGTGGTTTGTGGAATGAAATGGTAAAAGATGGGGAGATTGTGTATCCTGGAACAGAATTTACACAGAATGGTGAACTACCTCCAAGAAAAGGTATGACTTTTCTTAAATGTTTGTTTCTTTTTTTTTCCTTTTATCATGATGATGAAGATGGAGTTGAGAGTTTGTTCTGTCGCCAAGTTTTGGTTTCTTTTCACCTGCTTATAAATTTGCCACTGTTTTTATTTTGAATGAAATACACTTAAAAGTGGTTTCCTAAAAGTTTACAGGAAGGTAATTTCTGAGTCTTCAAATGAAGGCTTAAATCTGTTTTGGTCTTTGGAAACTGAACACACCATAACCGGATGTGTTATGGTGAATGAGGCTTGGCAATGTCCTCTTGGTTACTTTGCTCAGTGTGTTTACAGCGGAGGCCATGGTATAAAGGAATTGGGCTGAGGAAGGGGTAAAGGCAATAATGCTATATCTAATTTTGTTTGTGGTCTTCATGAAGTGACTAAAAGGTCAGCTGAAAAATGCCCACGATCTGATTGAGCATAGGGTCATAGGGTGCTTTTTTTTGTCTTCTATTCAGATGAACAATCACATTCTTTGAGAGATTTTATGAGCTCAAGATTTTACAGAAGGAATAGTTTTGTTAATAACCGTTGGGTGGTTTTAAGCTTTCTCAAATAGCTTGGCTTGACATACCCTTTATTTTTGCCTTTATCAGTAGTGTAGTTTGCAGAAGATACTGCTAGTTGAAGTGTTCCTTCGGAAAACTTCATGTACAGAATGTATTCCTTCATCTGAAAGTGATTCTCTGCTATTGTTTGGCCTGAGCTGAAGATATGAAAAGATGAGGCACGGGATGACCCAGAATCCCATGTCTCTCTGATTTTTTTTTTTTTTTTTTAATTTAATTCTTAAATGTAGCACTGGCTCTAGATAGACTGGTTTTCTGAGACGTTGTGAAGCAAGCAAACATTTTCTTTGAATTTTTAGCTAGGTTAAAATAGCACAAGTAGCCTGCCTTTGAAGGAGTGAAGTGAAACTACAATAGTTTAGGTATTTGAGTGTAGCCTTCTCAGTCTCTTGGCTCTTATAATTAGTGTGTGAATTCTCTCCCAATGAATGTAACCTGCTTAAATGCCAGCATGCTGGACAGTAAGATTTGTGAATTATAACCATCTCATTTACTACACTTGAACTTCACATTTGTTAATCAAGGCTCTTTCTGGAAAGCGTTGGTCAGATTGTGTGTTTGATTCCATTAGGCAGTAATGAGTCAGGAAACCAGAAGAAATGGTGTTCAGCTGGCACTTCTGAATATGCAGCTTCTTTAAGATAAAATCTGGAGTATTTCAGTCTGTTTAGTTGGTAGGTAGATTTTTTTTGAAGAAATGATGTACAAATCTAAATCGAGAGGGGAGAGAAAGGTATAAGGTAGATCAATATAAATGCTATCATTTTTATATTAAAAGTAATAAATTTAATCTCAGTATTCAGATTCTGCTGTTATATTGAATAATTTGGAGATAAGAAATGTTACTGTAAGTAATCCATTTTGTAGGGTCTCATTTAAGAAATTTTGATTTTTTTCTTTACTCGTGAGTTGCAATTCCTTTCTCTTCACTAGAGCTGCAGCTCTGTTATTGCAGGCTAGGCTGCTCTGAAGAGGCACTTCATTCTTGCAGTGGATAATTAGCAGAAGGAGTAGACTGGAAGAATATGCTAGTGAAGCATTTATCTTCTGTATGTGTGTGTGTATATATGTGTGTATGTATATATATATGTATGTATATATGTATTTTTTTCCTATTAGTGGAAACATTTGTTGAGGAGTAGCCTTGTTTTTTCTTCATGGCACTTTCAGAAGGTTGTGTGTGATTAATGTGTTCAGCAAAATGTGTTTGCATGCTTCCAATAACATCTAAGGACCCAGCCGTGACACAGCAGTGATGTCCAAATACAGGTGCACTTCTAGCATGACATGTACTTAAAAGACAGCTGCCATCAGGAAGTTGGAATCAGATGAATACCTTGTACTGGAAGCTGTGTACTAAAAAGGGTAAAAAGTATTAAATAAGTTAGGAAGTCATAACGGGACACTTTGAATATATCAGTTAACCATACAAATCTAACTTTTTGTTCTTTCCACAAACTTCTGCATAGGTGGAATTCCTGTTTCAATTAACTATCTTTAAGTTCTAATACAGAAGTATAAAATGAACTTCACACCTCTGTCCTGGTACTGGGTTTCCTCTTCTATTCCCCTCCAAACTGAGAGTTGAACCTTTCTCTGTCAACTTGATGCTGGTTAAGCTGCTGGTGCTCTGAGGTCCTGGGTTATGGGAACAGGGACAGTAAGAGATGGCTTCGTAGATAGAATATCATGCTAAAGCTATTATGTCCCAGTCTGCTCTTTGGCAGAGAGAACAGTGATTTTGTGTGTGTGTGTGTGTGTGTGTGTGTGTGTGTGTGTGTGTGTGTGTGTGTGTGTGTGTGTGTGTGTGTGTGTTGGGATTTAAATATTTCCTGGATCTTGGATTACCAACTGCTATTTCGGCGTAGTTACGAGCTTTAAGCAGCCCTTGCTTAAAGCATACTGTGTAACTGTTGCCTCACGATTGACATGAAGGTATTCATAGAGCTGTCTGCTGGGAAACAGTTGCAGGGTTTTTACTTCTGAGCAGGATTCTTGACTGGATGGTTTGCTGGAATTTGGGAGCAGCACAAGATCTTCCTCTAAAAGAGGTGCCTGAGGCCATTATGGAGTGTCAGTTATTTTCTTCACTGAATAAGAAGCGTAAGTTCCAGCTTCAGTCACTTCCATTTTGTTACCTGCCTGTGAGGGGTTAGGATATTATTGGCCACACCTGGTGAGTTCTTGTGCTTTGCTTTGGGAGCTGACTTAACTGAGGCAGGATAGTTTCTTCAGTTGCTCATTTGGAACATACTTACTTCAGCTTGGAGGTTTAAGATTATAACCCAAAATATAGTTAAGAGAAAGTTATTGCAGAGAACTAATGCAGTTGCTTTTGCCCCCTACAATATTCACACTTCATTCTGATAATAATATCACAGAATCATAGAATGGCTTAGGTTGAAAAGGACCACAATGATCATCTAGTTTCAACCCCCCTGCTGTGTGCAGGGTCGCCAGCCATCAGACCAGGCTGCCCAGAGCCACATCCAGCCTGGCTTTGAATGCCTCCAGGGATGGGGCATCCACAGCCTCCTTGGGCAACCTGTTAATTTTAAATTAAAATGGGCTGTCAGCTACTGCTTCTTTTGGTGTTGTTTTGTGGACTGCCTCGTTAGTTGACATTTTGGCCTATGCTGGCTTTACTCAAGATTTACTCCTTCCTGCCCTCCTCTCCCTTTTGTAAAGAGTTTCTTTTAATAAAGGAGTTCCTTTTAAAAAAAAATCTCTTTCCTTAGTGTAACTGAGCTTCCATCATTTTGAGATCTGTGCTGCTTCTTTCAATTTAGACTGATCAGCTTTGTCCCTAATGAAAAAGTGGTTATGTGCAAGAATAGTGACCAGTCCGTGCGGAACAATTTGTCATGGGCATTGAATGTGATTTTTAGCTCAAATCCTTCTCCCCTTCCCCCTTCCTATTCTGCTTGCACAGAAAACTAAAGAAACTCTTAGTTTGTGCTTGGATTTGCTTGTGCTTAAAGTCATGGTTATTTTTATACAATACAAAGATGAAGTTCCAGCCTGGATTGGAACCTATTCTGTTTGCAGTGAAGAGCTAAGTTCATAGTCCTTTGCTGTCAACCTTTGCCAAGGATCTGCTATAAAGCATAACAAGTTCTTAGAGCTCTTTGCAAAACATAGTATCTTGGCACAACACCCTTCTTCCCACTAACTGAGATCCCAGCTGCTGTGGAGTGTGTCTGTGCGTGTGTGGGTGAGTGGAGAAACACTGAGATTATGGTGGTGATGTGGGAATATTTTAAACTACTCGGGCTCAACAGGTTGCTTGGTTTAAACTGTGTAGTGGAATTTGTGCCTTTTAATACTGTTTGTTTGTGCTTTGGAATAAAACCAGCTCTATTCAGTTGTGTTTTGGACATGTTTTATCATGCTAATGATTGCTGGACTATTGGCTGCTCATTGGTATTTGAGAGAAAGGTTCATATTCAATATAGATTCTACTTGAAAGTGAAATATGCAGATGTTATCCTGCACTCAGGTGACCTCTACTATCCCTTCCTTATCTTACAAGCTCAACCTCAGCGTGCATTGTGCTGTGGTCTCTCTTTTTTTTTTTTTTTAAATCTTTTTTCCTGTTTGCCTTGTCTTTGTTTGCCACCTCCTGTGTACTACAGTGTGTTACAGATTACGAAACATGGACTTTAAATACAAATTTGTATAAATAAGACAGCTTGGAAAAAATTACTGTGGGTGTTGCTATTGTTTCCAGCCAAAGACATTTTTAACAAATAGGCAGTCACAGATCTGGTTACAATCAAATGAGAGTTCTTTTTCTTTTTTTTTTTTTTATTCCAGGCCAAATGGAAAGAATAATTGAATGTATTGGAAATTGTTAGGTTGTGTTTATATGCTCTGAGAGCTTTTGTTATCCAAATGAGATACAAGGAGAGTGTGGGGCAGGTGCAGTAGATGTGCTGTGTCTGGCTGCAGCTTTAAGGATCTTTCTTATTATCATTGTCTGAAATGTACTTCTGCTTTCAGGGTGGTTGTTGGGGTTGTTTGGATTGTTGTGGCTTGGCTGTCTGGGAAGGAGCCTGTGCAGTCCAGGCTGGCAGATAGCAGTGGAGGACCAATGGTGTCTAGGAGCCTGATAAAAATGACTGAGACTAATCTCTTCAGGGCTTGCTTTTAAATACTGGTCTTGAGAAATTTTGAGGGTTATTTTTAGAAGTGAGGATCATAGTCAGATGCAATTGCTTATGAAGCCCTGAATTGCAAAGCAATCACATTGAACTGGCTGAAAGTAAGGGTGTGGGGATGCAAATTCCCGGTATGAGTGAGAAGAGACTTTCAGCTGTCTGCATCTACTGTGGTTAGCTAATTGGGGCTTTCATGCAGTCTTTGATTACAAAGATAAGTGACTAATGTCTGTTTTCTGTCTTAGTGAAAGTAATCCTTAAAAAGGATTGCAAATGCTTTTCTATTGCTTAGGGAGAAAATGGTGGTATTATTTTCATTGCTTGCTGGTAATTACTAAGATGATGGATACACTAGAGATTTTGAAATACTGTTGCATGAAATTAGTGTAAATGCTAATATATAGACCATTTTTGTTTTGAAATTAAGACAATTTATTGTATTTTCTGTGCTGAAATACGAAAGTAAATGCAGGAGAAGTGCAGGTAGTTGGGAGCCAAGTCTGATCTCAGTGCACTCTTTGCAATACTGACTGTGTGTTGGTGGATTTAAATAAAGTACGCTAGGAGGTTACAACAGTGATTTCTGGATTTTAAGGTCACTGTCTTATGAAATGTAATGTAAGACCTACCACCTGTGGCAGTTAACATGGTACATACTACATTCCCCCACACCCTCCCCCCTTTTTTTCCTCTCAATGATAGACAATTGTGCTGTAAAAATTGGGCTCCAAGTTTCACCTTTTACCTTTCTGATCTAGAACTGACTTAAAGGAGAAGGTAGCTTAACTGATCTTTTTTTTTTTTCCTTCTTTAGATGATAGCACTGAATGTCAAACTTCATCAAAGAAAGAAGAGCAAAATGACAAAGAAAAAAAAGATGAAGAAGAGGCTCCGCCACCCACTTACAGGGCCAAATCGATTGTTGAGAGTTGGGTATGGGGCAAGCAACCAGGTACTCCACTTGTTTTGGTGATTCTTACTGAAGCAATATATGTTCTGTGTTGATTACTACTTTTGTAACATTGCAGGGTAATTGGATCAAATGTACTTGTTGACAGATACATCTGTTAGGCTAGTGGAAGAAGTTTGGTAAGTGCTTAACTGAGAATCAAGTTAAACATTTACTATAATTGCTTTCAGGTTTAATTAGAGTCATGACTTAGAGAGTCAGTTTACACCTCTGATGCTAGTTGAAGGAGTGATAAACTGACTTGGAACAAATGCAGTTACACAGATAAATGTTAAGATGTCTTCAGAATATTTCTTTCCAGTTACAGACACTTAAAAAGAAATTGCTTAGGTTCTGAAGCCTGAATTTTCTGCAGGTAATAAAAATTTAATAGGTGATTTTTCTTTTTTGATTTCATGGTCTGGTAGAGGCGCTTGAGTGAATCGTGGGAGGAATGTTGGAAAGGTCTATTAAATTAACTGTCTGTCCTGGCCTTTGCTGACAGTAATCTCACCTGGATTGCAGAGGAGAAATGGTCTGTGTGTTCACTTCTTCTTCTTTGACTCTGTACAATACTGATTTTTATATTGAAGCCAGTTAAAGTTCCCCATTACTCCTTATTACTGTACAGCAAACCCACTGTCTGAAATGGTCTAAGCTTGAAAACAGCTGTTTCATTTCAGTGAAACAGTGAACAGCAGCTTCACTTTAGTGGTTTGTTTTATAGTTCTGGTGCCTGATGTTGCCTAATTCAGATTCTGGCATGTACAAACTTTGGAGACACCTGTTATGCTCCTACTCCTTTCCCCTCACTTAGAAGCACTTGGGGGTCCCTGGTGAGAGGGCTGTCTCTTTAGTGCTGGAATCCAGATCTGAATAGCGTTGTTTTCTGGGGAAGCTATTTCACTTGTTCCTGTTGAGCCACAGGTCAACTGTCAGTCTGTTGTCCTCTGCTCTGTGCCAGCCAGCTTGTTCCCTTTTCTTAAGGACATAGAGGCAGATGGACTTGCTGTCACTCTGGAAGTGGGACAGAATTTTGCAGTACAGGAGGAATGAGAAGAATTGCAATTACACTGGGAGCAGGGGGGAGTGCTGAAGAAGGGGGAATGTGTTGAAGAGATGTAAGCTAAAGGTCACATTGTTTTTGTAATGTATTTGTATTTAGTATTTGTTGATGAACAGTAAAATAAAATGAATGTAAAAAATGGTAATCTAAATACAAAGTATCTTACTAAATTTCTCCCGACTAACCAAGTTGATTGAGATGGTACTTTGAGCTCACCTTCCAGTTGTTATTTCTTATAAAATATTAAAAAAAAAAAAAAAAAGCAAATAGGGTTATAAGTTTGTATGGAGCTTACAGAAATAATTTATTAGCTTCATATACTAAATTTGTATTCCTTGGTATCTGTTATCTTTTGTGCTTAAAGTTTGCATCGCTTTGATCTGAGTTAATGTCTGTGACAGGCAGATCCTTAAAAAATACTATAAACACACTTGTGTTTAATTAATAGAGTACTGTGATGGAGCTTTTGCTCCAGATTGTAGGTAACTTTTTGTTTTACATTTGTTAGAAGGAAAGATAACAATTGCCTTTTGCATCATCCAGGTTTCTGTGCCTTGGTAATTAACTTTTGGAAAAGAAAATACAGAAGATTATTTCAATCTTGGTACTTCTTTTCTTCTTTTATAAAACACATGCAACTCTTTTAAGCTTTTCTTTTGTCATCTTTCTGAAAAATAAAATGAACCCTTGAATATTTGTCTGTCCAAAGAGTGAAGGAGCTTTTCAGAAGGAGAATTGTTTCTTAAATGTATTCCTATTGATCAAGTTGGAATGAAAGATTTACTGTGGATATTTTCTTTTTATATATTATATATTATATATTATATTCCTTGACAAGTAAGGTATAATTTAGAGATGTGAACTTGGAGTTCCTTTAAAAAAAAAGAATTGAAGAGGCATTTAAAGTCTGTGTTTCAGGTTAACACTGAGCTATATTTGTTAAATTTAATGATTTACAGTCTTACACTGTCTAGTCATGGTTTTCATAATGTATGGTGTATATCCATGTATTGGAAAGGGGTGAATACAGTCTTATTTTGCCAATAAAGTGTGGAGGATCATGTTATTGAACTTCAGTGTGCTGTCCCAAGTCACTAGGCCTTGTGACATCCTTCCTCCCTAAGGGCTGAGGGATTTTGAGAAAGCACAAAAAAAAAGCTGCTCAAAAAACGTGTTGAGAAGCAGTGCTGTTTGTTTTCCTTTCCATGTCCTGGCACAAGTTCAGAGAAGGAAAATATTTTCCCTGGTTGTAATTTATGCTGAGATGACTGTACTGCCAGAACCAGTGCAAAGATGTCACAGTTGTTTTTTTCTTTCTTTCCCCCTCTAGCCCCCCCAGTGATCTTACTATGTTAAATTCTATTCAAATACATAGGATAGTAATAAAAATGTGAATAAGTCATTATTTGACTTTGCTTTTTTCTTCTCTAGATTCCTAGTGTTCATCCATTCCATATTCAGCTCTTACCTGATGCCAGTGCTGAACTGTTCAGGCCTCATTTTGAGTGCTCCTTTAAAACAACTTCCCTTTGTCCTGTTCTCTCAAGGCTATGTGTTCATCATTACCCAAGTACTTCTGATTATTCTTAAAAGCCTTGTTTTACTACTATCATCGTTATTTTTCAAATAGTCAGGCCTGATTTAGTTGTGAATTAAACTGTTTTGCCACTAAATCACTGTTATGACATGGAACCTCCTGGAGGTCTCCTTGTGTACAAGTGAGAACTTGTTTATAGATCGTACCATGTCTTGTCTCCTTGATAGTACTAGCATAGCTAATTGCACTGAGAAATGCTTCAGAGGCATTACCTAAGGGAGAGGGAAGTAAAAATTTAATCGTGTGATTTCAATGAGTTGCTGTTGAGAAACATGTCCCTAGCAACAGCAATGGGATCTTTCTGTCTTTCTTATGTAAGAAAGGGGAAAACATGCTGAAGTTTCATCCTATAAGGGATATTAACTAGGTAACTAAGTTTATACTGTGGTCAGAAGAAATTAAAAGAATTCACAACACTGAAATTTCTCTAGTATTTAATAAATTCTAGATTGGGTCTTTTTAAGTTCAGATTCAGGAATGCTGATAGAAACAGTGGTTCAGTGGAAGGAATCAGGGCCTAGCTCCTGTGTTATATAATTTTATTCTCAAAACTCTTACCTCCCTGTTTTTTCTTTCACTTTTTTTTTCTGTTCAAATAGATTTTAAGTCCCCCCTACATCTAACTTGAAAATTGCTGTCTGTCTCCAAGCATCCTTTTGCTTGCTGATTATGCTTTTTAGAGGATGTCCCTGAAAACACTCTCTGAGAAGCATAAAACACATGTGAAGGTGTAGATGAGGGTCACTTCTTGCCATTCTGTTGTGTGTCTGAGTATTTGAGCATCAATTTGAAGAAGTTTTGCTCACAATAAAGCTTTGAAAATCAAGCAGTCATCCACATAATGTGAAGCATTATGATTGTGTTTGCAGATATTTGCTGTTGTCTTTGCTGAGTACGAATAAGGTGACATTTGCCAAAGGGCATCTTTTGCATAGGGGTGCAGAAAGAAGGAAGCTAAAAGCTGACCACACTTTAAAACTGTATTATTTCCCAGGATGGATTAGGTTAGCAGGAAAGTCTTTGGTCCTACCTCCAGCAGGGCCACCCAGAGCAGGGTGCCCAGGGCCACATCCAGGCAGCTGCTTGCGCTCCCCAAGGAGGAGACCCCACAATCTCTGGGCAGCCTGTGCTGCTGCTCCGTCACCTGCACAGCACAGGAGCGCTTCCTGATGTTTAGACAGAACCTCTTGTTAATGTGCTCTAGGAAGTTACAGCACATTAGTTCTGCGACTGTCGGGAAATGGGAGCTCATTATAGCATTGTATTCTTCATAAATTGTTTGAATTTTTAGGTCTGAAATCCCTCTACATCCTATCATCTGTATTTGCCTTTACTAAGCCTTGTGGCCCAGTGGAAGTCCTTGAAATGTTTCACTTTGATAGGGGCATTTTTGCTGATCATCAGTTTACCTGTTAGAAGCCTGCAGGGTTCTCTGCAAAAGCTACTGCCGCAAATGTTAAGCCATTTAGTATGTTAATTCCTATCAAAGTTCTAAAAAGGGAGCAAACATGCCTTGGTAGGCAGCCCTTCTTAGACTTACATCAGGTCAGTGTTTTGTCTGTGGCTGAGATGGTTTAAGAAGTTACAGTTTTTAACTGCCTGCTTTGCCCCCTTAAGTTTGCTGACATAACAAAATAGTGCATCACTACTTAACCCTGTTCTGTCAAATGATCTAGGGTAAGCACTGCTGGTATTTTTCCTTCTAATGCAGGGAATTTCTGGCAGGATGAATTAAGAAGTGATGACATGTAGTTATGTTAGCTGCTGTGGGAAGGTAGGGGTATGATGAATTTTAACAGAAGATGCTAAAACCCTTACATATCTCTTCACAGCAGCCAGAAACATATCTGTTTATAGTCGTCACTTAATGTTAACTTGAGAATTTAAACTTGTATGTTATAACTTCAGCTCTTACATTGTACATGTGGATTAGGTAAATAATGTCTCCACTCTTCGTAAAATAACTCACAAAGCAGAGTGTGGCAAGGGGCATTTTGATCAAGGACTGACATAAACACTTTTGGTTAAAAGAGTTCCCTGTAACCTTCTTAGGTGAAATTTGAATCATTACTATTAACAGGCTATTATCTCATTAGTCTGTTTATTTCCTTGGTAATATACGTTGTTCAGATTTGGCCAACTTCACTTGATCCATTCTTTGATGTATTTAAATCTTTCTGAAAAGAAAATTATTTCAAAAAAATATAAATTTCCTTATGTAATAAGAGAAGATTTAAAGAGGAGGAAGCGTGTAGATACAGCTCACTTAAAACAGAACTGAAGAACTTCCCTTAAAACTTACCTCTAATAAAGTAAGACAGTTCTTGGTCCAGCTTTGAGATAACTGAGATGTAAGATTACTATAGCTAACATTATGTCTGAAATAGCTGTTCCAGACTTTATTTACACTTCACAATTTGAAAAGGCTATAGTTTTAGGGGTTCAAATGAGAAGAGTAAAGGAGAGGTATTTTTCAACTAAAGTCATTGAAGCTAATTACTCAGTTTTTTTAATGGTTTGAATGTTGGTGAGGCAAGTCATATTTTCTATGTGAATAAATTATTTTTGCACATAGTCTTGAAGTAGTTGAAGATAGTGTGTTGTAACTGAATGCTTAGAAGGCTAAATGCTTCAAAATTAGATTCCTTCCAGCCATTCTTTCTATGCATAAAAAGTGATGAAATAATTGTGCTTGGTTCCTTTTACTAACTCTTGCATTGTCTAAATTCGACTTCATTTGTTGACAGGAAAACAAAATAACTTGCTTCTGAAGTGATAGTAAATGATACTGTGAAATTTTTCTTTTGAAACTTCTGTAGTCTATCTACTTCCAGTTATGTTGAAGTATTATGTTGATCTTCTGTATTGAAACAGAATTGAACCTTTGAAGTTTTAAAAAAGTTACAGCAGTGTTTATTTTTTCTCAAATAAATCAGTTGTCAGATCGCTGAATGTGATGCTGAGTATCTTACAGGTTATCACCAGTATGCATTGCTGAACTGCTGGGAATGAATTTTCTGGGTGCGACTATGAATATCATAGAATCATAGAATGGCTTAGATTGGAAAGGACCTTAAAGCTCATCCAGTTCCAACCCCCTGCTGCGGGCAGGGCTGCCATCTACTAGCTCAGGCTGCCCAGGACCTCATCCAACCTGACCTTGAATGCCTCCAGGGATGGGCCATCCGTAACCTCTCTGGGCAGTGTGTGCCAGGGACTCACTGCCCTCTGAGAGAATAGTTTATTTCTAACATCTAATCTAAATCTCCCCTCTTTTAGTTTAGAGATATTCCTGCTTGTCCTTTCACTATCAGACTATGTAAAAAATTGGTCTCTCTCCTGTTTGTAAGCTTCCTTGAAGTATTAGAAGGCCACAATGAAGTCTCCCTAGTTCCTAGTCCCTTTTCTAAGCTGAACAAGCCTAACTCCCTCAGTCTTTCTTCATAGGAGAGGTGTTTCATCCCTCTGATTATCTTCATGGACCTGGATCCTCTATGACAGCTCCATGTAATTGTGCTGGAAGTCACAGGCCTGGATGCAGTACTCCAGATGGAGACTCATGAGGGTAGAAGGTCAATTCCTTCTCTCTCCCTGATGGCTACCCTTCTTGTTAATGCAGAGCTGGATACAGTTGGCCTCCTGGGCTGCAAGCACACACTGCGGGCTCATGTCCAGCTTTTCATCCACAAGGACCTCCAAGTCCTTCTTTGCAGGTCTGCTCTCATTGTGTTCTTCTTGCAGTCTGTACACATATCTGGGATTGTCCTGACCCAAGTACAACAGCTTGCACTTGGCCTTGTTGAATCTCATGAGATTTATGAGTCCACTTTTCAAGCTTATCCGGGCCCCTTTGGATGGCATGCCTTCCTTCTGTTGTGTCAACAACAGAACACCACTGAGCACCACACAGCTTGGTATTGTCAGTAAATTTGCTGTGAGTACACTTGGTCCCACTGTGTATGGTGTTGATGAAGATGCTGAAGAGCACTGGTCCCTACATAAACCCCCAGAGGACCCCACTTGTCACCATCCATCACATGGACATAGATCTGTTGACCACAATCCTCTTACTGCAACCATCCAAGCAGTTTCTTATTCATTGAATAATCTACCCTTCAAATCAATATCTTAACAATTTAGAGATAAGAACTTGATGTGGGACCATATCAAAGACCTTGTGTGTGTATACGTACGTGTGTGTGTGTGTGTGTGCGCATATATTCACACGCATATTTGTAGGTACACAGACATAGTATTCAGAGAAGCTGGGATCTTGGAAACAGAAATAATGTGGTTGATTGGAATCAATTCTAGAATAGAGCAGTTGTAGTATTTCAGGGAAATAAGGAGTTGTAATCAGAATGTAAGTAGTCTGCGTGTTCTGTTTCTTTCCGGCTATCCCTGTGAGGTGTGTTTAGAAAGCACGTTATTTTGAAAGGAAGGGCTTTGTCACAGGAAAACATGTCATTCTCAACTCTGGGGAACAATTTTAGGGACTGTTCACCTTTAGATAATTTTTCTGCTAGGAGAGAATTACGAGTACTATAGCTCTGTTTGTAGACTGCTGAATCAGGGATCTACTTGATTTCTATATCGCTAAGCACAGACTTTGTCTTCCCTAGACATAAGCAGTAATGGAAGTGCCGCTGACTGTTTCTTTAATATTCCTGATATTTGAGAATGTAATATTGGGAATGAACCTGCAGAATGAAATAGGTTGCCAAAATGAATAGTATTTAAAAAAGTGTATCTGTAAAATAAAGCATTGGTTGTTTCCTATTTCACTGTTGTGTCCCAGTAGTATTAAGAGATTGCTGGGGTGTATTTAGGAAGGGAAGAAAAGCAGTGTTTGTCTTTTCTGTTGGCTTATGTAGAGAGATCATGATACTGGTATGTCAGCACTGACCGTGTTCTGTTACAAGATAAACGCTAAGTCACACTTTAGGTAACAGCATTAGCCTCAGAGCATGTAGCAGTTTTAATTTTGCTTCTGAGTAGTGCTAATATTTCTCAAATGACCTTCAAAACCTTCAAAATTGTGGTTATTGACCTCAAAGTATGCTGGAGCTTCAGGCTGCAAACTAACATATTAATCCATTAACGGTTGCCAGTAAGCTTAAACCAAACAAACAAAATGTGCTTTAAGCAGGCATTTGCTTTGTCTTACTTTATATAGGGATCTGAAGTAGTTGTGTGCAATCTCTTGCCTGTCAACCATACCAGGAAATTTTATAGGATAAATTTGAAGAAGTTTGCTTTTTTGTCATATTCTTCTGTGAAACAAAGTATGGATGTGTATGATAGCTGCTATTGCTCTTGTGTAGATTTTGAAGTCCAGATGAGAAGGAACACTTTTTCATATGTTCTTACTGAAAAAAGTAAGTTGTTCCACCTAGATGGAAAAATGCAGATTGCCTCAGGGAAAGGAATCTAACACATGAAATACTGAAATGTGAGTAGCAGTGTTGAAAGCAGGCTGGGGTGATGGCTGACAACAAGCTGTATACAACTGTGCAATGTGATATAGTGGTAGAAGAGGCTACTTGAATTCTCTCCTGGGTATACGGAGGTGCACTGCAGAGAGAGGACAAAAATTTGATGTATTTTGTAGAGTTACATATGAAAAAAAGCCTCATGTCTCATTAGATACAGTTTTGAGCTCCAAAGACTGCTACTAGTGCATTTCTGTAGCTTAGAGATTGCTACTCCAAAATATGTTTTCTTTTTTTTTTTTTTTTCCTTTGAGGCTGTTGCCATCTTTTCATAAACAGTTACATATAGGTAGTGATCAGACCAATAGAGAAAAAGGAAAATCCTCTCTTAAGAAGAAACTTAGTTGATCTTCACCCTAGGAAATAAATCTCTAGAGAATGTAAAAGAAACCAACTAACCAAAAAAAACCCAAGCAAAATTAAACTAAACAAGTCAATGACAACAACAAAGCACTGTTCTCAGATTCTGATTTTCCAGTGTTTTGGAGCTGTTGTTATCATCTGTCATTACATTATCAGGACTGTAGAGTGTTGAATACTTTTTTTTGGTTAGCAAAGAATTAGTTATCTGCTGTTGGTGCGTAGGCCACATCTTCAATTTGCTGATGATACCCGTGTCTTTTAAATTTCTTGCATAATTTGTTTCATAATCTAACCACTTCTTGGCAGTGACCCTAGAGCTTCTGAGAGTTATTCTGTGACTTCTGAGAAAACTTAAGATAACTTATATCATTGGAAAATGAAAGTATGCCCTCCGTGTTGTTGCTTGCACTTAGAAGTCTAGCACTGAGCCCTGCTGCTGATAAGAGTTTGCCATATAACTTGTTTGTTTGGAACATTTGCATAAATATTTTCTATGATGTTTTAATTTCAGACATGAAATATAAAGGTTCAGATGTGTTCACACAATACCAGTTTTGATGACAACTTTAGCTTTTGTCTAAACATCTGTTAAATATGACTTGTAATTAAGTAATAAATACTGTTAATTAGCATTTGCACATTAAATATAGAAGCAGTGAATTTCACTGGGTTTTGCAATTCAGACTTCTGGTCAAGTAGTGGTTTTTAATTTGTCGTCACATTTGTTGATCATGTATGTAACAAAGATGAATGCTTATCTTTCTCTGATTTCTAGATGTGAATGAATTGAAAGAATGTCTGCATGTACTAGTGAAGGAACAACAGACTCTGGCCACACAAACTGCCACAACAGCTCTTTCAGCTATGCGGCTAAAGCAGAGGCTTGTTATCTTGGAACGATATTTTATTGCCTTGAACAGAACAGTTCTTCAGGAGAACGTCAAAGTTAAGTGGAAAAGCAATAGTATCCCTCTGCCTACTGTGGACAAGAAAAGGTAACAAGTTGTTTTCATACGTGGACAAGTTTATATTTCTTAAGATACCTGGTGCTATCTACTGTACAGTTTTCCTCCTTGGCAGATGTTTACTTATGATATTGACGGTTTTTATTATAATTCATAGAATCATAGAATGGTTTGGATTGGAAGGGACATTTAAGATCATCTAGTTCCAACTCCCCTGCTATAGGCAGGGACATTTCTCACTAGACCAGGCTTCTCAAAGCCCCAGCCAGCCTGGTCTTGAATGCTTCCAAGGAGGGGGCATCCACAGCCTCTGTGGCCAACCTGTTCCAGTGTCTCACCACCTTAACAGTAGAGAATTTCTTCCTAATATCTAGTCTAGGTCTACCCTCTATTAGTTTAAAGCCATTTCCCCTCATCCTGTGTCTATATGCCCTTATAAAGAAAGCCCTCCCCAGTTTTCCTGAAGGCTGCCTTTAGGTACTGGAAAGTCACTGTAAGGTGCCCTTGGAGCCTTTAGCCTCCAGGCTAAAGGGCCCACAACTCTCTCAGCCTGTCCTCTTGGGGAGGTTCTCCAGCACTCTAATCATCGTTGTGGTCCTCCTCTGGACCCACTCCAACAGCTCCATGTCCTTCTTGTGTTAGGGATGCCAGAATTGGATGTGGTGCTCCAGGTGGGGTCTCACAAGAGCAAAGGGACAGAATCACCTCCCTTGACCTGCTGGCCACGCTTCTCTTGATGCAGCGCATAATACTGTTGGACTTATGGGCTACAAGCATACACTGTTGGCTCACGTTGAGTCTTTCCTCAGCTGACACCCCCAAATCCTTCTCCTTAGGGCTGCTCTCAAACCATTCTCTGCCCAATCTGTATTTGTGCTTGGGATTGCCCCAATCCAGGTGTGGGAATTTGCACTTGGTCTTGTTGAATTTCATGAGGTTGTCATGGGTCCATCTCTCAAGCCTGTCCAGGTCCCTCTGGATAGCATCCCTTCCCTCTAGCATGTCAGTTATCCCACTCATCTTAGTGTCATCTGTAAACTTGCTGAGGGTTCACTTGATCCCAATGTCCATGTCACCTACAAAGGTGTTAAATAGCACCCGTCCCAGCACTGATCCCTGAGGGATGCCACTTATTACTGGTCTCCACTTGGTCATTGAGCTGTTGACCACAACTCTCTGAGTGCAACCATCCAGCCAATTCCTTATTCAGTGAGTGGTCCATCTATCTAAACTATTTTTCTTCAATTTGGTGACCAGGATGTTGTGCGGTGCAGTGTCAGTTCATACTGTAGTTGTTACTCTTTGAGCTATAATCATACTTTCATTGATGTATTCCTTTTGTTCTACTCAGCTAGAACCTACGGAGAGGCCATGTCATGAATGATGCTGGTGGACATTACACTGCTCCAATTACATTATTTATTTTTTATTAATTTTAGTTTGGTTATGTGCATAACAAATTTAAAAATGCAAATACATTAAAATTGAACATAGTTTTCCTTAGCTTGAAGAAGAAATGTTATAATCAGACATTTTACTTGAAAATGTTTCCAGAGAACCAGCTGAATAATAAATTGTCTGGTTGCCTTCCATGTCAAGATAGTTTTTTTGACCTAAAAATAGAAAAATTCTGTCAAGTGAGGCATTAAAGAAGCTTGTCAATTATTGAATTAGACTGCTGTCTGACTGAACAATCAGTTCAGCCAAGGAAATTTTTGTTAGCTATCTCTAGCTTCTAAAACTGAAGGAGACAGTAAGTAGGATTGTAGACTAGTTATTATGGGATTGTTCTGACAGTGATGTCTTTCACTGAGCAGTCTGTTCTCTGAAGAATGTTTTTTCAGTTCTGATTCAAAAGAACACTAATGTATTTAAGTTACCAGACTGCTGAAAATGGCAGTTTAAAATTTCTCTGTCTTGAAAGAAGTTCTGAGTAGTTCACTTTCATTATCATGTGAGATAAAAATAAAAGGATTGTCTTCCTAGGAGAGAACAGTAGAGAATTAAAAGCTTACTTGATTAATGTGATAATATGATTAAAAAGTAAAGTTGATAGAAATGTTTTTAAGTTTGTTGGGTATTAATAAAAATTCAAGCTCTCTTCTGTACACAAACCAATACAGAGGCTGCAAAGTGAGAAATGTGAGATAAGTGAGACATAGGACACTTGAGTGGAAAGACAGACAATGACAAAAGTAATGAAATTATCTGTAATTGAATGTTCACAAATAAAAAAAGTCTGTGAATCTAGTTTATACAGTTCAAATACACTAGCAGTACAAACAGCCTGGATAAATAACAAGTATGTGAAATATTTTACATCTGTGTATTTTTAGTAAACTATTGTAAGATCACTCTAAGTAAGTTCTTCTTCAGACACTTTTCTTATGGCAATGATGGCAGTCTGGTTTGTTTATTCTTTATGAAGCCTTTTGTTGTCAAGGATTGAATTAGTTGGGTTTTGGATCAGATGAGGTTAAATTTTGGTTGTTGACATTTTGAGGCAGTGACAATTATTTATAAAAATTGTATAATTACATATGCAGGTATATAGATAAATTATAAAATTGTCAAGTACATACATTGTGTAATTATTACTAATCTCTGTAGTTGTTAAATACATATATTTTAAAGCTGTATAGACACAATGCATATGTATTTTTTTTTCCTTTAGCCCACGACCTGTAGGCAAAGGTGTTGAAGGGCTTGCACGAGTTGGATCCCGGGCAGCACTTTCATTTGCATTTGCATTCCTCCGTAGAGCGTGGAGGTCAGGTAGGTCTGCCCTGTAGCAGCACATTGTATGTATTTTTGATTAGAAGACAGGTGATTCATTGAATCATGTGTCTGTAATAAATGTATAGCTCTGTACAAACACTTACGTATGTTAAGTCTTCCATAATTGTATTTTATGTTTATAAGGTATTAGAAAACCAGCAGTACTGTTGATCAGAGATGCCTGAGCAGATTGCCATCCAAGCCAATATGGCTGCTGTATTGTGCTGGGTTACTTTTAGACTTAGCAATACAAATTCAGTTTTGTCAATGGTTTACGGCCCGGTTCGTCCCGGTTCTGTGACCAGCGGGGTGGAGGGATCTGCAGATCCACGCCTCCGGAAAAGGGAAACAGGGGACCCCAAAATAATTGAAAACAGCAGCAATGATCTGAGGTGAAACAAACTCATTTACTAAATACAGTATCAGCTAAATATAATAAGAGAAAGTGTGTGCAAAAGGTGGATAGGCCTCACCACAATGCTGAGGTGAGAAGTGCAGCCCAGTTGAGCCGATGAAGGAAAGCAGATGGAGAAGCATAGGCGAAGAAGAGCAGGTGAAGAAGAAAACAGCAGGTGGCCTTGTCAGAAGTTACATCTCCTCGCTGACTGCAAAGCCCCTGGGGAATGTAGTTCTTTCCTCCAGACAGGCACCCGGAACTTGAGCATCAACACTCAAATCCCCAGTGCATTACATGATGTTATGATGTGGAATACTGATAACCAAAAATTATAAAACCATGACAAGTTTTCATGAAAAGAATACATTATTAATACCAGGTTTTGGAAAATGTGTATATATTCTTCAGACAAGATAGGTTGCAATGTAACTGCAGGATAGTAGTAGTTTAGAAAAGAATTTTGGAGCAGCAGTGTGAAAAGTGTATTTAGATTGCGTACTTGTCAACATCTGTCATTTTTCAAAGGCTGGCAATCAAAAGTTTGAGAATTGTCACCTTGACTTACCTATTTGTCTCAGTCTATGCTGTTTGTTCAGATTGCAACAGTTTGGATCTTTGTCCAGGCTAGTTGTTTTTCTGAATACCTCAGCAGGTGCATGGTGGGACAGGTTGTTTTAAGGCTTATCACCTTTCTGAAAGCATTTTTTGTGAAGCAGGTTGTTTTTCAGAAGTCTTGCAGTCAAAATGTTTGTGTGAAAATTGAGAGCTGGTAACATATTATTAAGTAACTTGTAACTTGAGACCAAGAAAATCCCCCTGCAAAATTCTGTATTAAAAATTTCTGTACCTTCTGTGAAGTTGTAGCTAGTATTCCTGTGATCCTTAGGTGAAGATGCAGACCTGTGCAGTGAACTGTTACAGGAATCACTTGATGCGCTACGAGCTCTTCCAGAGGCATCTCTTTTTGATGAAGGGACAGTATCTTCCGTGTGGTTGGAAGTGGTGGAACGAGCTACTAAATTCCTAAGGTCTGTTGTGACAGGGTAAGTTTATTTTTTTGAGTATTGCTGAAGTATCTGTTTAATGGCAATTTTAATGGCAAACTTGCATCTCCTACCAAATGATGGTGTAAGCAGAATATTTTACAAAAAAATAAAAAGGTAAGTTTTCTAATTTTACACCAAGCAAGTAAATGGTACATAAATTGTTGAAATGATGCTCTTTAAACATGATTTAATTCTTTTAACTTCTTAAGAAAACTCTAAACTTGAGTATTCTGAATCACTCTGTATTAGACCCTCCCTAAAAATATTATATCATTAATGTAAGTTGTATCCATAAAAAGAAAGCTTTTGGTAGTACAGTATTTGCGTACGCTTAATTGTGCCTTTGCAGCATAGTAATATAATACAGACTTGTATGCATAGAGAGGGAAATAAAGATACTCCCTTTAGACTTGGAGTGCTCCCCTACTTTTACCTATTATAAGATGACTCTTAAATGTGCTCTGTTACAATTGTTACAAAAAATTTTCTTTTGAATACTGCAAATACACCTCTACAGTAAATATCGTAAGGAATATTTGCGTTTCACCTGTGAAAAATGTGTTTTTCATGTTTTTAGTATATTTAAGAGAGCCGAAGAATACATGGTGAAGCCTGGGGCAATTTAAATTCTAGTGCCACTCCAAAAAGTTTCCTTAAGAAGAAAAGCTAACACTTTCCACATATATTTTCATTAAGAATTTTAAATTATTCTGTAAGTTTAGTGCTTTTTGATGTGTGGTTTTGTTTAAGAAATATCTATTGTTTCTAGTTCTTTCTTAGCTAATGTATATTGTTTGATGTTTAAACAGAGATGTGCATGGAGCTCCCAGTACCAAAGGACCAGGGAACATTCCATTGCAAGACCAGCACTTGGCACTTGCTATATTGCTAGAACTGGCGGTGCAGAGGGGCACGCTAAGGTGAGTAGCGTGAGCACTCTGATGTTTTTAGCTGTCATTGCTAATGGAATGCCTTGAGCAATGCCTGTCTTCAGTTTTCTTTGGTTTTATGTAATTGTGACTCAAAGCACACAAACATTTTCTGCAATGCAGTAAAATTAGCTAGATTGCAATATGCGTTTTTGATATTTTGATCTCTCTTTCAAATGGAAAGATGTGGTTTCTGATATTATTAAATTAAAAATGTAGAATGTAACATATCTTAACCTAAAATGGTTTCCTGAGAAATGTCTGCTAATGAAAGATGTAAACTTACTTTCTCTTTCAGCCAAATGTTGTCTGCAGTTATGTTGTTGCTTCAGCTCTGGGATAATGGAACAAGGGAAACTGATAATGAGCGATCTGCACAGGGAACAAGTGCACCCCTTCTACCTTTGTTACAAAGATTTCAGAGTATAGTGTGTAATAAAGATGTACCCAATTCTGAGGAAGAGATTCAGGTACTTATCCTTGGCTTATGCATAAGGGACAAATTTTATTGGTTGGCTAAATTAACTACAAAAAAAACTATCCAAACAAAATTTGGGCTTACTTGAACAATAGTATTTTCTAGGTGATGCGTGTGTGTGTGTGTGCATATGTATGTAATGCATTCATTAGTGTTTAGTTTTATTTGTACTTCTGTGTTTTTGGAGATAGGTGAAGGAACTCCATAGTACACTGATAGGTAAATGTTGTGTTCCAGAGCTAATGCTTTTGTAATAAGTAGTTACAGACATGGCCTGTTACCTTTTTTGCATATTTGGATTTTTTATATAGTTAATTCAACTGCAACTTTCAGCAGATACTACTGAGATTGTGAGTGTAATAAAACTATTTACTGCATTTTATCAACTTCTTGTTTATTCAGTTATCACTACAGTTATCACTATATTTTCTCAACATGTGCATTTGAGATTTCCCTTCAAGAAAGAGCATGTGCAGAGTTGAATCAGTTTATCTTGTGCAAATACTCAAGTATGTTCTTTATCTATTTGTGTAGCAGCATGGAAATACTCAAATATTCTTCCGACTACTCTTTCTTCCTTTTCAGCTTCTGACCTATCCTCTGAGTCCAAACGAAAGTTTTCTTAGGTATCTGACTTTACCACAGGACAATGAACTAGCAATTGATCTGAGACAAACGGCTGTTGTGATCATGGCCCACTTGGATCGTCTTGCCACTCCATGTATGCCTCCACAGTGTAGCTCTCCTACATCTCATAAGGTAACTTATGCAACATCAAATTTAATGTATTTCCTGAAATTGCAACTAGTTTTCAGTTTCAAAGTTAGCAACTCTGAAGATTGACTAATTTTCCTTCTATATTTTCACAAAGTAACTTTGAGTTGCCTGAATTTGTTTCGATATCTTTAATGGCATTCAGAACTCTCTCAGTCAGTCTAAGATTGTAATTCTGTGGTTTGGGAACCATTCTTTCTTATCACAACACCAAGGCTAATTCAGCTGTGTTTTCAGCTGTTCCCATTGTTTATCAGAGAAGATTCTCAAGACCAGACTTAATATATGTTGGGTATTTGACAAAACCAACAGAAAAAAACAACAAATCCAGCTACCTCAAATCCCAGTTAGAATTAAGCTTCCCATGTTGAAAATCTCTGTACACTTGATTCAGATATGTATGGCATGTTCTGTTGGAGATTAAAGTGAATAATATACATGTAAATCTTTATTTCTGATACCCTGTTAATAGTTAAGCTTCATTGACTACTGATAGTAAACAATAATAATAATAATCTTCAACATGCTTTTTAAATAAGTTGCATGTTTCAAAATAAATGCTTACAGAATCTCTTATTTTCTAGGGTTCTTTGCAGGAGGTCATTGCTTGGGGTTTAATAGGTTGGAAATACTATGCTAATGTGAGTGGTCCAATTCAGTGTGAAGGACTTGCCAGTCTTGGTGTTGTGCAGATTGCCTGCGCAGAGAAACGTTTTTTAATATTATCTAGGAATGGGCGAGTTTATACACAAGCATACAACAGTGATACACTGGTGAGTTTTATCTTTCTGCTTTCAAAAACATGTTCTCTTAGGCATTATGGCATACCATAGGTCTGCTGTTTAAATATCTTGGAAGAGTAGGGAATGCATGCTGATTTTAGTGAGCTTTTATTTCTGTTTTTGAATTTTCAGAAGTAGTGGCTTTGATCTTTTCTGTTGGTTTAATTAAATGTATCTAATTTCCATAGTTTCTGTCAAGCTAGAGGATTAGAGTAGAGTGATAATTGCTTTCACTGATATGCTGGCCTTGGAAACAGCATAGAAATTGGCAGATATTAAATGTATTTTAGTTTAGTAGTGTAACCCCATTCTCAAACTGCAGTTTCTCAAACAAAAATATTTGTCACTAAGATTGTCTCTAAGATAAACAGAATTTCATATATATAGTTTTGACTTTCTACGTATGGGAAAAAATAACTTCACAGTATAATTTTTATCAGATTTAAATAGTAATTTGACCCTTTTTTTCCTTAAGCTTACATTGATTTGTTAGATTTGACATGTTTGATAAAACCTTGGGAAAAGTAGTTCCTGGAATACATAAGAAATTGTTATAAGTTAATTATTTTTGTTTGTCTCACAGGGACCACAGCTGGTGCAGAGTCTAGCTTCCAGAAATATTGTGAAGATCGCAGCACATTCGGATGGGCATCACTATCTTGCTTTGTCAGCAAATGGTGAAGTTTTCTCTTGGGGTTGTGGAGATGGTGGAAGACTAGGCCATGGTGACACAGTGTACGTAATAAACAAATAAATATATTTTTTGCCAGTGGTCTGAATTCACACTGTAAACTGTTTGCTTGTGTATACAAGCGCCCATAAGAAGTATTGCTGAAATATACCACTCTACAATGAGTCCATGAGTGAAAGGTTTAATGCTCTCTGATTGTGATTTATTAAAGGATGCGTGTACTCTTTCAGTCATTATCTGGCAAATTAGGCAAGTAAGAGACATTGTTAATAACCATGTTTCAGATGCTCTTCCAGTTGTATAGTTGTGACCATTTCAGCAAGCAAATTAGCTGTTAATTTTGGCATAGTAACTGACCATTCCTATGTACATAAGGCGTTACGTGTTTTGTCATTATGACAATTTGTTTATCAAGAATTGCTTGCTGTAATGACAAAACATGTAACACCTTATGTACATACTTTAGACAGTTCCATTAGATAAGAAGATTGAGATTCGTAGCCTCAGAAACTTTGTTACTATACAAAACAAGATAAAATATAACTGTTATTCCAATTTTGTTTTAATAATTTGGTTTGTTAATTTACTAAATATTTCACACTTATGTTGAGCATTTCACTTGCAGTTGTGGTATTAAACCAATTATTTCTGCATATTTTCTCTTCCAGTATTCTTAGTTCTGTTTTTGTGCTACTTTCTGAAGCACTTGTAGGTAGAGGGTGTAATAGTGAATATTATCAGGCCTTTTATTTGTGGTTTTATAAATCCACAGTGCATTTTTCTCTAGGAACATTGATTCAGATGTCAGTGTATGATCATCTTTACAAATGCAGTCATATTACGTACATAATTCTTCTTCTGTCCCTTCCCACACTGAACAATAACATTACTGTCCTCCTCTTGTGTAGGGGCTCTCTTTGAAAAGGAATATTCTGTAAGAGTGCAAGTGTAAGATACATTTTAGTTGTTGTATCTTCCCTCAGAGTTGAATGCCCTGTAAAGCATTGAGTTACTACACTAGGATTTGAACTGTCATAAAATTATTTGTTCAGAAATAGCATTTAAAGGTAATAATTTTTACAGTAGGCTAAGTTATTTTTGAAAAACACTTCATTAATGTAATTGGAAATACAAATCTTAGTTGTCAGACGTTCCTTCAGTGGTTTGTATGCTGTTAAACAATCTGAACTTTATTTTTGGCTTATAACTCTATTTTGGTACTTCAGACTGCTACTAAGATTTGTAGGTAGAATTGCATCAGTTATTTTCTAACAAATATGGCCCACCTTTATGTACTCATCTGATTACTGTTTGTGAAATATGTTTCCTTCTTTTTCAATAGCCCTCTGGAGGAACCAAAATTGATATCTGCTTTATCTGGAAAGCAAGCTGGGAAACATGTTGTTCATATAGCCTGTGGAAGCACTTACAGTGCAGCCATTACTGCTGAGGGAGAGCTGTATACATGGGGACGAGGAAACTACGGCAGGCTTGGTCATGGTATGTTAAAATCAGTTGTTCGTCAAGTAATTGTTAGTGCTTCCTTCAAACATTCTTTTATCCAACCTACCTATGACTGATTTGAGAAGCCTGGGTGTTTTTTTTATGAGAAGGATTGTATCAGAACTGCTAAAGCTCTGAATTCTGGATAGGGAAGAAAAATCTGCATTGTATTGTCCCTTCCCTTCCTTGCAAAGCAAAAACTGTCTTGTAAGTTAAATCGGTATTGGGTATCTATGAAACTATATGGGAGCTCAGTCATGAAGTCATGATACACAAAACAGATATAACACCCTTCACCCCCCTCACCCCCCTTCCCACATCCCCTCAAGCAGCAAAGCATTCAAAACCAACCAAATGGAATCAAACTGAAGAACCCATCAAGCCAGATTAGTTTTACTAATCAGAGAGCTGTTTTGTTTTGAAGGTTCCAGTGAAGACCAGACCATCCCAATGCTGGTCACGGGGCTGAAAGGTCTCAAAGTTATTGATGTATCATGTGGAAGTGGAGATGCTCAGACTCTTGCAGTTACTGAAAATGGTTAGTAGCAAAATGAAACACTTAAGCTTAACTTTTTCTTTCATTCTAAATATGCTTTATTTCATTCTAAGCAGATAGTCTGCTTATTTATAGTGGCTTAAATTCTTTTTGGGGAGATACATATATGTGCATTTATCTATTTTACATATATTCTGTGCAAATTTATGTGCATGTATATATTCAGTATATTCATTTAGAATATGAAAAAATTTATTTAAATTTGTATACATTTCAGATAGCTATGTAAATATATAATAAATAAAATATTAATATATATGCATCTACATTTTATGCATTGTCTAATTAAATAACTCGTGTTGTCACAGCAGCAAGATTTTTTGATTGTGTTGTCTATATATTAGCCCATGGGAAAGTGCCAAACGAGATTCTATTGGAATTGAACTTCCCAGCATCCCAGAACTATATGCCTAGTTTGAGACAGATTCAGAATCTGAATTAAACTATGTGGGGCTATGCACCCAAGTCATTCTTTAGAAGGGAAAGAACTCTTGAAAGCTGATTGTTCTACTAAAATACAACTGGTTGTGGTGATACACAATTTAAAAGCTGAGATTTGCTCGTCCAGGAAGTGAGAACACAAATTTGAATTTTTTTTTTTTGAAACTGATTCCCTTCTTTCATGCTTCCATTGCTTATTAGAGTACCTTGCAGACTAACTTACACAAGGAATGAATACATTCTAGAGTGTAAAACAAAGCTTTCTTTTCAGAAATTTCCTAATCAAGGCTTTGGATTCAGTGGTGCATTTCAAAAGATGATGATAATAGACAATGGCACTTTTCATGTCATTTTGTGAAATTGGTTGAATGACAAGAACTGAAAATGAAGAGCTTTTTCAAACAATTTGACCCTTCACTGTGGAAAAAAATATTTTACAAGTTCTTATTAACTGTAGTGATATGATTTGCAACAAATTCTCTACTGCATATGCTTTTTCAGGTCTTTTTGCATGTTGATGAACTTTAAATGAGTTACACATTTATGCCTAGTTTTGTCAACATGAGAACTTCTCAGATCAGGAGTCACTGTTCAGATCTTTCTCATCCTTATTTTCTTATCTGTCTTATTTTCATGAACTATTAGACATAACTGATACTCCTAAAGTATAATTTGAAAATTCTGCTGATTAGAGAATCCCAGGTTTTGAAGAACTTGTTTGTCAGAGCAGATAATTCTTTAAAAATGAAAAAGCGGTGCAGTATTTCTGATTTTCTTTCTCTTGTTTTAAAGGCCAGGTGTGGTCTTGGGGTGATGGTGATTATGGAAAACTAGGAAGAGGAGGCAGTGATGGCTGCAAGACTCCCAAGTTGATAGAAAAGCTCCAAGACCTGGACATTGTCAAAGTACGCTGTGGAAGTCAGTTTTCTATTGCTTTAACCAAAGATGGCCAGGTTTACACCTGGGGAAAAGGTGACAATCAGAGACTTGGGCATGGAACAGAAGAACACGTTCGATATCCCAAACTACTGGAAGGCTTGAAAGGTAATTATCAGAGGTGGAAATAGTTTTGTTGTTGATGGAACCTTTAACTGGACACTAATGATCTAAACTATAAGAATGGCAATACCACATACTCTGCTGTCATACTTTATGCTGGGCTAGTGGCATTGAAAAAGGTAATAATGTGTATTTCCCGTCTCTTCTGCCTTTTATACCTTTAAGTTCAAGAGGCTCAGAGCCACTATGTTAGAACTACTTTAAATGCTGCTTGTCTTTATGTTGTACTCATCCTAATGCTTTGCTTTTCTTAGATTCACAGAAAAATTATTGTATAAGATGTGTATTTTTTGTATTGTTATGCAAGTATTTTTCACTGGTTTGTAACAAGGAGAGTTATTTCTTGAATTTGATAGAAACCTGTAGTTCTGTAGGAGAGGATGTGAAAGAAACCTCTTTAATTGCACTGTCTTTCCTAAAACTGTTGTTCATATGCATTGTGTGGTCTAATTGAAACTAATGAGTACAGTACAACTTCGCAGTCTCAGTGTGTAAGTGGGTAGATCTTCTAATAAACCTTTCCTGAAAAAGTATCCTAGTACAAGGGGTACAGAATAGTAGCAGTTTGTTTTGAACTTGTGGACTTTCACACTTTGCTCGTTTCTTAAGAAACTTGAAGTATTTCCTTCATTTTTCTTTTGCTGTTCTTTTCCAGTATGCTACTACTAACATCCATAATATGTTGACATTCAATTAGAGCTGTAATTAGCACAGTTCTCCTTACCTCTGACATTTTTTCTGTTAATGATTGTAATCTAAGTTGTTTTCAATATTTGACTTATTTTTCAGGAAAAAAAGTGATAGATGTGGCAGCTGGATCTACACATTGTTTAGCACTGACTGAAGATAGTGAAGTGCATAGCTGGGGGAGCAATGATCAGTGTCAACACTTTGACACTTTACGGATCACTAAACCAGAGCCTGCAGCCCTCCCAGGATTAGACACAAAGCATATTGTTGGAATCGCTTGTGGTCCTGCTCAGGTAAGTTTTATTTTTGATTTGTTAGTTGTGATTTTTCTTTGTCTCTCTCTAGGACTAGTTTTGTATGCTAATCCCGATCTCTCTTTCAGTGCTTGCATGACTTCTCTTATTTTTTATTCTGAACAGATGAAAGCTTGGTAAAAAAAACACACAAATCATATGCAATTGCTTTGCCAAAAAAGAGATGACTAGCTTTCCCTCTGGATATTCTGAGAAATACTGATATTCTTCCACTCCATCCCAATACAGCAGTTGAAAACCTGTGTAGCTGAATGTTTACTCCAGCAAAGATAATGAGATATTTGGATTGCCACAACAGCACTTTGGAAAATGTGATAATAATGAGATTAGTAAGGTTTTGTGTGTATATGTAGAGATGCAAGCAGAGGTATCTCTTCATCAGATGTGCTAATGTAATTTCTTTGTCTTCTGTTACTGCTCAAAAGCAGGAGTGTGAAACTATTGTCTGTTTTTAATCAGTGTTCTTATTTTTGAGAAATAACAGTTGAATTTTGCATTTCTTTTCCGTTTGTAGAGTTTTGCTTGGTCATCATGTTCAGAATGGTCAATAGGCTTGCGGGTTCCTTTTGTGGTGGATGTTTGCCCCATGACGTTTGAGCAGTTAGATCTTTTACTGAGGCAAGTGACGGAGGGAATGGATGGCTCTTCTGACTGGCCTCCTCCTCAGGAAAAGGAATGTATGGCTGTGGCAACATTAAACCTTCTAAGGCTTCAGGTACCTTCAGTTTCTTACATATTGAGCATTCAGTGAAATAAATATTACAATAATTTATAATTATATTATAAATAAATATTCAAAGGAAGTTTGATGGACAAATGTAGCAGATTTAACGTGCTTTAAAATGTTTTTATTGATTAGGAAATGAAATGAATGCAATATCACTTTCTATTCTCTGAAATTTTGCAGCTGATGGTTGTTTTTAACTGTGACTTACTTTACAGATCAGAAATATCTTTATCACCTCCCTTTCCCCAGAAAGCTTTTCTTCTCTTCACAGCGTTTGGATCTTATTAAATACAAACTATAAATATAAAATATAAATGGCTTAGGCTTTTTATGCTCTTTGGGATTTTGAGCATTTCTAATATTTTTAAATAGCATTTCCAAAAGTGTGTGTCCTCTTTAGAAGACACCTACTCTTGCTGAAGATGTGCTACTTTTCCCAGTGTAAATCTAGAAATGGAGAAGATGCTTACATTACTCTTTAGGTTATTAGGGTTCAGAATTTTAGGGGTATAGTTCGTAGTCTCTGGGTATTCATTCAAATTTAGTACAAGTTTATGCAAGCCAGCATTTCCCCATTAAATTTTACAGATTTGCAGATGAGATGTATCAGATATAATTTAGGTCAGTGAGCTTACTCACTTGCTCTAGGACTGATTTGTTTTTTCATTTCTGTGTCTCTTCATTGTTAAAATTTGCCCTTATTTTTCTTTCTTTTTTTTCTCTTATTTTTTTAGCTTCATGCTGCCATTAGTCACCAGGTGGATCCAGAATGTCTTGGCTTAGGTTTGGGCGGTATACTGCTCAATAGCCTTAAACAGACAGTGGTGACACTAGCAAGCAACGCTGGTGTTCTTAACACTGTGCAATCCGCCGCTCAAGCAGTGCTGCAGAGTGGATGGTCTGTGTTACTGCCAACAGCAGAAGAACGAGCTCGGGCTCTCTCAGCACTCTTACCCAGTGCAGGTTGGTCTTAAGATGAAAAGCTCTTTGGTGCTCGCCTTTCTTGGTCATTAATAGTTTTTTCTGTTCTTAGTTTCAGGGAATGAAATGAATGTAAGTCCAGGCCGTAGATTTATGATCGACCTCTTGGTGGGCAGCTTGATGGCTGATGGAGGCTTAGAGTCTGCATTAAATGCTGCCATTACTGCAGAAATTCAGGTATGCTTCAACAGCTTGACAGTTATGTATAAATAGAGTAAGAAGATATATCGAGTGGAATTATCCTCTCTTGACCTGAAACTTGAAATGTGAGCCAGTGTTTGTATGAAGGTATGAATCATGTTCTCCTTTTTAGAGGAGTGTTTCTTATTGTTGCCTAGAGCGATGATTTTAGCAACTGTAACAAATATTTTCATAAAGCTTTGTGAAAGAGACATAATTTCACTAAGTGCTTTAGAGCTTTCTGTGGATTTATTGAGCTCTTTGCTTTCTTGATTCCGATCATACTTTTCCAGCAGAAATGTCATCAGAATTACTTAAGAATTAAGGATGAGTGAATTCTTTGCAACATTTCAAATTTCTGTAGTCTCAGTTTAGCTTGACTAGTTATAGACTGGATGAAAGAAATATTTTGCATATATTGCCTTCTCCAATATGCCGTCAGAGATGGGACATCCTTTTTACAGACTGCTTTAAATTGCTGTATTTATGTATGAAAGTGAAAGTATGCTAATATATCCTAATGTATTTCCTTTTTCTGTTCCTTTCCACTGTTGGTAAATGAGAGGGGTTTTGATATTAAGTGTGTGCATTAAGTTTTGCTTTACGCATTAGTATTAGTACTTACTACTAGCATTAGTGTTTTTGTGTTTATTTTATTTTATTTTTTTTAACATTTAAAGACATGCAAGACCATTTAATTCTTAAACACGTCTACTAGGACGTATACATTATAGTGTAGATCAGAGATGCCTGAGCTAGCTTTAGATATAAGCTGAAAGTGATCTAGGTGGTAGGTGGTAGCATACTGCACTGCTCAGGGTAATTTTGATTCATTGCAACTTGGGTAAATTAGTTTCCACGGAGTTTTGTATGTCTATATTTCAGTAGCAGATCTAATCCAGGTTCTGCAGTGGACTGGATTTGTTACATTTATAAATAGAGAGTGAACGTGCCTTCATTTTTAAACTGTGCAGCAGGTGCTGTCATGTCAAAACATTAACGGAATAGAAATAAATTGTTAACTTCATTTGGTGTAAGCAGAATTCTGAATTTGTCTAGCCTTGTTTCCTCCTCTGCTTTTTCTTTTTATGTTATGATTGTTTAAAAAACAAACAAACAAACAAAACCCCCATCCTGCATCATCCATATGGAAAACAATGTACACATTTGTCTGGTAGGAATTGTTTCATTCATTCTGGCATAGGTGGAAGTCATTTTATCTTATTTTCATGAACACTTACTTTACTTGAGCGAAATGTTTCATAATACAGTTGCTTTTTCTTTTTTTTTTTTTCTTAAACTTGTTTTACATTTTTAGGATATAGAAGCAAAAAAGGAGGCACAAAAGGAAAAAGAAATTGATGAACAAGAAGCAAATGCATCTACGCTTCATAGGAGTAGAACTCCACTGGACAAAGACCTTATTAATACTGGAATCTATGAATCTGCAGGAAAGCAAAGTTTACCATTAGTTCAGTTAATTCAGCAGTTACTAAGGTAATTTCTTCACATTTATTTTATTTTTGTACAGAACATGTTTAGAGGGGCATTTCAGAAGCTAGTCAATTTAAGGATGACTAGTGAGCAAATAAATGCAGTCTTCTGCTAGAATTTTATTTCCGCAGAATTCAAGGTATTGAACATCCTCCTAGCTTGTATGGACCTGTGCCATTCTATGTAGGAGAGAAGTACAATACTGCAATTAATTACCCAATTTTTAGAAAGACAGGCCACTTTGCTGTTAAGAGTAGGTAGATCTGCATAGATGTATTTAGAACTGAACATTTTGCATCAATGATTACATCTGGGGCTTTTGATGAGGATGAAATCTTGACAGTGTGAAAGAATTGTTGAATATGTGACCTTTAGGATGCTGAGTATTTAACAGATAATAGAGTGCTTCTTCATTAAGTGTGATGGTAGCCGTGTAATTTAATCAGTACTGAGACTCTTCTGAACTAGATTGTATCAGTGCAGACATGTTTTTGTAATGTGTAATGACAAAGATTGATGTGTTTTAAGTACACTCACAAAAAAAGCTTGAGTTTTTTGGGTACTATAATGCAAAGAAAGGGACACCACCCTACCAAAAAAAAAAAAAAAAAAAATTGTTTTCTATTAAATTAATGTTTTTCTATAAAATTGGTTTCTATTCACACACACAAAAAAAGTTTCTTGTATGTTGGTGAGAAATTCCAGAAAAGCTTAACCTAGATTTCTATGGCCTGTCTTTGCTATCAACTCTTAAGTACTGTACAACACTTGTACCAATCAGGAACATCGCATCACAGACGATAGCCAAACTGAAAGATGTTGCTCGTCGCATTTCTTCCTGCATGGACCATGAACATTTTAGCAAAGAGAGATCTGCTTCTCTGGACCTGTTGCTCCGTTTTCAGCGTCTGCTTGTTAGTAAACTTTACCCAGGAGATTGTGTTGGGCAGGTCACTAATACATACAGTAAGTTACCTTCAAAGAGGGATTGCCATTTCAGAAGTGTATGACAGTTTTTCAAGTCTTTCTTGAACACCAATGTGGTGCTTTTCCTGCTTTTTATACAGGTCCTGACCAATTAGGTGTTGGCTCTTTATTGAAGAAATACACTGCTCTTTTGTGCACACACATCAGTGATATACTTCCTGTGGCAACCAGCATTGCTTCTACTAGTCATAGGCATTTTGCAGAAGTGTCTTATGTTGTGGATGGAGATTTAACAGGTAGGTTGTTATTAGCTGTTCCCCCTTCCCTCTGATAAGATAATAACATTATGTTGTAAATGTTCTTGAAAGTGTTAAATGTGTTAAAAATAAATAAAACTAAAAAAAGGAGTCTAATTAATATTTAGATTGGTAAGAGAGAAGGAGAACAAATTTAAAGGGGGAGTGAGAAAAGACTGTTGTACTAAAACAGTAATAGGAAGTAGAGTGTGTTGCCTCGTGATTTTCTTTCATGATGCTACAAATCCAAGTCTTCAAATATATCTGAATAATGGCTGTGTTTTCCATGCTTTAGGCATCCTTCTTCCAGAATTGGTAGTATCTATAGTGCTACTCCTCAGCAAAAATGCTGGATTAATGCAGGAAGCTGGTGCAATCCCTCTGTTGGCTGGTTTGCTGGAACATCTAGACAGATTTAACCATTTAGCCCCTGGGAAGGAAAGAGATGACAATGAGGATTTAGCATGGCCAGGAATAATGGGTATGTACAAATACTATCTGGACTATTTATTTCTGTTTTCATTAAGTAGTTATGTGAATAGGTTTCTATTCACAAACATCTCTTGGGAAGGGAATTCTGCTTTACAGCACAAATTTTTATTAACTAATTAATTAGGCAGTATTTCTGCCAGTAAACTCAATATATCTTTTAGGCATAGGGTTAAGCAGGTTAAATGCAGCTTTTCAGAAAAGTAGATCACAACATTTAGCATTTTGCGTAATTTACAACATCCCATTTCATTTTTGCATTTAAAAAATGTGGATTTAGACTGAAACTAAATGCATATGCAACATCTTGCAGGCAAGCATGTACTAAACTGAAGTAATTTTCAGGAAAATCAAATAGAGTAGTAACTTTTCAGGATAGTGGTTGTACTGCTCTGCCTCCAAACAAAAACAGCGGTGTAGCTGTGCAGTGCCTGATCTATCTCAGTGAGATAGTGAGATACACTGATCATTACTGCATAAAATAGAGCATAGACACAATTTGATCGCAAACCATACATACAGGAATATGTTAATAGTTATTTTGACTTTGGAACATGTCAAAAACCAGGCAACCGTTGAGTAGAAATAAAGAGTTTGGGATTAAATGACTATTAAAAAGATGTCCAGTAAAGCTTTTCTGTATTTCTGTTGATAAATTCTCTGTTCTTTTTTATATCCATAGGTTCATTTTTTACTGGCCAGAGTTGCAGAAATAATGAGGAGGTAACACTTATACGTAAAGCTGATCTAGAGAACCACAACAAAGATGGAGGATTTTGGACTGTGATTGATGGGAAAGTATATGATATAAAGGATTTTCAAACTCAGTCTTTAACTGGCAATAGTATACTTGGTGAGAATCAGCATCTGAATTCAAGGCACAAATAACTTCTGCTTCTAAACTAGATGGCATAAACAGACTTTTAGATATTATACTCACTGCTTCATTCTCTCATTAGCTCAGTTTGCAGGTGAGGATCCAGTTGTTGCTTTGGAAGCTGCTTTGCAGTTTGAGGACACACGAGAATCAATGCATGCCTTCTGTGTTGGCCAGTATATGGAGGTAAAAATGTTATAATAGATGTACAGTTCCTAAAGTAAAGTATTGCTTTGCTTTCAGTATCCTTGTTGGAACTCTGTACTAGCTTTCAACTCATCCTTCTTTTAACCAGCCTGACCAGGAAGTGATTTCAACACCAGATCTCAGTACTTTGTCATCACCTTTAATAGACACAGAAAGAAATTTGGGCCTTCTCCTTGGACTACACGCTTCTTACCTAGCAATGAGTACACCACTTTCTCCTCTGGAAGTTGAATGTGCAAGTAAGCAAAACGTTATTTTGATTTGTCAAAGTATGCAAAAAAATAAAACCAAATTAACAGATTGTCTTGAGTTCTTCAGAAAATAGCAAAAATGAAGTTCTTTACTCTTAGCATTAATTACTGCTATGCTCATCAAGGTCCAAGCATTTAGCACGATTTAGATGAGAGTTGCATGATAATTTTGAACAATTAAACATCAGACATTTAGTAATATGCAAAAGACAGAATGTTGAAAGAGAAAGCTGTGTAACTGCTATCTCTGTAGTAAAGCTCACTCACTATAGAGTGCCTGAAGCATCTGGTCTTGGATTATATCATGTTGAATATCTTAATTTTAGTGACTAGAATGTATACTGTTATATTAATCACAGAAAAATAGTTGAGGCCATATTATCTCTCAACAAATGATGGCAGCTTTGCTACTTCATTGTTTCATCTTAGTTATAGAATCCTATTTTAATCTGAAAAAGCTTCAGCAAATAGAAGAGGTGCTAAACCTTCTGTACTGAGCTGTGTGTGCTTTCATTTCCAGGATTTGTTGAGTCTTGATAGTTAAACTTTCCTTAGAATTTACATTTGCATTTTTTAAAATTCTAGAATGGTTGAAGTCATCTATATTTTCTGGAGGCTTGCAAACTAGTCAGATTCATTACAGTTACAATGAGGAAAAGGATGAAGACCACTGCAGTTCACCTGGGAATACAACCCCAAACAAATCAAAACTGTATTCACATCGATTAACTCTGAGTGACCATTCACAGCCCTTTCTCCAAGCTATTGCAGATAACAATATTCAGGATCACACTGTGAAGGTAAGTCCTTGATAATAAAGTGGTGCTGAAGGCTGACAGCGGTGTCATGAAGCATTCTTGTTGATGAAAATTCTCTGAAAGTTATAGCAGACAGTAGTTGTTGTCACTTCAGAATTACTCTTCTGTGAAAAGAATGATTGAGTACAAGTAATGGGTAAAATTTGCTTTAGTCCACTGAGTATTTTTTTTTCCTTCTGATTTTTTGAGTAGAAGAACTAAAAATCTTAGATGTATTCTTATGGGAGAAAAATAATACATTACTTGTGATGTCAGGCTTTAGTATTATCAACAGATAATGCTCGCCTCTTTTTGAACTAAGATGTGTTTCTCTTAATACGTGAATGCATTTTGGATGTTAAGTGTATGTTTACCTTAGTTTAAAATTCCTCTGTACCTGTGGGCTCAGGTCCTCCCTAGTAGGAATAATGGATATTAAGACTTCAAGATTTTTAATAATCACTGTCTTTGTGAGTCAGGAAAAGGCAATTAAAAATTGTGTTAGGTGTCTTGACTATCTCAAGAAGAGGTAAAATCAAAGATACACCAATGTTACTGTAGTCGTGTTGGTCTTCAAAGAAGAATGACATTGGGTATTCTTTGAAGTATCGGGTTGTAATTACTGTTTATTAAATAGTGCAAATTGTGGTATCTCTGACTTTCACATGTTAGTTCAGGCTGTAGAAGTTATTTAAAAGCTGGCTGGTGTATTTTGGATCTTTTTGTTATGCCTAAAACGAAAGTTAAATAGTGTATTTTGTGTCTTTTTGTAGGACTTCTTATGTCAAATAGAGAGATACTGTAAACAGTGTCACTTAACAACACCGATCACTTTCCCTCCTGAGCATCCAGTGGAGGAAGTAGGACGTTTGTTACTGTGTTGCCTTCTGAAACATGAAGATTTGGGTAGGTAGACTTGTGTCAAAGCTGTTCCAGACTACAGTTTGAACCAGTTTAAATTCTATTATTCATGATTTTGGAAATGCATATTCAAAAATTCTGTTTTCCATTAAGGTCATGTGGCATTGTCTCTTGTTCATCCTGGTACCCTTGGAGTTGACCAGGTGAAGCACAAAACCTTACCAAAATCTGTAGTGGATGTGTGTCGTGTTGTCTACCAAGCAAAATGCTCACTGATTAAGGTAAGCCACTCACCTACTGAAGTTTAGGTTATTTTTCATTAAGTGATTTTATTTAAAGTTACTTACACTTTTAAAAAATTGTATATTAAAAAGTAACTGAACCTTTCAATGATTTTTTTACAGACCCATCAAGAACAAGGGCGTTCTTACAAGGAAGTTTGTGCTCCAGTCATCGAACGTTTAAGATTCTTATTCAATGAGCTACGTCCTGCAGTATGCAATGATCTCTCCATAATGTCTAAGTTTAAACTTCTGAGTTCTTTGCCCAGATGGCGGAGAGTAGTTCAGAAAATAATTAGAGAAAAGAGAAAAAAAAGAGGTATGGCAATGTTAATACTGTATTTTCTTTGAAAAGTTAAAAATGAAGCTCATTTCAAAGTTTGCCATACCTTCTGAGACTTGCTTTCTGCTGTGTTTTCATGTTGTCAAAATCAATGGTTACATGTCAGTTCTTAGAGGAAAATCAGGCAGGGGAGAGAAAGTTGAAGTGAGGCATGCTTCTTTGCATTCCAGCATGTTCAAAGTGATCTGTCACTATCAGTTCTTCTGAATTGGTTTTAGTACAGTTCAACTAGAAGTGGTGTCTTACTTAATACTCATGTTGTATTAAAGCAATGTAGTCAGAGAACTGTACAACTGCAAGTCAATTAATGTGAAGAAAAAACACTCAAGTGCCTTCAAATTGGTCTTTATAGATATGAACTTACTGCAGTTATTTACAGATCTAATTTTATAGTAGTTAGAACTAGGATTCACCTAGAGTACTTTTTCAGTTTATCACAGGCAGATCTTATACGTTCTGTATTCTCAGTTGATCACGTAAACCTGAAAATGTGATACAGCAAATACTGTCAGATTGCAAAAAGGAGTAATTTTTTTATTATTAGTGCCAAAAAAATCGGAATCTGCTGATGTGGAAGAATCAAAAATTGGAAATGAAGAGAGTGACTTAGAAGAATCCTGCGTTGTTCCTCACAGCCCTGTACCTATAGATAAAAGGCCCATGCCAATCAAATCACCCAAGGTAGGATATCAAATTTTAGATCAGTGTTAAAAATGAGAATAACAAGATTAAAAAAAAATCTAGCTGAAGTGGTGGTTGCTATAAATTGACTTTTAATATTTCGATAATGATGTTTGAGATATATAACTAAGTATGGTGTATTGTTTCAGTAAAACTTGGAGTAATTCTTAACAATAAGCTTGGGTACTGAAGATATTTAGAATATGTGAATTGAATATGTTCAGAAGTGTTGAAATAAAGCTTCGTGTCAGTATTGCCCAGGGATGTGGTGGAGTCACCATCCCTGCAGGTGTTTGAGAAAAGGGTAGAGGTACTACGTAGGAGCATGGTTGAGTGGGTGATATCAGTGGCAGGTGAATGGTTGGACTAGCTGATCTTAGAGGTCTTTTCCAACCTTGGTGATGCTATGATAAAAGCAGTGATGAGCAGTTTTCTCTTTTCTGAGTAGTAATGAATTTAAAATTTTATGTAGCCTTCTTAAAGTAAATAGATAATGAGTTAGTAATAATTTTATGTTTTTTTACTGGCTTTGAAGAATTTCTTTTTATCCTTCTAGTATTTTAAGTTCAGACATGGTTTAATGTGAAATAACTTGTTTACAGTAATTTAAAATTTGTTTAACTTGTTACCTTCATATTTTACAGGATAAGTGGCAGCCACTTTTGAGTACAGTTACAGGTGTCCACAAGTACAAATGGCTGAAACAAAACGTCCAAGGCTTGTATCCACAATCTGCACTCCTTAACACAATTGTTGAATTTGCACTTAAAGAAGAGCCAGTAGATGTGGAAAAAATGAGAAAATGTTTATTAAAACAGGTAAAGTGGATGAAAATGGGCTTTAATGTATCAGCAATTTATAGAAGTACTATATTTTTTCTTTTTCTCTTTGGCAGCTGGAAAGAGCAGAAGTTCGTCTAGAGGGAATAGATACTATTCTCAAATTGGCAGCAAAAAATTTTTTGCTTCCATCTGTACAATATGCTATGTTCTGTGGATGGCAGAGGCTTATTCCAGAAGGAGCCAATATAGGGTAAAACTTTTTTGTTTTTTGCTTAATTTTGCTTTCACAATTCAGCAAAGGAAAAGAATACTTAATTTCTTTTGTTCTTGTTTTTCTTATGTAAAGAGAACCTCTTACGGACTGCTTGAAGGATGTTGATCTGATACCACCTTTTAACAGAATGCTCCTAGAAGTAACTTTTGGAAAACTGTATGCATGGGCTGTTCAGAATGTCCGGAACATCTTGCTGGATGCCTCTGCAAAATTTAAAGAGCTAGGTGAATCTCTTTTTGTTGCTGTTGACTGGGGACAAAACTGTTTTAAATTAACATAATTACATTTTCTGAAGTTCTCGGTAATTAGAATTTTAAAATTAACTCCCTTGCTTTCTGCTGAGAAATATTATGACTTCCTGTTTGCGTGTTGTCTGTCCTTCACCAAACCCCAACTCGCTGTTCCATATTTATGAGAATTTTGCTTGTTTTCTAGCATCAGGTTATTGATAACTCATTAGTGATATTTTACCATTAAAATCTAAATTGTTGCAAAAAGGTTCCATGGAAGTTCAGCTTGTAAGTTCTTACAGCCATGTGTAGAATCAAGACATTCTTTAAGCCACCAATCAAACAAATTTTGTGTTTTATTCTAGCTTCCAAATGTCAACTGGCTTTGTTATTTGTGTATTAGGTGTGCAACCTGTTCCTCTACAAACAATTACTAATGAGAATCCAGCAGGACCAAGTCTTGGAACTATTCCACAAGCACGTTTCCTGCTGGTCATGCTCAACATGTTGACACTGCAGCATGGTGCTAATACCTTGAGCCTTCTTCTTAACTCTGGTATGCTAGCACTGACACAAACAACGCTGCGGCTCATAGGTATGAGAAATTCTGGTTTCTTGGTGTTTGGAAGTAATCATGTTTACATGTTTATCTACCCAATCTATAGAATTCACTACTTAAAGATAGTACTTGAAGCTATTCACCTTTATATCTGCCACAAAAAGTAGATAGTGTAAGTGGAAATTAACTAGAATTTGGGAACGATAGTGTAGTTTTTATGGAAACATTAAAAACTGCATACACTCAGTTTCATCTGTTCTACCTATTCTCAGTCTGAATATTTAAGGAGGAAGCTTCCTTTGTGAGATCAGTTGGCTTGTGTTTTTTTTTGATGTGACTCAGGTGCTTCTTTAACTGGTTTTCTTAGACAGTAGGAAATAGTTGTTTCTGTACTTGTCTTGATTTTTCGTATGAAGTTCTTTTCAAAAAGTTTCTGTTAGACAACCATTTACCTACTGGCTAGTAATGTTACCTGTTCATCAGAATTAAGTATTTAGAGCCCCTTGCATTCAAAATCATTATAGTCCTTTATTTCTAAAAGTTATTACTACTTTCATATCACAGACCTTATTTGTAACACAATTGAAGTGTGACAAATGTCATTATAAAAATTTGGATTTTTTTTTTTTTTTCCTTTTAGGACCTAGTTCTGACAATATTGAAGAAGATATGATTGCATCTTCTCATGGAGCTTCTGCCACAGTCTTAGAAGAGTCAAGAAAGGAAACTACACCAGTTCAGCTCCCTGTTTCTGGACCAGAGCTGGCAGCCATGATGAAAATTGGTACCAGAGTGGTGAGAGGGGTAGACTGGAAATGGGGTGATCAGGTACAGCCTTTTTCATACAGATTTGGGTGTGTTAAAATATAAAGTCCATGTGTTTTAAAATTTTATGTCCTATTGTTTTTACGTTCCAAAGTTTTGGAGGCAACAAAATAGATTATTTGTTTAATTTCATTTTTGAAGATGATTTTTTTTTTTTAAGTGAGAAAGTTCTGAGTCATAATTTGAAATGAAATAGGACTACATGCTTACTACATAATATCCAATTTGGGCTAAGTGTGTGGTGTTTATGTTGAACATTATAAAGCAGATCAAATCATGAATATTGCTGCAGTTCACTGGATAATTTCCATAAGGGACTCTGAAATGTTTAGAATCTAAATGTTCATGTTATTGAATGTTTGCTACCTAATCTTTAGGCTAGCAGCAAAAAAGTGCAATAGCGCTGTAATTATGAAATAACATTGTTAATTTATAACCTGAAGTATTCTATTCTGTCAGGATGGGCCTCCTCCAGGTTTGGGTCGTGTAATTGGAGAATTAGGTGAAGATGGATGGATTAGAGTGCAGTGGGACACTGGAAGTACAAATTCCTACAGAATGGGGAAGGAGGGAAAATATGATCTCAAACTAGCTGAGCCACCACCAGCAGCTCAACCCGCAACAGAGGATTCAGACACTGAGGATGATTCTGGTAAGGAAAAACAAATAAAGCAAAAAGAAAAAACAAAAACCAACCAAACAAACAAAAAACCCAAAAAACAACAACCCAAAAGCCATTGAAAAATAACCAAACTAAGATTTTTTTCTTAAAATATATAAAGAAGTACAGTTTCAGTTGAATTCAAAAATTGGCATTTTAAAATACGAGAAAAGATTCTCTTACAGGAGAAAATGTTGCATCTAACAAGAATAATTTAACAGGTGTAGATTTCTGACCAGAATCTTTCATAAAATGTCTTTACCATGAGAAAAGAGGATGGAAAAGGTTAGCGTCATGTTTGTTGCATATTCATGGGGCCAAAGAAAACATGATTATCCAATTGAAATAGTTGGTTACCAGTGTTAGGAGATATATGTTGGAACATTTATTTATGCCATTCTGAAGTGTGGTTTTTGCATAGCCTAACTATATAGTCTAATCAGACTTCTTGCCTGTTCTTTCCATTACATTCTGAATTTCTTCAAAGTAGTTTACTGCTGGAGCAAATGTATTAATTACTTGCACAAAATATCTGGCTTGTAAATTGCCCTTGTAATTGGAAATAAGGGCTCTTCATGTTAAGAAAATATTTGCTCTGAGTTTCTCATATCTTATTTCTTTCAGAACATTTTTGGGAAATAGAATAAATTGATACTATTGTATTTTTTTTTGCCTTTTGTGTCTTCCTTCAGAAGGTGAACAAGTTGAAAGGAATCTTCACCCTACATCTATGATGTTGACAAGTACTGTGAACCTCTTGCAGACATTGTGTCTCTCTGCTGGTGTCCATGCTGAAGTCATGCAAAGTGATGCTACTAGGACTTTGTGTGGTCTACTCCGTATGCTTGTGGAAAGTGGTACAATAGATAAATCAGGTATATTATTTAGTCACAGTCTGATTCACCAATGTCTCTATTTTGTCTTATTGCTCAATAAACTTCCTCTGGTGCTAGTTTTTAATCTTTTAAGGCTAAAAAATGTAGTTTTGGATATTTAATTGTTAGTAGACGTGGCAAATAAGTTTTCTTAAAACATAAGCAGGAGTAACAGGAGAACTGTGTGAGATGCTGAGATTAGGATGTATGCAGTTTGCTGAGATAATGAATTTCTTAGCAGTCCCTCTCTTTTTGAGAGAATATTGTGACTGGATAAATTGTGTATGTTTCCTAGTTCTGTGCTTTCAAGAGTAATATTGTTTAATTGTTTCCTCTTTTTGAGTAGTTAATGATGAGAACTATTTTAAAGGCCTATTAACTGTTTTTGAAGGCATATTTGCTCCACCTTAAGTACTGTGTTCAGTTTTGGGAACCTCAGTACAGAAAGGACATTGAGATGCTGGAGCGGGTCCAATGAAGGGCAACAAGGCTTGTGAAGGGCTTGGAGAATATGGCCTATGAGGAGAGGGGCTGCTTAGTCTGCAGAAAACAAGGCTGAGGGGAGACCTTATTGCTCTCTTCCAATACCTGAAAGGTGCTTACAGCGAGAGCGGGGTTGGTCTCTTCTCACTGGTGACAGGTGACAGGACGAGGAGAAATGGCCTCAAATTGCACCGGGGTAAGTTTAGGTTGGATCTCAGGAAGCACTTCTTTACAGAAAGGGTTGTGAAGCACTGGAATAGGCTCCCCAGGGAGGTGGTTGAGTCACCATCCCTGGATGTGTTTAAAAACCGCTTGGATGCGGTGCTCAGGGACATGATTTAGTGGAGGGTTGTTGGAGTGAGGGTAGTGTGGTGAGGTTGTGGTTGGACTTGATGATCTTTAAGGTCTTTTCCAACTGAAGCAATTCTATGATTCTGTGATTAAGGAAGCTAGTTACGGGCTCTGAAATTTAAGTTAATAGTTATAAGAACATTTTTATATATTCTGCATTATAATTTGTCAAAAAAAAGCCACACAAGAAACTGAAGCCAAACTCCAACCCTGTAGTATATACACAATTACATAGCTGATGGAAAAGTTAACTGTTACATATGTATCTTTCTATTTTTAGCTTCCTTGCCAAATAAATTGGTTTATAAAGAACAACACAGGAGCTGGTGCACATTGGGTTTCATTCGAAGTATAGCACTCATGCCTCAGATGTGCAGCACTCTAAGTACATCTCAGTGGATAACTTTGCTAATGAAAATTGTTGAGGGGCATGAATCTTTCACTGCTGCTTCACTACAAAGACAGGTATTGTGTGCATTTCAAAACTACTTTGCTTTGTCTTTAAAAAACGGAAACAAAACCAACAAGATGAGAAATGTGCTTATATATCTTAGTCTTATGTCACTTACGTTTTTCCCACTGCGTATTCTTCTATACTAAATATTGCAGAGGTATTGGATTCACTTAAAACATGACAATAAAACATATCTTAACGTATTCCTTAGCAAGCCAAACAGAAATCACAGAGCTACTGATTTGCTATAGCCAGAAAGAAATCAGTGTGATGGAAAATACTATAGAGGAAGGTTAACTTGTTAGATATTGTTCTTCTGAACTTAATGTTTGAGAATTTCTGTGATATTTGGTAACTGACTGCAATAACAATAATTTTTTTTCTCATTTTAGATTCTTGCTGTGCATTTATTGAAAGCAGTACTTCCATCCTGGGATAAAAACGAAAGGTCAAGAGACATGAAATTTCTTGTGGAAAAACTGTTTGGTTTTTTAGGCAGCCTGCTTAGTACTTGTTCTTCAGATATCCCACTACTCAGAGGTAGAGGAGTTTTTCTCCAGTGGCTTATTTTTATGAATGAGAAATGTATGCCTTAAACTGATAACTGTTGTCTGATTACTTTTTCTTTTCAGAATCTACTCTGAGAAGGAGAAAGGCCAGACCCCAAGCATCTCTAACTGCAACTCACAGTAGTACTTTAGCAGAAGAGATAGTGGCACTGCTGAGGACACTCCATTCGCTAAGCCAGTGGAATGGACTCATAAACAAGTACATCAACTCTCAGCTAACCTCCATCACCCACATCTTTGCAGGAAAACAGTCAGAAGGGGTAGTTTCCACGTTTTAAAATAAGCTCATTTTTATAGCATTGTTTATTTTGAAATGATAAATATTAAATGTAAACAATATTAAGCTTAATTTTGAAACCATTTTTTATATTTATAAATGTATATGTTTGTGTTGTAATTTTTAAGTTGAAGTACGTATAATTAACTTTTTTTATTTTAAAACAGAGCGAAGTATATGTTCTCTCTCTACAGTTAATTTTATTGTTCTTTGTTAGGCTGTTTTGGATGACTACTTTCCTGACACTGAGAATCCAGAGGTGGGAGGCCTAATGGCAGTGCTTGCTGTGATTGGTGGCATAGACAGTCGCTTGAGACTGGGTGGTCAGGTGGTTCATGATGAATTTGGAGAAGGCACAGTGACGCGCATCACTCCGAAAGGGAAGATCACTGTGCAGTTCTACGACATGAGAACATGTAGAGTGTGCCCTCTGAATCAACTAAAACCAGTATGTTTGTTTTATTTGGACTTCAATACAGGGAAGGGTGTGTTTTTGTGAAATTAAAGGCACTGTTATGATGCAAAGAAAATATTAGTTCTTCGTTGAGTAAGTACTTTGACATTCAAGACCTACAGTCTCTAGCTCTGAATGCTAACCTAAGATCATTTTGTGAGGAGGTGAGGAAAAGGGATTTAAACTGAAGTCCTTGATTTTAGGTAAAATCTCAAGTCTTGACAATTTGATACATGAATCTTGTGTGAGAAGTCTTGTTTATTTGTCTTTATTTGCTAGCTAGTGTAGAATCTCTTAGGTGTTTTCACTTGAAGCTTAATCTCAAGTTGGTTAGTATGGATTTAGTGAATGCACAACCAAAGTAAGTGTATAGTCAACTTCAGGGACTGCAGTTCTTCCTTGCTCTAGCTGTGTTTCCAGTACAAGCCTAGGAGTTTAGTAGGGAATATAAATCCTCTTCAGTTCTTCCTGGGGAAGAACAATAATGCAGATGTTACTTCTTCCTTTTCCTTAGTTAACAAAAATTTGAACTTGTGAATGATTTTGTAAAATATTTATCTGTTTTTTGTTTTTGTTTGGTTCTTCCTCTGCCCAGCTTCCAGTTGTGGCTTTTAATGTAAACAACTTGCCTTTCACTGAACCCATGCTATCCATTTGGGCTCAACTAGTAAATCTGGCTGGAAGTAAAATAGAAAAACACAGAATGAAGTCTCCCAATCAAGGTCTTTCAGGTACAGTTATTTTTGCTGTTGTTTTAAAGGGCTAGATATTCTCTGGGGAAAATACTGGAAACAGTTAGTGTACATAAAAAAAAAGGATTTTCTGGAACTTTACCTTTTTTCCTAGTCAACATTGAGTAATATGTACGTAGGAAACAAATATTGCTGGAAAAGAATTGTCCTTCACCATGAGTGAAATACTTTTTTTACTTTGAGAAAATGTAAATGTGGTTTAGGGCTGAGCTTGTTCTGTTGAATTGTTATAAATACTGTATGTATATGACATCTTAACTACTGTTATTGTACCATATATGAGCTGCATGGTTGTCTGAGGTGTGAAAAACAAGACAGTGGTATTTTTATCACAAGTCGTAGAATGTATACAGACTTCTTATTTAGGTTGAAACTAACACATATTTGATAGCATTTCATAAGCTTTCACAAAGAATTAAGATGTGGACTGTTTTGTTTTTTTTTTTTGCATTAAGGTTGTATGAATATCGCCTTAATTCTGTAATATAAAATATTTGTAGTACTAATGACTGCTTAATGTTTCTCGTAGGTCAAGTGGATTTGGATCTACTGAGATGCCAGCAATTAAAGCTGTACATCCTCAAAGCAGGCCGAGCTCTGCTCTCTCACCAGGATACATTAAGGCAGATCTTATCTCAGCCAGCTGTTCAGGAGAGTGCATTAAATCCTGGAGGTATTCTGAAATGCAGCCTGATCGTGTCACTGTTTAGAAGTTAGAACATATTACTATAACCCTGGCTAATTGCAGCTAGAGTCTAGAAATTAGGTTTGCTTTCTAAAGATCAAAAATTAAAGGTTAAAATTATGGAGTGCTTTGTTTATTAAAAGCTGTTGCAGAAGCAGCAACATTTGCATGGTTCTAAGTGATATGACAGCAATTTGATTTATTACTGTAAATGGATTGATACCATTAACCCATTATAAGAGTCACAGTGATCAGTCTACCACTTACTTAAGTTGCTAAATCCTACTATATATTGAAGTTTAAGTCACAAACAAACATAGTTGTGAAGATTCTCTTGATCTTGAGAAGTAATGTTCAGAGGCATCCCTGCCCACAGAGAGATCGATGGCTGCTGTGCAGCCTTCTGCTTCAGCAAGGGCAGCTCAAATTAAGCTTTCTCTGATATTGGACAGTATTCTTGGGTTGTGATCATGACCCTGAGCACCCACCTGGTGTTCTGTTATTAGTGAGTAGGGAGAGATTACATTGTAGCCTGTTGTATTCATAGACCCGTGTAAGAATTCAGTCTAGTGCAGGAATTGAGCATGTCTGTCACAAAAGCACTTTACATTTTCAGCTTAACTTTTGAAGAATAAATGAGTCAAGTTTTTGAAACTGAAACATTTGAGTTAGCAGAATTTGTAGGTCTTCTATAATGACAAAACTTAAAGTATGAGATCTCATATAGCCATTCCTTGGAATTCAGATGTTTTGTGGTTTCCAGTACAACAAGTACCAAGGTATAATAAATTCAGCAGAAACTCAGGAGGACTTTAAGGAACTGTGGTCTTAATTTATATGCATTCTCTAAGTACATTCATTCTACACTTGAAAGTAAAGTAAGTTCTACCAGCTTTCAGTAGTGCCTTTGATGCTCTTCTAGCTTATATTATTTTTCGGGGCATTTTTAAGGCATATAATATAATAATGGTAAACATGTAGTATCTTTAATGAATTAATGAATATATGTTGAGTTTAGTTATATATTTATGATTTTATTTTCAATCATCAAATTTTAAATCAGCAAGAATACTTTTTTTTTTTTCTGTGGGGATGGAATATTACTTCTACCATCATTTTTCTAGGAAGGAGAAAAAACCTGCAACAATATTAAGTGCGCGAAGCTTTATTATTGTTTCAAATATTTTATGATTTTTTTATTAGAATTAAATGAATGAGAATACTTTTCTGTGATATCCACAGCATAGATCTAGGAAATAATAGAAAATAATATAAAATATGAAAGTTGGAGAATTGTAGAATTGTGAGGTAGTTGAAAAAGGTATATTCTTTTGAAGGAACAGTGAATACTGATTGGTGTTGTTTCACACTGGGTATAATAGAGAGGGAAATGACTCGGTCCAGGAGGAAGATACCATGGTTATTGGATCAGTTTGAGAAGGAGATAGATAGTTCTTTACAAAGTAGTTCATTGTGGACTTCTATATAGTAAGGTTATTGTAAAAGGGTCGGCTCTTAAGTTACTTGTGCACTTTCACCATCTGATACGCAGTTTCTGCTAGGCATGTTCTAGTGAATTTTTGCAAACCTGGTGGTTAGCATCCACAAATATCTTGATTTTTGTATGGAAGTTGTTGTACACATTTAATCTTAAATGCATCTTTTCTATGGAGAACTGTGGGAGAAGTAACAGTATGTTTTATCTATTGATAGGCCCCTAAATAAGTCCCCTGGTTGTCTTATACTACATGCTTATTGGTTAAAATATTATTTTTGTTTCAAGAGGATGGAGCAGTTGCATCTCCTGACATAGGAGATATGTCTCCTGAAGGACCTCAACCTCCCATGATTCTTTTACAACAACTATTAACAGCTGCTACGCAACCATCACCTGTGAAAGCGATATTTGACAAACAAGAACTTGAGGTAGAGTCTTCGTTTTTGGCTAATAAATGACTTAGTAAATAACCCTTTCTAATTCACAGTCCATTTAAAACTTGTTAAGCTATGTTTTTTAAAGAAGAAAAAGTAACACCGAACCCTTTTGTTAAATAACCGTTAATTTCAGTCTTGCACACACATCCTGTACTGAATATGCTTGTTTTATTTGGACTGATTTATTTGTTCTCATTTAGGCTGCTGCTTTGGCAGTATGCCAGTATCTGGCAGTAGAGTCTACTCATCCTTCAACTCCGGTGTTTGAAGACTGTAGCTCTAGCGAGGCTACAACACCCGTGACTGTACAGCATATCCGACCCACCAAAGTGAAAAAACGCAAACAATCTCCAATTCCACCTCTCCCCATTGTAGTACAACTTATGGAAATGGGATTTCCTAGGAAGAACATTGAATTTGCACTAAAATCTCTGTCTGGAACATCTGGAAGTGCTTCTGGGTTACCAGGTATTTTGTTCAGATGACATTATAGAGAGAATGAAATTTTGCAGATTAAAATGCTATGTAAAATGGATCAACTTGGATACTATTCTAAGAATGCCAGAGAATGCCTCAGTAAGAATGTGCTTGTTTTATGTGCTAGGCGTGGAAGCTCTTGTTGGCTGGTTGTTAGATCACCCTGATGTTCAGATTACTGATCTCTCTGATGCTGACACTGTCTCTGATGAATATTCAGATGAAGAAATAACAGAGGAGGTGGAAGAGGCTGAAGCTGCTTGTCCTGTGGTAAGTATCATTTTCATAAAAGTTAAGTTACTGACTTCAAATTTTGTAATTCTTTTCTGTCTGTACTTGGTTGGAGTTCAGAAATGTTGTGCTTCTCCAGGCTTTCAAGGCCATGTTGGCCATATGCTTCTAGGAGATAGTGTAAATTAATTCAGGAATAATCTGTAAATATTTATGTAAGAGAAGCACAGAAGGGGGGACTGGAATTGCAGGTGTTTCTTTCGCTATGGGTAGCTGTATGTATATCTGATAGCTCTCAGTTTTATGTAAACTGGTCTATGCAATGGAGTAATATTTGTCAAGGACTTCTTTTTGTTTATTTTTTTTTAACTTCCTCTGGCTGAAAAATAAAAAGTGAAACTTGTTTGTTCCAAAGTGTGACTAAAGAATTAATGAATGAAAGGCAAAAAAATACCAGTAAAATAACGTACTTTTTCTTCATGAGAGCATTTTTCAGACATTGGCAATTAAATAACTTTCATGATAGAAAGATGGAGATGTCTTTTTCACCCACTGTTCTCTTTTTTCCTGTGCAAACACACAGTCTAAGGAATGGAATATGAGTGTATGTATACAAAGCTAAGTAGATTACTCACAAATTCTCTCTGCACTAGTTTTCTTTGGCAGACAGTTCTCACACAAGCAATGTATAGATTGTTTCACACATTCTGATAATCTGCAGCTATATTCTTTGGCAAGTTGTTCTGGTAACCAAGCTTTAAAGTAGAGCATGAATGCTAGCCCTGAGGAGGGTTGCTGTGAAGATTTTTCCTGTTCTGGCATTATCACTTGGTTATTATTTTTTTTGTTGGATTGTCTTCATTTTCTGTTATTTATTTGAATTGATAGCAAGCAGATTTTGTGACTGATACATGTTTGTGTTGGATTTTTTTTTTCAGTCCAATGGTGCTGTTGTAACAGAGAGCCAGACATATAAGAAACGAGCTGATTTCCTGAGTAATGATGATTATGCTATATATGTGAGAGAGAATATTCAGGTAAGCATGGAGATGAAAACTGTAGGGAAAACATAATCCTTTTTTTAATCACTGCAGAGCTGTGGCATTCTATTGTTCTTTTTCTGTAGGTGGGGATGATGGTTAGGTGCTGCAGAACCTATGAGGAAGTTTGTGAAGGAGATGTAGGCAAAGTTATTAAACTGGATCGAGATGGATTGCATGACCTCAATGTACAGTGTGATTGGCAGCAAAAGGGTGGCACTTACTGGGTCAGATACATCCATGTAGAACTTCTAGGTAAGTTCACTGTTAACTTCTTTTTATCATGGTATACAAAGGGAGATTGGTTTTGGAGAGTGGAAAGAACACTTACTATGTATTTATTCTTGCTACTGCTAGGTTTCCCACCACAGAGTTCTGCCTCTCATATCAAGATAGGTGACAAAGTGCGAGTGAAAACCTCTGTTACTACACCCAAATACAAATGGGGATCAGTTACTCACCGAAGTGTGGGAGTTGTCAAAGGTAACGTATGTGCAAAATGGGTCATTGGTGATAAAACTGGAAGCCACAGAGACTTTCTGCAGTGTTTAAGGAGAGAATTTTTTAGACATGCACTATTGTGTGGGATGTTGCTTGATGATGAGACAATAGAATATATTTAATGTCAGTGATAAATTCAGAGATGCATACTCTGTGAACGTCCCTTTTTGAGCTCTTCTTGAGATCTTTAAGAATCTGCAGCTTCCTGCACATTCCTAATTCTCATTTATATTTTGTCTGGATGAGCCACAAATGTAATTAGTCTTTAAAAAGTGTGTGACTTGAAGACTTTGTATGGAAGCGCAGTACGCTAATAGCAGCCTGTAAGTGAAACAGAAATTATCCATAGGGCCTCAGTAATTTTTTAAGAGATTTTGGTCATTCTATTTGTGCTTAGAAGTACTCTCTTCCTTTGGAATTCAGTTAAGAAATTTAAATACTTTTTTTCTGTATTTGTTTAAGTATACATTCTATTTATATCATATGTATTAAGTAACTGTATGTAGCTAAAGTTTTTTTTATATATTATATGTATTTATATATAAAAATTAAAGATTTTTCTTGCCTCTTCTCTTTCTCTCTGCCCTTACCCAGGGTGTCTGATCAAGTCAATATATAGCTTCATTAAAATAAAAGATTCCTTATGAAAGTAACTTTTTTTTTTTTTTTAATCTGTTGACTGTGGTGCTGGACACCACCTGTTTGATTTCACAGTGATTTGTAACACATAGTATTTTCTGTATGTTTTTGCAACAGCTTTTAGTGCCAATGGAAAAGATGTCATTGTAGACTTCCCTCAGCAATCTCACTGGACTGGCTTATTGTCAGAAATGGAACTGGTCCCCAGCATTCATCCTGGAGTCACGTGAGTGATTAATTAATCTATCTAGGTTATCCCTTGGCCTTACTACCTTGTTTCCATTATCTTGACTGATGGCGCAATTAACTTCTACAATGGAAACTGCTCAAAGTATATATACTTTTCGTTCTTTTGTGAAATCAGGTGTGATGGCTGTCAGATGTTTCCTATCAATGGGCCTAGATTCAAATGCAGAAACTGTGATGATTTTGACTTTTGTGAAACCTGTTTTAAAACCAGGAAACATAATACCCGACATACTTTTGGCAGAATAAATGAACCAGGTAAGTTTCAGAATCCAAGTGTTTCATAGATATATTTAAAATACGATGAATATGTTTTAAAATAGCAGTTTTGAATGATAGCTTCTTATCATAATTAATGTGTTTGGACTCATCCTTTAGACAACAGAATGTTTTTAACATATCATAGTGATGTTACAGTTGCACATGCTGAACTACACCAAAATGTCAACAAAATGTCAAGCATTAAGCATTCTTTTTAGTGTTAAATATGATAAAAAAAAAAAGCTGTTTGGCAATAACGGACAGAACTGAAGAGAAAAATAGTATAATAGTCCTTTTCAGTTTAAGCATAGGTGAATGAACCCTCAGGACAACAGGTACAACCCTGAAATACCTAAGATTCATTCTTTGACTCTGTAACAGTTTTGCTTAGTATGTGGTTGCTGTTACCTTAGTTCCTCCATGATGTGGAGACTTGAGTGGTATGACAAGAAAGGGAAACCTTTTGAAAGATTTGTCAGAATTTTTTATTTCTAAGACAAGAATAGATGCAGCCATTCTAACTCCGAAATCTTTGGGTTTTCCATTGTTCTTAATACCTGAAACAAGATTTTCTTTCCATCTATCTATAATTCATTGTAATACCTAGCACTGCCAAGGTTATGCTCACCATTTGGATTAATTTGGAAAAGGAATGAAACCAATTCCCTACTAGAAATCTTGAACATGCATTGCATTTGTGTGATGGTTTGTTTAAAGGGCAAGAAAGGCATGCTATTAAGAAATCAGTTAATATGAATGTACAGATATTATGATGTGTATTTGTAATCCTATTCATTGCATTGTGTAAAGGGTGGAGGAGTTGCATGTTATTTTTGTCAGACTTACTAGAAGCTTTAAACATCAGTGAAAGGGACACAGAAGTAAATTTTGCAGGGAAGAAAAATATGGCTCACTAACCTTCCTTGTTCCTTAATAACCTTCAGAATTTTTTGAGTGATTAAGATAGCTATGTCTATTGTCCTGTAAGGGATTTCTGTTGAGAATTGGCTATAGTTTTCATGTTCTTTGCTGGTATACAGAATTCATATGTTGTGGGCCTGTTTTTTGAACTGTATGTATGCATGGCCATAAATTTTGATTTATATTTCAAAATGAAGGAATATTTTAGGAATTACTCTTTATTATTTTAGTAATTGCTCTTGGTAATTCCTAAAGATATTAGAGTAATTTTCCGTAATTTTGAAATATTTATTTTTTTTATTGAATCATACTTGGTTTACAAATCAACCATAAGAACAAAAGATATGACACCACAGATGACAGGCATGAAAATGTGTCTTCAAGTGTAGTAGTTGCATCTCATTTTAAAAAGCAATCGATTTCAAGATCAGCTGGCATTCTTACATTTTCTACCTTGAGACTGTGTGTCCAAAGTCTTTGATTTCTTCTATTTCCTTTCACATTGTTATGGGTTTAATAAAACAAATTTTCTTTCATTTAACAATGCAGGTCAGTCTCCAGTGTTCTGTGGGCGTTCTGGAAAACAGCTGAAGAGACGGCATAGTAGCCAGAGGGGAATGTTACTGGATGATTGGTCAAGGATAGTGAAGAATCTCAATGTCTCTTCCTCTGTGAATCAGGCTTCACGTCTTATTGATGGCAGTGAGCAGTGCTGGCAGTCTTCTGGCTCACAAGGAAAGGTAACCTGAAGTTGTAATGGTTTTTTTTTGGCATACCTTCTTTTCATGGGGATAACTACTTACCTCACTTCGCTAATGTGTTTGTTAATTCAAGTAAGAGAGTAAGTAGTAAAAACAGATGTCTGAGCTACAACTCTGTGTTTCTTCATAATAAATGTGTCTATTTTTTAATCTATGCACCGTCATTATTTCTTGGAAATTGTAAGGAAAATGTATGTGTTCTTTTTTTTTTTTTTTTGAAACACAGGGAAATTATTTTATTCTGTGATTGGACATAGGCAATTTCAACAACCAATTCAGTGTAGTAACTGATGACAATTCTTAGCAATCATTGTGTATGTTTTACTCAAGTGAGTTTGTTGCTCTTATTAAGTAAAACTGTTTCTGACTATTTCTCACTTGCTCTTCCTTATTTATCTGTTCTTATTGGCCCACAGCACTGCTTGGTGGCCAGTGTAGGCACTGGGATTTGAAGCTAGACTTCTCTCCAGTGTGCTCTTAGTGGCTATGCTGAAAATATCCCCAAGTATCCTTCCTTGAGGTTGTGGGTTCTTGCTAACCAGTCAGAAATTTGTGTTCTGTTCCATTTTTTTGACCACTAAGAGCAATGTGCTTTCTCAGTCTTCTCAGTAGTGTTGCTCTTGAATGAAATAAATTACTTGCTGCTAATGTTTCTTTTGTATTAAAAGTTAGACTGGCCAGATTTCCACCCTTGTAGATGTTTTTTATACTACCCAAGAATGTTTTGCATTCTTTATTGAAGAACAGTATGTGTACTCTTATTAATCATAAAATGGTCCTAAGAATACTATCTGAAAATGAAATTATTTCTTTCCCTAGCACTGGATTCGCTTGGAGATTTTTCCAGATGTTCTTGTTCACAGACTAAAGATGGTAGTGGATCCTGCAGACAGCAGCTACATGCCTTCTTTAGTTGTAGTTTCAGGTATGTGAATATTCTCTGAGAAGCTTGACAAATGCTTTCTTTTTAATGCCCAGTAGCTTCTATTTATCTAGGTTCTAGATATTCTAGAGTTTCTAGTATTTAATATCCATTTATCTATTTAATACGTGTAGTGTCTGTTCCTGACACAAACTGTATTTTACTGTGTCTTTCTTTCAATGCTTTTTTCACTAGGAGGCAGTTCCTTAAATAACCTTATAGAGCTAAAGACAATCAACATAAATCCTACAGACACCACAGTGCCTCTTCTCAGTGATTGTACAGAAGTAAGTGAAGTTTCTGTAAGGAGAATTATTTTTGTATGCAAACTGAAAATTATTTTGTTGCAAGAGATGGATCAAAAGCACTATTGTGATTATTAAAGCATGGTATCTTGCTTTTCCTGTATCTTAGAAGCATTTCTGGCAGTTGTTGTAAAGTTAATTATCCTGATGAGTTTTACTGTAAGTCACAGTGCAACTCTATGATGTCTTTAGCAGTCAATATATTTTAGTTTTTGTTTCTGATGTAATTCAGTATATTTTTGAACTAAGGTGGCATTCCAATAAACATAAATCTGGGCTTCATTTTAGTGGGTGATAAAGCTCATTTCAGATAGTAATTCTGAATGTTTTCCATAACAGCAAGAAGGAATACATACTGAATTTTCGGGAGATTTAAAGTGAAATCATTCTTAAATTTATGATGCCGAATGTTTATCTTAGAGTATACAGTTCTGAAAAGCAAAATATTTGAAGTCACAGATTAATTTTGTTATTGTGACAATGTCAAGCAAAAGTTCAAGATCTTTCCTGTCTATTGTGAATATGCAGAGAACCCAAAAGACGGTGATCTATTTTTTTTCTTTTTAGTATCACAGGTATATTGAGATTGCAATCAAGCAGTGCAGAAGCTCTGGAATTGATTGCAAAATACATGGCCTCAGCATACTGGGACGTATACGTGCAGAGGATGAGGATTTGGCAGCAGTCCCTTTCCTTGCTTCTGATAACGAGGAAGAGGATGATGACAAAGCTAATACTGGGAGGTAGGTTACTGCAGGTGAAAAAAAGTTGGCAAAGAGACTTAGTTTCTATATATTCTATTCAGAAGATTAATTGTGCGGAGTGCGACTTAATTAGATAGAATGTAAGGAGAAATATATTTGTCACAACTGTAGGTAGCTCATTTGTTGATAAATTCTTGAAAGTTATCACACTGGTAAGTTGGTAGCATTTTGTACAGTTCTTTTTGTTTCCCGAAACTGAAAACCTAGCTGAAAATTTCTTATGTTCATACTTAAAATGTAGTGAATATATATATATTTACCACTGTGCAGGAGAATGGAGATGTTTTGTTTTGTTTAGTTTTATGCTTTTATTTTTCACTGACACCCCTCAATCGTGATGATTTCATTTGGTTATTGAAACCATTCAGAAATGTAAGATAAATGGATGAAATAAAAATTTGGTTGTGCTATAGTATACAGATTACTAAGCTGACTTTTTTTTTCCCTAAATATACTCAGTCTTGTTAGAAAGAAGGCAGCTGGGCTGGAATCAGCAGCTACAATAAGAACCAAAGTTTTTGTCTGGGGACTGAATGACAAAGATCAGCTGGGAGGGCTAAAAGGTTCCAAGGTATGTTTGTGGTTTAAATATTTTTAGTATAAAACATAGGCAGCTAAAAATAAAATGTGCATGCCTCACACAAGTCAGATTTAATTGCAATTTAATCAGAATTTTAAAGTTTATTTCATGGCTTTTTGATACTGTTTTCAGACACGTGCTGGCTGGAAAACCTGGGACAAATTTACATTTTGGTTGTGTCCCTGAAATGTAGTATGTTGGGTTTTTTTTAGCAGACACTTAACTACTTATTTTACATGATAGCAAACTAATTCTTTTAAAAATCTGTATCACTCTCTGCATTTTGTTCTTTTAAAGTTTTTTGCTTATGTAAAATGTAGATAGCAGTGAACTTTTCTATTACCTGTAAACGGAGCTAGTTCAGTAATAAAAAGAAAAAAGAATTTTAATGTCATCTTATTAGTGTAACTTGATTACATTTTAGTGCAATTTGAGAGAAATTTCAGGTCGGTATGCAACTGCTCATACATAATTTTTGATATGATGCAAGATGGAAGGGATGCTAAAAGCATTAATTTATGCTGTAAGTAATGTGGATTGTTGTCAGTTGGTGTACTTTTCAGGAGAATAAAAGGTAAAGCTATTGTATTCTTAATCTTGTATTGATCCATAAAGTGAGGGCTTAAGTTCCAAAGTGCTCCCAATCATCCTGAAGGCAGAGTTTGACTTCCTTTGGCTGTAGTGTTTGTCTCCCTGTAGAATGGGGAAGAACTGTAAAACAGTTAAATTGAAGATGTGAGGGAAGAAAAAAATAAAATGCATGTATAAATATGAATGAAATCTATGCAGATTAAGCTTCTTTAGGTGGAAGAATCATGCTAACATGAACTTAAACACTTTATCTTTGAGGTCTTAGTAAGTATTAGTATTGAAAATTACATAAATTGATTAATTAGGGTAGTAATTTCAATGCTAGTTTACAAATGTCCTACAAACTTTTTTACTCATATACTGCAGTGAAATGGTCTGTTGTAAATGTTTCAGCTGCTTAAAAAGAACTGAATATTTGCCTCTCTTATAAAAGAGAATAAGCCAGGTTTTAATGTATGTTGATTTAAACGCTTGTGAAGGTTGCATTGGTGTCTTTTTTTTCTTTTATACATATATAAAATCTGCTTGATTAAAGACTATTTTGTAGAAATGAAGAAAATAGGTTGCATGTGTTGGTTTTTTTCCTTCTTGAATGACTTCTAAAGCAGTTTGCTACTGAAAAAGTGTACTTCCGTGTCTGTATGCTGATTTAAAGTGTGTTGGTTAACACTTTCAGTTAAGTTTATTTTGGTGTTACGCTTTTCTTCAGAACTAAGTTGTTTTTTCCTCAAGACAATAATTGTACTAAAAAGAAAATGATTGCTTTTATTCCATTTCATTTTCTCTCAGAGCTTATATTTATCATATTTTCTGTATTATATGCCTTTTCTTGGTTCCTGTCTTTTGTGTGATCTGTATTACTGGGTATCTGCAAAGCATTCAAATAATATGAGGAGTTTTCATATATAATAAAAGTGATAACTTTCAGAGTTCTATCACTTCAGAATAGCTCTTTTCTGTAACTTACACGACTGCAAAATATATTGGAATGATTTCTGTTTCCTGCCTACTCTAGATAAAGGTTCCTTCATTTTCTGAAACCCTATCTGCCTTGAATGTTGTACAAGTAGCTGGAGGATCCAAAAGCCTTTTTGCAGGTAATACAAGTTTAAAGTATCTATCATTATTTAAGGGCAGAAATAAATTTCCATTTGTGAAACATTGATGGTATTACAAACTATTTTTGTTTGTTTTTCCCCCCCACTTTTAGTGACTGTAGAGGGTAAGGTATATGCTTGTGGAGAAGCTACAAATGGAAGGTTGGGTTTAGGAATATCCAGTGGAACTGTGCCTATTCCCCGCCAGATAACAGCTCTCAGTAACTATGTTGTAAAGAAGGTGGCTGTTCACTCAGGTACTGTCTGTTGTTATTCTTACTATGGAACTGGAACACTAAGCCTAAAAATAGAAATTGTTTTGTAGATTCTTTAGTGCTGTAATGCACCAGAATATTTGATTATTTTTTTAATTACTTTTTTAGTAAGTACAGGTTGTTAAATTCTGTGTAAGATGCTAAATTCTATGAATTTAGAACATAGTTTCTTACCTGCTGGAAAACTTTTATAGTAGACTCCATTTTCATTTTTAAATATTGTTAAATATTGGGTTTGTTTGCTGATTTCCTTGCAGCACTGACAATAGCAAATTAAGTTGTTATTTCTGTTTTTAATGTGCTAGGAAGCCTACAGTAACAAACATTTTATTTTAAATTAAAACATGTTGAAGCTTCTAAGAACATATATAACTGTATCTACTCATGCAACTACATCATAAATACGAAGCAGTGTCAGATCTCTGAGATTTTTGCTAGGCATTCTCTGCCTGCTTGAACTCTTAAATTTGTTTTTATACTTTCAGGTGGCCGGCATGCTATGGCGTTAACTGTAGATGGAAAGATATTTTCATGGGGTGAAGGAGATGATGGTAAACTTGGTCACTTCAGTCGAATGTAAGGATACCAGTTTTATCCGGCTTGTAGTAAGAGATGTGTTTATAGCTGTGCTGTGACATACAATAGCACTGCTGACAATGGCAGAATTTTTAACAGAAGTAAAATGTCTGTGTTCTGAAGACTTTTTTTCAGCAGTGTCTGTCAGCAGTGCAGCTTTGGTAGCAGTTTCAGTAGAATTCTTTATTAGTTTTCTTTTGAATGTTACTGATGGAATAATATACTTCCGGAGTTTGAGTTTTCTGTTACTGTTATGAGGTTTACTGAGCTACCTTGACATGTAAAACTGTACCGATTTTACATTCCTGAGCACTAACAGCTCCTAGTAAAGCTCTGCAAGTTTTTTTGTAGCCCTGTTCTTTGACCAGAATTCACCAATTTGGCATCTAGAAATAAATTCAGTATTTCAGTCTTCCACATGACAATGGTGAGGAAAAAATTAAATTTGTCAGAATTTTTCTTCATACGTGACATAGAACAGGGTTTTGGAAGAAAAAGGATAGATGTGGCCCACAGTGGGGGAGGGAATCTTTGTTTGTCACTGGTATATTCCAAAAAGCTGCTCAGAATACATAGAAAATTATAGTGCCCAAGTCAGGTGTTACTGTTCATTTTATGTACAAAATTTTTTGAATTGCGGAATTCAATATACTGTGCAACTCTTCAAAAAATGATGATATATTCTTTATTTACTCTCTTTAGGAATTGTGATAAACCCAGATTGATAGAAGCACTGAAAACCAAACGTATCCGTGATATTGCTTGTGGCAGCTCCCACAGTGCTGCCATTACCTCTAGTGGTGAACTGTATACATGGGGTCTTGGAGAATATGGAAGGTTAGGACATGGAGATAATACTACACAGCTGAAGCCGAAGATGGTAAAGTAATGTTTGTCATCTCTGATGAAATGTGAATGTGCTCGTTTAGTAAATTGTAAAATAAAGATAAAGCAAATCCAAAACTGTAAATGCAGTATGAAGATATTGTTTTGGAGTGATCTGATAAGGCTTTGGTACACCTACCTCTGATGTGCTAGGTATTTCAGGAGGGCCAAAAAGATGCAGGCTCTCTTGCTTTTTCTTGGAATATGATTCAGAGCAGCTAGTGCTGTTTTGATCAAACATGTCATGCATCTGTTCTGACGCATAGCTGTCGCTGAGCAGTGTTGGATCTTGAGTAAGCAGGACTTGATAAACCTGGACGTTAAGTGTAACAGCTTGAAAATGTTTGTAAAATTCTAAAACCATAATTAATGTATTTGAAACATCTCTTTCTCTCTTTTGCAGGTTAAAGTGCTCCTTGGCCACAGAGTAATTCAGGTTGCTTGTGGAAGCAGAGATGCTCAGACTCTTGCTTTGACAGACGAAGGTAGGAATATCTTTTTCCAGAAGCTTTCTGGCACGTGGGAATACTGTGATCATTGTTTGACCTACAGTTTGGTGTTTGTTAGGTTTGGTGTTTTCTTGGGGTGATGGTGATTTTGGAAAACTGGGCCGAGGAGGAAGTGAAGGATGCAACATTCCTCAGAACATTGAAAGACTAAACGGCCAAGGAGTTTGTCAGATAGAGTGCGGTGCACAGTTCTCGTTGGCATTAACCAAGTCAGGAGTGGTATGGACATGGTATGTGAAATTTGCCAGAAAATATTAATAAAGCAATTGCTAAGTATGTGTTGTATTTACTGTTATTTGATTGCCTTAACCCCATCTGTACTTCATCTGTGTGCTGACTTTGTATTTTAAATAGGAAGCTCTTTGAGAAAAGCTGTGATCAGTTGCTCACTGTGTCTCTGTCTCTGTATACTGTGTGCATACTGAGTTATGTGTTGTACTCTGCTAGAATTCCTGAGTCTCACTGAACGTTTTCTTGAGGGTAATGAAGTATGCAAAAGAATGTTAAATTAAGACTTTGGAGCAGAGTGGGGAAAAAAAGAGAGCATGGGAAGCATAGTCTGCAGTTAAAACAGAGATTGGTAGAGTCAGGAAGTAACAAGAATGAGGAGTTACAAGAGTAAGCAGAACGGATAGAAAGGACTACCTTTGAAAACATGCAGGACACTGCAGAGTTCATGCTGGGAAAGCCAGGGAGTTATCAATAGTGACTTTTTAAAATTTTTCTTCTGTGTTTGTTTCTGCTTTTGTTTTGAGTGCAAGTCTTGCTTTTTAAGTTTATAAATCCTTCTGTAAAATTTGTCAATTTCTGTAATACAAATCAATTTCAGATCTCTAAAGCTCAAGGTCTTACCCCATCTTTGGGTATATATTGACCTGTTTGGCACATATAAAACCTAGGATGATGTAAAATTTTTGTTGCTGTTGTTACATAATTTGTCAGCAACTGATGAATCATACAGAGAAAACCACAAAACTTATATTTTTAAAACTCTTATTAAATGGGAGAAAAGCTTTTAGTAGAGTTCTCATTCATTGTTGGCCACTAGAAACTATATTTGACTCTCTCTTTTTCCCCTCTATTAAGTTCTTGTGATGATGAAAGGAGTAAGAGGAAGGGGAATTTGGCAGCCTTCAAGAATGTTTTGCAAAATTCTTGCATAATTTCATAACATTACAGGATGGCAAGGAGATTTTTTTTGTTCTGTTTCACCTGTGCATGTCTGCACCTTATGATTGCTGAGATGCTTCTTAAGTTTTATCTTCACAAATTTGTACTGATTTGAGGGAAAAACTGTAACTTCTATGTTACATCTTTAGGTAGGCAGAATGTCACATTCACCTCCAGCACAAACTACTTTTTTTGAGAAATTGGTTCTGATGAGCTGCAGAAGTGAGTGAATGGTTACTAAAAACACAATAGAATAAATATTGATCTTTTTCCTCCTAATTCACAGGCATTTTAAGGTGTCTACATCAGTTTTTCTCTATGGCATATCTTTAGTGTGGTTTGTTTTCTTTATGACAATTTTATAAGATTAGATTATGATAAATTGAGAACCTATACTGAGGCTTGCAACAGTTTGAAGAATCTCAATTCTGTATACATGATAGTTCTCATATTTTTTTTCAAGTGAATGAACTTGGTAAAGGATTTGTTATTTTTAGGTTTGTCCTTGTTAGTATAAGTAGGTCCAAAAAGAGTAACAATCAGTTTTGTGGGTGTTTATAATTTCAGTGTATCAGCAACAGATGAATTCCATATAACTGTAGATGTATGAAAAGTCATAAATGATGTCTGTTCTAGACTGAGGTGAAATGTAGTGGAGTCATAGAATTGCAGTTATCCTTCATTTATTCTGCTTTGAATAGCGTGAGAACTATAATTGTCCTGAATTTTGCTTTTATTTTTGTGTCTGTTTTAGGGGTAAGGGAGATTACTTCAGGCTAGGCCATGGCACTGATGTACATGTACGAAAGCCTCAAGTAGTGGAGGGTCTGAGGGGCAAAAAGATCGTGCACGTGGCAGTAGGTGCCCTCCACTGTCTAGCAGTTACTGACACTGGACAGGTATGTTACTTATCACCCTCCTTTCCCCTGTTTCCTCCCTCCATAAAGAAACGAACTGTTGAAGAAGACTGTAATAGCATCAGTGGTGATTAAATGGTGATTAAATCTATAATTAAAATACATTAGAACTCATATTACTACTGGACTTTAAATGTTACCTTTGTAGCTTTTGTAAGATTTTCCTAGTTTGTGGATTATCTATATGACCTGTTTTCTGCTGCTTACTCCTAAAACACAGTAGTAGTTATAATGTCTGGATAGCTTCTGCTATTAACCAGCATTGTAATTACTGTGGTGTGTTGATTCAGATATCTGGAGTAATTATTGTGAAATTGATTCTTTCAGTTTAGTTGTTCACTTTGAACACTGTATAATTGATCAGTTGATGATTTATGAATCACCTAATAAAGGGTTACCTTTTTTTTTAAACGTATGACAGTACCTGCATTATTTAAAAATAAATAAATTGAAGCAGTAGGTTCTATAAAGTATCCTGGATTATTAATACAAATTGCTCAGATTTTTCTGTGGGAGTTGTAAGGGAAGGAAATGAGGCAATCATTGAGGTGAGTTAATGAACTGAAATGTCTTCTGGCAGGTTTATGCTTGGGGTGACAATGACCATGGGCAACAAGGGAATGGAACTACTACAGTCAATAGAAAGCCCACCCTTGTACAGGGCTTGGAAGGCCAGAAAATCACCCGGGTTGCTTGTGGATCTTCCCACAGTGTAGCATGGACAACAGTGGATGTAGCTACACCATCTGTTCATGAACCAGTACTTTTTCAGACAGCGAGGGACCCTTTAGGTGCTTCTTATCTTGGTTGGTAGACATCATCTTATGTTTTTTCTTAATGCCAGAGTAGCTGTGTGTGTGTGTACTTAGTTGATAGAAGAGTACGAAAAGAACGGTGTTGAAAGAAAACTAAAAGACAGCAAGCAAGCAAAAGATCAAAAAGCATCCTATATGAGGAACACCCCCATCCAAATGAAACAACGCCTCTTCCTGTAAAATGTAGATTTATAAAGGGCTTGTTCAAAAGTAAAGTGCAACATACTTTATCGAACACTGCAAACTTTTTGTCTTTTGATATAGAGCTTTGTGGACATGGTAGATGGATGCTACTGTAATACTGGCCTTGTTACATGTCATCTCTTGCTGTGCTACTGCTATCTTTTGTTATGTTTATGCTACTGCTATCTTTTGTTTCTGAAGTAAGTGACTAAGAATTACTGAGAAAAGACAAAGACGTTTTAATATAAAACTTAAAAGATCCAAACATTTTGCTAATTGCTTTCTTTGAAAATTCTATTTTAAAGAGAGTAAGAACTATATATATATAATATTTATTTAGTATTTTTAGGATACTAATTAATATTAATGTTGTTTGAAAAATTTCTGTTTAAGTAACATTTGTTTTAAACACCAATCACTAAAATATTTATATCTGTTTTCCCATTCTTCATGAATAAGTGAAAAGGTGGAACGCTATTTTATGAAGCCATTTGCTGAAAAGCTTCAGTATTGATTCCAGTATTGTAACTGTAGGAACTGCAGTTTAAAAATGTTCTTAAGGCTTAGATTTACAACCTCTTTATTGTGTATATGACAGAGCTCTGGCACAGCATTCCCAGAGGGGCACCTCTGAAAGCTGCCTGGATGTGGGCCTGGGTAGGGGTGCTCTGGTGGAGCAGGGATTGAAGTAGATGGACCAAGAGGTGCTTTCCAGTGTCAACTATCTTATGATTTTGTGATCTGTAATGATCTACCAAGAAATTAGATTGTTAAGTTCCGATTATGTAGTACACTTTTAGTAAAATAGAAACAACTGCTTTCTCTTTATTCCCCCCCTTACTTTAGGTGTTCCTTCAGATGCAGATTCTTCTGCTGCCAGTAACAAGATTAGCGGCGCAAATAGTTTGAAACCAAATCGCCCTTCCCTTGCTAAGATTCTCCTCTCGCTTGATGGGAATGTTGCCAAACAGCAGGCATTATCTCATATTCTGATGGCATTGCAAATCATGTATGCCAGGTAGGCATTCAAGTATTCCTTTGTTTTAAAAAGCAATATATGTCATACTGTACCGTGTTTCACTGTCTCTGAAGTCAACTGTGAATGGTTTTACGAGTTTGGATTCTCAGGATAGGGCCAAGCTTCACTTAAATTTTCTTTTGATGTTCATATTAGATTTCTTTAGAATAAGAAGCTTTCACTACCTGGGGAAAAACTTGAGCATTCAGGAATGCTCAAATATTCTGTATAATAAGGGTATAAATATGTCATGATAGGTGTAGTGGAAGAAGCAGCAGGGAACGGGGTTGAAAGAATAATAACACTTCACCATTCCTTGTTGATAGAGAACAAAGTATTGCTGTTAAAATTTATCTAGAGGAGAGCTCATGTAAAATAGGATGAGCTTAAGACACAATATTTAAGCATTTAACTTTGAGAATGGAGCTAGTCTCTGCCTGTGGAAAGCTTTGATTATTTTATTAAGCCATTTTTTTCTAGTTCAACAAAGGAGTATAATTAGGCTTATATGAATCTGTCCTAAATGATTTCAGGGATGCAGTTGTTGGAGCACTGATGCCTGCAAGTATGATTGCACCAGTAGAATGTCCCTCTACATCGCCAGCCCCCCCATCAGATGTTACTTCTACAGGAAGCCCTGCAAGTGGAGATGAATGCATGCTTGTAGGTGATATAGAAGAGAGGCTGAGCCCAAACCCATGGCAGGACAGGAGAGGGGAGGTAGTGTTTACTGAATATTTTTCAACGTTGTTTAAGAGTAAAGCTGAAAAATACTGTATAGTATTTAATTTGGTGGTAAAGTAGCGGAGATTAAACAGTTGTTTTCGTGCTCTAATTTATGGAGTGGATGCTTTATAACTTTGAACTTTCAGCATGCAGTGTGTCATTAAAATGCAATTATGATTTATAGTGGCATTTTAAAGTTGGTTTTAAAATGCTTGTTATTTGTTCAGACAGCAAAGTAATTTTACAGGACTGATTAAAAATCTGGATTAAAAGACTATTCAACAGTTATTTAATGAAATATCACTGTAAATTTATGTTAACTAATGTAGACAGAAAAACCTAAATGGGTTTCCACTCTCTTGATTCTGAACTGCTAGTAGAATCATAAAGAAGAAAGACTTGCTGCTGCAGATCTCCTTCACAGACTGCTAATTTGACATGTATTTATGGGGTTGTCTTCTGCATTGCAGACTCCACTGCAGAAGCTGATGTTTTACTGTGTATGTTTTGTAATATGTGGATGTCGTTGCTGACTTACCATGTTAGGAACATAAAATAGGAACTAGAAAAATGGGGAATGAATCTGTTGTGTTTGAATTTATGACTGTTTTTGAATTGCTGTTGTCTTTGAACACAAACCCTTCTGAAAGATAAATACACTCCTAAAGGATTTGTTACACTCATTGCAGCCTTTGTTACTTTTGTTCGTTTTGGCTAGGTTGTTTCTTCAGAAGATGCTGTGACACCATCTGCCGTAACTCCCTCTGCTGCTGCTGCCTCTTCCCGTCCTTTCATTCCAGTCACAGATGATCCTGGAGCTGCCAGCATCATTGCAGAAACCATGACAAAAACCAAAGAAGTAATGTTGTCAATGCCTTCTTAAAACTTAAGTCCTTATAATGCTTTTACTGAACAGCTCTGCTGTTTTAGATCATTTGAGGTTACTCTATAAATGATTGCATTTTTAAAGTATATTCAGAGACTGGACGATTACTGCTACTTTTTTTTATTTTCTTTTTTCTGAAGATGAAGGAATTCAATTTAGGAAAGCTTTTTCACTTGAGAAACTGGTTTAACTTTAGGTAAATTCTGAGTCCATATAGTCCCAGAATTGCGAATTGTGTCTTAAACAACTTTCAAACTTCTTCAGGCAAGTTAATACGTTTGTATTCAATGAGATTCCTCTTTCATCTTCCCTGTCTAAATCTTTCTGCAATTTGTTTTGTAGGATGTAGAAAGCCAAAGTAAAGTGTCTGGCCCAGAACCTCAGTACTTGGATGAGTTTACTAGTCTATTAGTCCCAGATGACACGCGAGTCATGGTTGACCTGTTAAAGCTTGCTGTGTCCAACCGAGCAGGTGAAAAGGGAAGAGATGTTCTCTCAGCCGTTCTGTCTGGTATGGGCACAGCATACCCACAGGTCAGATTTTGTTATGTTGCATTTTTTAACTATGTCCTTTATATTTTTAGTTTTCTGGAATATTTTCATCTATTTGAGGTATAGTTTGATATACTGGGAGGATCAGTAAACATGAAAATTAGAGTTGAACTTAATGCATTTGAACCTTAATGACTGTAATGAAGATGCTTCATGAATATATTCTTTGAAATAAATGTAAATATATCTGATATTTATACCATAATATGCATATATAATTTCATATATAAATCATATATAAGATTTATCATTCTGGCAAAGCATGAAGCTGAATCAACGAAGTTAAGAAGTTGAGAAATATTTGCAAAATGTTCATGGGTGTGAGTTTTCCTTGGATAACTAACAAACTGTGAATGAATGTTGTAATACTGGCTACCAAAAGCTATACAACAGAATATGACTATCATAACTGTTGCATATAATATTTTCTTATGGGAATGAACTGAATGTTGTCTAATGTTTCTTTAATATTTTTCTAATGAGTAATGATGCATTCGCTTTAAGATGCTCATATGACATATTTCATTTATGGCTCTGCACTGCTTAAGGTCTGCTTTGAAACACTGGAAGTGATTATGGAAAGCTCTTGTTTGTATTTCTTTTTTCACTAATCAAAAAGATAAATGTTGACTTTGCTAAGAATTCTGAGTGGTTATTTTTTTAAATTAATGATATAAATGACAAGTCAGCTGTACTTTAAAAAATGACATCTTAGGGTGTATCTGTTCTATTAAACCAGGATTGTGTGAGACCACTCTAACAGATGCTGTAAGAGTAACAAGGTGGTATTTCAGAAACTATTAAACATCTTTTTTTTCAAATCTTTAAATTCCTTGTAATGATCATATGTATCAATGATATTCTATTACGGATTTGAGATATAGTTGTATCCCTCCCACTCCAATTAAATATATGCATTTACATATCATTTTTTTGAATTGTTCAAGCATTAACAAATAAATTAAAAACTTTTTTTCCCTACTCAGTCAGAATTTTTGTTTGAAAGTGTTCTTCAAAAATTAGTATAATTGGAGTTTTCTCTTTAAACAATACATTTTAATATTGCATATTGGTTATATGTTTACATATTTCACTAATCTATTGGTTTATGCTTTACAATTTAGTTTTTCTGCAATGGAAATCATTAGTTGCTTTGGCATTTACTCAATTTTTTTCATATTCTGAATGAATGTGATAGTTTATGAATCAGAATACATGTTTTTTTTTTTCTTCTAAGTGAGAAAGAATGATAGATGGCTTTGAGTTCTTGGACTAACCAACTGTTAGTTGCAATCACTGTTTTCATAAGCTTGATTCTTAGGTGTGTGTATGTTTTTCTTGAATTAGGTTGCTGATATGTTATTGGAGCTGTGTGTTACTGAGTTAGAAGATGTGGCAACTGACTCACAAAGTGGCCGCCTCTCTTCGCAGCCAGTTGTGGTAGAAAGCAGCCATCCATATACTGATGATACATCATCTAGTGGCACAGTTAAAATACCAGGTATAGGATTGCTAGAGTTATATTGCTAAAACTCAGGTACTTGCAAGCCTGCATACGTAATTTTTTTTCTCCTCAGCTTACAAAAACATGTATTGAACTTTTAAGGTCATATTATGTGTTCTACTGCTGTAATAAAATGTTTCTTAAAACACTTGTATACTGCATGAACATCTCAGTCATGTGAAATACACATTTACCCAAGTTTGGGTCCTGTGACTGAATTCTGTACACTGCTTCTCTGCAGCTGTGTATTACTGCTGTTTTCTGTTCATTTATGAAGCTGAGAATGACTGCAGTCATTTTCAGGGTCAGTAATTGAATGCTCGTCATGTAGCCTTGATCATTAGGAAATACTTTTTTTCCTTCTGTGCTGTATTTTCATCTAGTTCTTCCTCTAGTACTGATACTTAAACTCTCTGTTGCCTTTACCTTTTGATATTTGTCTTAACTGTAAATAGACATTTTTTGCTATGGCAACTTGAATTGGGAATGTTCTGAACGTAGTCTTCTGTATGGTAGCCCTGATTCATGTGAGCTGCCTGTAGTGTAGGTCTTTCAAAGAGAAGTTACAAACACTGTCATTAAACCAAAGCAAGTTCACATTTCTATTTTTATTGATGAGCACAATGACTTCCAAACAATTGCATTTGATTTCATGTGGATATCTAAAATACTGCGTTTGCTTGTGGGATTGATTGCTCTGTAGAAGTGTGTAAATTCTTTGTTGCTGTTTAGGTGCTGAGGGACTGAGAGTAGAATTTGATCGCCAGTGTTCTACAGAGCGGCGTCATGATCCACTCACCATCATGGATGGTGTCAACAGAATTGTTTCCGTCCGATCAGGTGCTTTTCAAAAGTGTCTTGTGTGATTTACTGTTAAACATTGAATGAAATGTACCGCTGTGACATAGTTCTTGTGAGCAATGTGCCATTAAGAAGGAGGAAAACGTACAAACTGATGTCCCATTTTAAATCAAAAAGGAAGGATGACCTATGTACAGACATACAAAAGTGAACTTGAATCTTTGAATATATAGACTCTCAGACATATTTGTTGTTATATTTTTCCTAAGAGCAGTTGGAATGTAAAAAAAGAAACAAAAATCACTTTCTGGTGCTCACAGTCCATGTATTATTTTCTGCACAATCAAAGTATATCTGAGCAGATTGAAAAGCAATTGGAAGAGGATACTTTTTTTGCTACCCTTTGAGTTTTTCAAGTAACAGTTGCAGAAATTTGAATTTTATTTATTTATTTATTTATTTATTACAGTCAAGACAAATGCTCTCCTTCTGTTGAATGCCCAAAATAGAATCTAGGCTCTGTCTTTCTGTTTTCTGCTCTGGTCTATGTACCTGACTCTACATGAACTCTTCACATCTTTTATTCCATTGTCTATGATTTCATTTTTAAGTGCTGTTGCCTTCCTGTAGATGATATAGGAGTATTTTAAATCTCATCAAATCTTACCTTAACCCTTTTCATCTGTGACATCATGTGCAAGAATCTAAGTAGTACTACCTATACTTAACAATTTTCAGCTCTTAATGTGACACATTATAATGTGAGCTTTTACTGTGAATAACTTTTTCCCCAACCTGTTTCAGATGCGCATCCTCATGTGCTTTATTATTGAGCTGTTTTTGATTGGAAGAAGGCCTGAGTCTTAATACTTTAATATATTTTTGTAATATGAAAAGATAATATGAAAACAGGACAGTGGGGTTGTGGTAAGAGCTCATAATTGTCTTTTGAAAGTGGTATGAAAAGCACTGAAGACATGCAATATAAGTGGTAATTGAACTGTTTAAGACTTGTGTTTTGGTTATATAACATCATTATAGGTATGAACATGTGCTCCTCATACACTTTTCTTTTGGTATATTTTTACATGATGTTTGTAATATTAAAATAGCCATAGAGAGAAGTTATTATTGCTGAGTAGATTGGATCGGCTTGGTCAGTGTACGTGAACATGTCCATATTACTTACTGTAACAGGTCGTGAGTGGTCAGATTGGTCTAGTGAGTTGCGAATTCCAGGGGATGAACTAAAGTGGAAGTTCATCAGTGATGGCTCTGTAAATGGATGGGGATGGCGATTCACTGTTTATCCTATCATGCCAGCTGCAGGTAAAGTAATATATCTCATTTATAGAAGGGTGAGAGTATATTTACCAATGTAATTTAAATATTTACATGCCAAAGGTTAATTGTTCGTTTGTATTCATACTAAGGAAATGTTTTCTTTCATAAATAGCATTTTCAACAGTCTTGAGAGGTGCACATAGTGGAGAGAAAAATGTTTTGTAGTTGCTCTCGTTTGTCTATCTGTGAAGGGAGGTTACTTCATGTGATGTGTGTGTGTGTGTGTGTGTGCGTGTGTGTGTGTGTATTTTCCCTAACGAATTCATGGTATTAAGTGAATTATATGGTGACTGGTGTGACACAAGGGTATGGCTTAAAGCAAGAGGCAAAGGTAGTTCAGATTGAGTATTAGGGAACAGTTCATCACTGAGATGAGAGTGGTCAAGCACTGTAACTGGCTTTTCAGGGAAATGGTCATGACCCTAAATGTTTTGGTGCTCATGAAGCATTAGGATAATAATTAGGATAATTAGGACTGTTTAACTCTTAAGTTCCCCTGTGTGGAGTTGGGAGTTGTCCTCAGTGATCCTTGTGTGGATCTATTATAACCCAAGATATTGTATGTAATGAAAATGGCTCTTTCTTCCAGTTCCTTCAAAGGGAGGTGGAATGGACCAACTCAGCTATAGACTGGCACTGTAGACTGCTGTGTTTGTTTAGCAGATCCTGCTTTTATTTCTGTTCTAATTTCAGTAAAAGGGCAAAAATCGTCAAATCTTCTTTACCTTTTCTTGCAGGTCCCAAAGATCTTCTCTCAGATCGTTGCATTCTTTCATGTCCCTCAATGGATTTGGTTACGTGTTTGCTGGATTTTCGCTTAAATTTTGCTTCCAACAGGAGTATAGTTCCTCGCTTGGCAGCTTCTCTTGCAGCTTGTGCTCAACTGAGTGCCTTAGGTAGGTGTAAGTCCTAATTTTAAATCTACTTTTTTGAAGTTAAAATTATTGTTTAAAATAATTCTGGGAATTGTGTGCTTTTTGCTTCTTTAGCTGCTGGCCATAGAATGTGGGCTTTGCAGAGACTACGGAAACTGCTCACAACAGAATTTGGCCAGTCTATTAACATCAACCGGATTCTTGGGGACAATGATGGAGAAGCACGAACTTTGGTAAGAGGGCACAGAAGCTCTTCTCTAACACTTTTCTCACTAAGATGTTTGTGAAGCATTAAAAATATTGGCCTTTATTTACAAGACTTTTATAGGTAACCACAAAATAGGAAATGTACCAAATGAGTAGCCTACTTGAACATGTCTGCAAGTCTCTGTAAAGGGGCTTTGTTTTATAAAAAATATTAAAGCTAATTCCAGTTTTTTATCCATGTAATTTTGGAAATGTCAAAGATGATAGAAATACTTTTGTATTAGGAAATGGATGGAACTGATGCTTCACAAAGTGGACTATGGTTTGGGAAGTTCCTAATGATTTGTCACAGCCATCTAAATAGTTTCCTATAGCACACAGTGTAATTTTTCAACTGCTCTGATTTCTCTAGAGTTTTACAGGAAGTGCTTTAGCTGCTTTGGTTAAGGGTCTTCCAGAAGCATTGCAGCGACAGTTTGACTATGAAGACCCTATTGTGAGAGGTGGCAAACAACTACTCCACAGCCCTTTCTTTAAGGTAATGGGATACAATCAGTAAAGAACTCATGAGTAAAATTTTTTGCGTTTTTTTTTTTTTTAATTTTGTGGGGCTAGCTCACCTCATCCTGATAGAAAACTTCATTTAAAGGCTGCTTTTAATGGATTTTGAAAAATTAGTCTGAAGTCACAAACATTAGTTTGAGTACTGATAAAATCAGAATACTACTTCTAAAATGAGAACCAAACATGCAAATACAAAGATCAGAAATACCTGGCTAGACTGAGGTAGGTAGTGTTAAGAACAATATCTTGGAAGTGTAGTACACTACAGCTTCAGTTATACTTTTGACAATTGATATCTGAATTGTCCTAACAGGAATGTTTATGTATTTTTGTCCTTTAAAATATCATGAAGGTATTACTTACCTCCAGTAGGAACAAATAAGAATATCTTAAAAGGAGAGCTCTTCTATTTTGAGCCATGTACTTCAAAGTACAGAGAAATATGCTGAGCAAGTCTAGAGAAGAGCAACAAGAATACAGAATCACAGAATCACAGAATCACAGAATCATCAAGGTTGGAAAAGACCTAAAAGATCATCCAGTCCAACCATCACCAATACTCCCCAGCTAAATCCTATCCCTCAACACAACATCCAAACGTCTCTTGAACACATCCATGTTCGGTGACTCCACCACCTCCTTGGGCAGTGCATTCCAATGCCTGACCACCCTTTCCGAGAAGTAATATTTCCTAATGTCCAGCCTGAATCTCCCCTGGCACAGTTTGAAACCATTGCCTCTAGTTCTATCACTGTGTACACGAGAGAAAAGGCCGACCCCTAGCTCACCACAACCTCCCTTCAGGAAGTTATAGAGTGCTATAAGGTCTCCCCTGAGCCTCCTCTTCTCCAGGCTGAACAATCCCAGCTCCTTCAGCCGCTCCTCATAAGGCCTGTGCTCCAGGCCCCTCACCAGCTTCGTAGCCCTCCTCTGAACACGTTCCAGGGCCTCAATGTCTTTCTTGCATTGAGGGGCCCAAAACTGAACACAATACTCGAGGTGCGGCCTCACCAGTGCCGAGTACAGGGGGACAATTACCTCCCTATTCCTGCTAGTAACACTGTTTTTGATGCAAGCCAGGATGCCGTTAGCCTTCTTGGCCACCCGGGCACACTGTCGGCTCATGTTCAGCCGAGCATCAATCAACACCCCCAGGTCCGTTTCCTCCACACAGTCCTCCAGCCACTCCGCCCCAAGCCTATAGCGCTGCCTGGGGTTGTTGTGGCCAAAGTGCAGGATTCTGCATTTGGTCTTGTTGAACCTCATCCCGTTGGCTTCAGCCCAGCTCTCCAGCCTGTCCAGATCCCTCTGCAGGGCCTCGCTACCCCCAGGCAGATCCACACTCCCAGCCAATTTGGTGTCGTCTGCGAACTTACTGAGGGTGCACTCAATGCCCTCATCCAAGTCATCAATAAAGATACTGAAGAGGACAGGCCCCAGCACCGACCCCTGGAGAACACCACTCGTGACCGGTCGCCAGCTGGATTTAACTCCATTCACCACCACTCTCTGAGCCCGGCCCTCCAGCCAGTTCCTTACCCATCCAACAATGTACCCGTCCAAGCCACGGGCTGCCAGCTTCTGCAGGAGAATACCGTGGGAGACAGTGTCAAAGGCTTTGCTGAAGTCTAGGTAGACCACATCAACAGCCTTTCCCTCATCCAGCAGATGGGTCACTATATCATAAAAGGAGATCAGGTTGGTCAAACAGGACCTGCCTTTCATGAACCCATGCTGGCTAGGCCTGATCCCCTGGCCATCCCGCACATGCCGCATGATCTCCCTCAAGACAATCTGTTCCATAACCTTCCCTGGAACCGAGGTCAGGCTAACAGGCCTGTAGTTCCCCGGATCCTCCTTACAACCTTTCTTGTAAATGGGAGTCACGTTGGCAAGCCTCCAGTCTTCCGGGACCTCACCAGTCAACAAGGAGCGCTGGTAGATGATGGAAAGCGGCTTGGCTATCACCCCCGCCAGTTCCCTCAGCACTCTCGGGTGGATCTCATCCGGCCCCATGGACTTGTGGCAGTCCAGTTGGAGTAGTAAGCCTCTGACCGTTTCTTCCAGAACCACAGGGGGTTTAGCATGCTCCCCAGGCGAGACTACCAGGTCAGAGAGAGGAGTACCCCGAGGATAACTGGTCTGACCTTTAAAGACAGATGTAAAGAAGGCATTCAGAACCTCCGCCTTTTCCTTATCCTCAGTGGTCACATTCCCAGCATCATCCAGCAAAGAGTGGATATTCTCCTTTGTCCTCCAATACAAAGGCTTAAAAAAGCTTCCCCTGTAGTAAATGTAAAAGGATTTATCTGTCTTAAAGAAAAGAAGTTCTTAAAATATGTAAAAGGTTTTCCAGGGCAGAAGTAATCCATTATATACTGTCTTTGCCAGTAACACACTGAATTACTTGATTTAATTGGAGAAAGGATACTTAGTTTAGAAAAAGAAGGTAAGATGATCAGCATTTCATTTTTATACAGAAAAGGCAATTAATCTAGGAGTGTTTGTCACAGGTGTACTGTGAAAATTCCTGTATTAGAGAAGGAAACTTAGATATATAACTGTGGGAGATCAGCTTGCATGCACTGGATACTGCCCCATCAGTGAGGATAATGTAGGTGGATAGCTCTTAATGTCCCCCGCACTTTACATTTTCTGAGACTGTCGATGCCCTACTGGTCTATGAGCTGTTCTGCGACATCAAATGCGTGTTAGTTTTTATTACATGCTTTTGTTGCAGCTCTAAAATCTGTTTTGTCTGCAGGTTCTTGTGGCTCTTGCTTGTGATCTGGAGCTGGACACTCTCCCTTGCTGTGCTGAGACACACAAATGGGCCTGGTTTAGAAGATACTGTATGGCATCCAGGGTTGCTGTGGCCCTTGATAAAAGGACACCGTTACCTCGCCTTTTCCTTGATGAGGTATTGCCAGAATATTTGAAATAGCTCATGGAACTTAGAAAAGCAGTCTAAAAGACGGAGGTTTGAATTATTTTATACCAGCTGTGATGAGAGTATGGTATATTGGGAATAACATTGTTTAATGCAAAATATTTTACAGGTAGCAAAGAAAATTCGAGAATTAATGGCAGATAATGAAAATATGGATGCTCTTCATGAATGCCATGATGTCTTTAAGAGAGAACAGGATGAACAGCTTGTCCAGTGGATGAATAGGTTACTTCTTTCAACTATCGTTTATTTTGTTTTGTGATGCTTTGTTGTTGTACAGATTATTTTTTTTTGTGACTTTCTTTAAGCTCATTTATAATGCTTTATTTTGAATGTTACACAGACGACCTGACGATTGGACGCTTTCAGCTGGAGGCAGTGGAACCATTTATGGTTGGGGTCATAATCATAGAGGACAGCTTGGTGGAATTGAAGGGGCAAAAGTCAAAGTCCCAACTCCATGTGAAGCTCTTGCTACTCTTAGACCAGTGCAATTAATCGGTGGTGAACAGACACTGTTTGCTGTGACTGCTGATGGAAAGGTAAGCATACAATAGATGTTTGTTAGACTCCTTGTAAAAATTTCATCCTGTTGTGTGTTTTTCACCATTTACACATATATATTTTAAAGAAACTAAACTGTACCAATTCTGCCATTACAACAGAGGAATTCAGTGAACTGCAGCATTGAATACTTGAAACTAGTAATGCATATTTCAGTTCGTGACTGTTGTCAGATTTTGGAAAATAAAGAATACAAGTAACATGCTTACAGATTCTTGTACAACATGTCAGACAGTAAAATGTGATGGTGATGATTTTTCCCTGACAGGAGAGAGATGTAAATAGAATCTGAGTTTGTTCAGAGCCAACTTCTGAAAGCTAGATATTGCAGTATCTGATTTGCTTGGGTGATACTTGGGTGTTCAATGATGAGGATGGATCATTTAGCGTAATGTATAGAGGGGAAAAAAATGGATTTGTAAATTTGAAGATATCTTAATTTTGATACAAATGGCAGCTTTGTTTGAGGATACTGTACGTAATTTTAGCTGAAATTTCTTGTTGCAGTTACATTCACTAGTGGTATACTGTAACAGTTCTGTCCTGGACAATTAGTATCATCCTTGTTTAATTTTTCACCAAAGGAAAAGGGACAGATTAATGACATTGCTTTTGACATAATTGTGTTGAGGTAAATTACTTTTGAATAGACCAGCAGAGTAAAAAGCAATACTGTAGTTAAAGAATTGCGTGGGATAGAGTACAAAGAAGCATCTGTTTTTGTGTATGTCCCATGGAAGAAAGAAAACTAGAGTAGTAATGCTTGAAAGACACCTGCAGATGGTAGGTGGATTTGTAATGTTATTACACAGTTATATTTTCTTGATAATTTCACAAAATCAGCATTAGGATTTAAAATGGAATGCACTAGTCATTGACAGGTCAAATTAACTTGAAAGTAGCCATATTTTCATTCCTGACATGAGAGGTATTAACTTCCATGTATTGTACTTTTAAGTATGGGTAATTGAATGTTTATGGGGAAAACTAAATGAATAGAAGTCTAGAATCTCTGATTTATTGGGACAGGATTACAAACCTTGGAAGTGTAAAACCTTCTATAACAAATTCAATTTTTATGGAGAATGTGTGCAAATGAGCTCATCAGTTATTATAAAACTTTAATACAAGTTTGAAAATTCAATGTGGAATTTTATTTGCATGTTTACATAATTATGCATTTTATTAAATGCTGATCTGATTTTTTTGGCAACACAGATTGAAATTGGTGACAAGAAATGTCTGTGTTTAATTTTTCCTTGATTAAGGTTAGATTGTATTGCTACAAAAGTAGTGTGGAAAATTGTTTTTCCTGTACATATTTATGTGCACCTAACCTGGTGTGCTGAAGCAGGCCAGTGTTAAATTCTTTGTGTGAAACTGAATAGTGGCATGCTACAGCTTCTGAGTCTTGTCTTTGGGCTTGAAAATTCACCTGAATTGCAGTGGGAAGGAGCTCCTTTGAGTGCAGAACAATTGATAAGTAAAATTAACTCATAGTTACATTGATAGGGAGAATTATTCTCTTTCTTCCAAGATCAGCTTGTGGAGTTGGAAAAGTAGACCTTCTTCAGGTGGGAAAAGGCAGAAGGCTTTAAAGCTAAGCACAGACTGAAAGTCATTATGAAAAATTTACTTAGATGCTTATCAGATCATCTCTGAAAGCAAAAGAAGCTTATGCCTATGCAGTAGAGATCACGCTAGTAGGAAAGGGGCCTTGAATGATGTGTCCTTTCTAAGGGCAAAAGAGATACATGTACTGGAGGAGTTGTTCTTAGATTATATTTGTTTGCAGTATAAACTGTTTCTGCTCAGGTTTAATGAAGAATTTGTTGCCTAAAGCTGGTCTCCTCTCTACATCTGCATTGATCTTGAGTACGACCTCTGCTTCAACTTGTTTTGGCATTGTCCTTAGGCTATTGTTATATAGTACTGTGAGGGCCAAAATGAAAGCTAGAGTACTTCCTCTTCTCCTTCCACACATTCAGGAGCTTCAGTATAGAACATGTACTGATATTTCTTGCTTAAATTAAGTCTTTAAAACAATGCCACTTTTATTTTGAAAGGAAAAACCTCTTCCTGTTAATGCATACATTCTCAAAATTTCCAAAGGAGAATATAGAGACATATAAGAAACTTGGCCATTGCATCAGTTCTGTTCTAGTATACATTCACGAAGAAGAATTCTCTATAGCCATTGTGAATGTTCTTCAAGACATAAACAAAATTAAAGTTTATTTTTTATTCTAAAGCTGTATGCCACTGGATATGGAGCAGGTGGTAGGCTTGGAATTGGAGGAACAGAGTCAGTTTCTACTCCGACTTTACTGGAATCCATTCAACATGTGTTTATAAAGAAAGTTGCAGTGAACTCAGGAGGGAAGCACTGTTTGGCATTGTCTTCTGAGGGAGAAGTTTATTCTTGGGGTGAAGCAGAAGATGGTAAACTTGGCCATGGAAACCGAAGGTAATGCTTTGTTTTTTTTCAACTATGAATGGATATTTGTAATAGTTGAAATGTATCTGAAGTGTTACATGAATACAGTCTATGTAGAAGTCAGTGTTAAGTAGTGATGTAGAAATGTATGTCTTCAAGTTGCAGAACCACAAAATTTTTGTCAGATAAAATTAACTTGGATTTCTGTGACTAAATATTATCTTCTAGCTTATTTGCAGACACTGAAGTCCAGTGGATTTCCTTTGGGATCTACACTGTGTGTATGTGGCACTTCAGGGAGGAAGCAAAACTACCATTCTGCTTCTGATACTCACTTGCAGTTGCTTGTGTTAAAGAAGTTTTGTTGTTATAGACAGTATTCAGATATAAAAAGAAGAATGAATGCTCTAGACCATGGAGGAAATCAGTACATGTTATGCTAGAAATTTTGATAATGTGTATTAAATTAGACTGATTTTCCAGGGTAAATGCTTAACTCTTAATGCTTAACTTTTAATGGAAATGTTTCTGTAGTTTCATTTAACCTGTTATGCTTTAGTAGAACAGGTAGTAAAATACTTCCAGCTTTTATAGACCTCTAAAATTTTTTTAAATGAATAATTTAACACAAATCTTGAGGATGTAAGGATACTTCACAAAAGTAAATAGTGAGGTAGAATCATAGAATCATGGAATCACAAGGTTGGAAATGACCTGCAAGGTCATCTAGTCCAACTGCCTTCCCATTCCTATTAGTACCACAGGCTACTAAACCATGTCGTAGCTCCTCATTCAGGCGCCTCTTGAACACTGCCAGGGATGGCGACTCCACCACCTCCCTGGGCAGCCATTGCAGTGCCTGACTACCCTCTGAGAGAAAAAGTTTCTCCTAATGTCCAACCAAAACCTCCTCTGGTATAACTTCTGGCCATTTCCTCGGGTCCTACTATTTGCCTGGGAGAAGAGGCCAAACCCTTTTTCATCACAACCTCCCTTCAGGAAGATGTTAAGTGCAATGAGGTCTCCCCTGAGCCTCCTCTTCTCCAGACTAAACAACCCCAGCTCCCTCAACCGCTCCTCATAAGACCTGTGCTCCAGACCCCTCACCAGCTTTGTTGCCTTTCTCTGGACTCATTCCAGGGCCTCAATGTCTTTCTTATGGTAAGGGGCCCAAAATTGAGCACAGTACTTGAGGTGTGGCCTCACCAGTGCTGAGTACAGGGGGCGATTACCTCCCTGCTCCTGCTGGCCACACTATTTCTAATGCAAGCCAGGATGGCATTGGCCCTCTTGGCCACCTGGGCACACTGTCAGCTCATGTTCAGTTGAGCATCAACCAACACCCCCAGGTCCCTTTACTCTTCACAGTCATGTAGAGTAGATGTCCTCATACTCATTTTACTAAGCTCTACATGCGTTTGTTTATGTGAGTTGTCTATTCCAAAAGGCGTGTCAAAAAATATTTTCATTTCAGCCCTTGTGATCGTCCTCGTGTAATTGAATCTCTGAGAGGTATCGAAGTGGTTGACATCGCTGCTGGTGGAGCACACAGTGCATGTATTACAGCTGCAGGAGACCTTTTTACGTGGGGAAAGGGAAGATATGGGCGCCTTGGGCACGGAGATAGCGAAGACCAACTGAAGCCTAAACTTGTAAGAAACCTTTGGAATTCTGTGTGGTCTTTTATTCCAGTTCTTAACTTCTAATCTGTGACTTTTAGTATTTCTGCATTGTAAGAAATAGGAGAAAACAGTGGTTGCTTTAGAGAACAGAAATGGTTTGTAAGAATGCAGTACAAGTTGAGCTGCAAAACTAGAGATCTCTAAGAAGCTTATAAGGAATTTGTTTTGGAGAGGACTTAACCTTCCCTGCCATACAAAACAGCAGCTCTAAAAGCCGACCAGCAACACTGCAAGTGTAAAGGACATAACCTGTACAAATTGTAAATGGATTTTTTGTTGCTTCCATTTTGGGTGAGGGGTAGAAGGTATCTTGAAGAGGGATTAACTTGCCTGCACCCCTCCACAGGAGTGCTGAAAGTAATCAGGTATTTGCATTCCCCTGCTCCCAAAAGCAAGGTCTACCTGACTTTGTTGTACAATATGCCTCCATTTTATTGGTTAGAATGAAAATGACAAATCCGTAGATTAGTTTGAAGTATCTGAAATTCCATGCTAGTTTGGATGATGGATTGGGCTTCTTTATTTCAAGAAGGATGTGGATTAGGAGGGTGCAGTTTTTGTGTCAGAATTCTTTTGCTTTCTGAATCTCAATTCCATACATCATCACTAGATGGCAGCATTTCAAAAGTCAAGATGTTGATTTAATTCAGAAAACAGTGAAAATGTAAAATAGTAAGAGGCTATTTGAAAATAAGCAGTATATTCAGTGCTTAGTGTACACAGAAGTGAACCAGAGAACCTGAACACATAAACAGAATATAGCCTTTGGTAATCTTACATGTTTTGTATGAGTTACTTTCCCTGTTTTTTTTTTTAAGGTTAAAAATAAAAAAAAAAATAAAAATTGTTCACCAAGTAAAAATAATAATCCAGTATGTGAAATATGTAGTTATTTTATTGGTTTGAAAAGAGCAAAGCCTTTTGACTTGAATTCATTTGCAAGATTGTGTTGTGTTTCAGACTTGCAATGCTTCTCTACAAGTTGGGTTTGACTTCTTTTCTGAAACTAAGTGACTGAGTCTTTATTGTAAACAGAAACTGGTGACTGCTTTACAGGTCGAAGCTCTTCAGGGCTATCGTGTGATTGACATAGCCTGTGGCAGTGGAGATGCACAGACATTGTGCCTGACAGATGATGATACAGTCTGGTCCTGGGGTGATGGAGATTATGGAAAACTTGGGAGAGGAGGCAGTGATGGCTGTAAAGTGCCAATGAAGGTATTTGAATACATATTTTTGACTGTTTTATAAACCATAAGATTAATTGAAATTAGTGAAGATATACATTAATTTGAGCAAACTTCCACCCACCATGGGACATCAGGATCCTTTTGATGTTAATAATGGGCTTTGTAGGATACAGTGACTGATTTTCAATTTTTGTGCTGAATAAAAGTTGGTTTTACAATTTTATTTTTTGGAGAGCATTTCTGGTTCCAGAAGTAGTTGTTGCTTTAATGTTGTTTCCTTTTGAAAGGTTAGATATTTCCCAAGGAATCTTCATATTTCAAACAAAATCCATGTAGCCAACTAATTTGAATAACAGCACTTGTTACAGAGATGAGCATTATTTGTATTTGAGAATAACATCTTTTCTCTCGTGTAGACAGTGATAGAACTAGAGGCAATGGTTTCAAACTGTGCCAGGGGAGATTCAGGCTGGACATTAGGAAATATTACTTCTCGGAAAGGGTGGTCAGGCATTGGAATGCACTGCCCAAGGAGGTGGTGGAGTCACCGAACATGGATGTGTTCAAGAGACGTTTGGATGTTGTGTTGAGGGATAGGATTTAGCTGGGGAGTATTGGTGATGGTTGGACTGGATGATCTTTTAGGTCTTTTCCAACCTTGATAATTCTGTGATTCTGTGATTCTGTGATACATCAGTGTCATTATGCATACCTATGCACAATGAATTTTATATTTTTAATCCAGAGTTCCACTTCTTTATATGGATGCAGGTGTCTTCATTCCCTTTCCTAAAGGACAGAGTCTACGGGCCTGTTCCAAGTAAGGGTGGAACAGTATTGCATGATATAACACAATTTGAATATAGCTTATCAGTCTTGTTGATGATCAGTCCATAGGATTGATGATAAAGTGATGTAAGGGCACGTACAGAGTGAGTAAGAACAGTGTATTGCAGTTTTAAGTATTTTTATGAAGGCAGCAAACTCACATCTGTGTCAGAAGAGCTAGCGATAATTAATTTTGAGTAGCTGGAGACAAAGCCTTACTATTTCTACTAAGGAGATGTTGCTGCAGGTAAAATATTACTTAAGATCTTCAGTGGTTTTCTAAATCTGAGCCTCTTTTTAGGGTTTAAGTAGTAAATAGAAGAAAGATGAAAGGAGTGGAATTCTGTTAAATGATCTACATAAACATTTTAATTCATAAGCTTGCATCTAGGTACTGCAACACTTAGACAGTTTATTGTACGTAAGATATGCCTAAACGCAGGATGGTTGATGAAACTATAGTCTCCATAATTGATTGTTATTTTATTTGCTGTTATTTTCCTAGATTGATTCTCTCACAGGCCTTGGAGTGGTTAAAGTAGAATGTGGATCACAATTTTCTGTGGCTCTTACCAAATCTGGAGCAGTATATACCTGGTAAGTATTTTATATTAATTATTTGGACAGCATTAGATGTAACCTTCTTTGCAACAAGTATTACTGTACTGCTCTGATTTTTCTCTGATATGGAAAACTCTTTTGAGTTTCTCTGTTTTGATTAGTAATAAAATCTAGCAGTTTGAGGAGCATACTGTAGTGCTATTTGCGTGAAAAGCTAAGGTGTTTTGTCATGGAGATGTAAACACAGACTTCTTGTTCAAGACATTGACCATTGTAAAATGCAAAAGTTCATAGGAGGTCACTAAAAATGTAAGCTCAAAGTGCCATGCAGTCTGGAAGATGACAGCATAAATAACATTTTCATATATTATCAAAATCTTTGTTATCTAAGAATTTGTATATCTGGTTCTTTGTTTTAATCTTCTTGTGCAATTCTGGTAGTTTAAATAACTGCCAGACTAAAGTGTTTAGAAAGGCAAAACAAAATACCTTCCAAACACTACCTCCATGCGATATCCTCAAACTGTATGAAGTTACAGTCGCTGAGGTTGGTACTGCTTTTGCAAATGAAAGAAGCCTCATCTTCGAGTCTTACTCATTTAAGAGAAACAAACAAGCAAACAACAACAACAAAAAACAAACAAAAAACAACAAAACACGTGTGAATGTTGTGAAAGGACCTATGAAGCCATGTATTAAGTATTGTTATTGTAATAGCAGAGTCACATCCATGTCATGTGAACTAGGAATTATTCATTTTGAATAATTGGAGTCAGAGCTGTACTGTATCTCCTAAACATCAAATATTTTTGCCTGACTATTTATAAATACTTCTACAGGCCAAATACATGATACATTTCATGTTTCCATTATTTCTAATATTAAAACTCAGTTTTGAAATGTTCTGTCTTCTCTGTTCAGGGGCAAAGGAGATTATCATCGCCTAGGCCATGGATCTGATGACCATGTTAGAAGACCACGACAAGTGCAGGGGCTGCAAGGAAAGAAAGTCATTGCAATTGCTACTGGGTCTTTACACTGTGTTTGCTGCACTGAAGATGGTATAAAAATTAAATATGTTACTTAGTACCGAATTTGGAGAGGGAATAAAAAAATGAAACTTTAAGTTGAATATTGGTAGACTGTTCTTGCTAAAAATGCTGATCCTCTATGTGCATCTATGTATTTTGCGTTTATAGAAGTTGCATATTTCTTGAGCACAAAGTATGTCATTGATTTACAGTGATCAGTTAAAAACAACTGAAAGTTCTGAATTAATAAAAAATAAGAATTAAGTTTCATAAATGCTGATGGTAGAATTAAAACACAGCTCAAAAAGTAATTACAAGTTGATCAAGGAGTAGAATTAATGGATTTAGCTTTTTTTTATAGGGTTGTCTGAACTGCCTGGGGTATTTTAACTTGGTAAATGAAGCATTGCACAAACAATATTGCTTCTTCTAAAATAGATTGAGATATTGAATATTTTCAAGTTTAAGTAACAGGTCTGCAGAACTGTTTTGTAGATGCTAGTGAAATAGGATAGAGCTGCATAAAATGAACGCTCTGAATCAAAGTTGCTTTTTAAAAAGGTATTTTCCAATCTTACAACACTTAACACCCATTTTAATGTCCACTCTAATAACATAAGCTGCTACAGACTCTCTTCTGTTAAGCAGAATGTCTTTTCTAATTCTTTTTTTAGCTTTTTTTTTTTTTTTTGCTATGAAACTGTGAAATACAGACTGTTTCTGGTGTATCTGTTGTTATCCTTCTGCACCACCATTTCCTAGTGTTCTGCAATAAAGCTTTATTATATAAACTGTGAAGAAATTGAAGCATTTAATACTAGCTGCTGTATAGCTGTAACTGTGTTATTCACTTTTACCTGCAGGATATCAGGACGGCTGTCAGTTCTAGAAATCTTAATTACTATCCATGGTCTCAATTGGTTAAATGATTTCTAAATGCTTATTTAAAGCAAATTTCTATATTCAGAAGTAATTTTTTTTTCTTGGTTTAGGGGAGGTGTATACCTGGGGAGATAATGATGAAGGACAGCTTGGAGATGGAACAACTAATGCCATCCAAAGACCACGTTTGGTTGCAGCACTCCAGGGTAAAAAGATCAACAGGGTTGCCTGTGGCTCAGCACATACTTTAGCTTGGTCAACCAGTAAACCTGCTAATGCTGGCAAGCTTCCTACACAGGTGATATACTTACTGTATTCAGTTTTTTAATGTACTAATGTTTACTGCTGATTTTTCAGCAGACATATTTTCCTTTCTAAATCTCTGTATCAGTTCAGTATACTTCGATTTGGCTTGCAGACAATGTTCTGCTTGTGTATGTCCAAAGATGGATTTTTTTTTTTTTTGAGTGAAAAGGATTCTTCAGTCAGTTGTTAATCCAATACTGAAGAGTCAACTGGAAGGAATTTTAACTCTGTACTCCACCTCTTCCACGTTAATTCATCATTGCTTGTTTTGCATTGAGAATGTTTTTTGAACATTCAGTTTTTCAGCTATTATAATAGTGCATAATACCTAGGTGGAATGGTGGCAGGATGTAAAATGTGTTTATTTATGGATAAAAGAATAGTAAAATTTAAAATGACAAGAATAGTGTAACTGTCGTATTTTAATACTTGCAGGTGCTTTCAGTTTAGATGTATACTGTACATATCTTTTAGACACAACTGGATTCCATATTAAGTTTTTACACTGTGAATAAGCAATTCCTGAATTTCTGATACAAATTTGCCTACCAATCTTAAGTTGTTGTTCTGCTTAATAAAATAAAGGATAGAATAATCCTAAATTACTTGGTATAATTACATTATTGTAGGTTCCTATGGAGTACAATCATCTACAGGAAATACCCATCATTTCATTGAGAAACAGGCTTCTACTGCTGCATCACATTTCAGAACTCTTTTGTCCTTGTATTCCAATGTTTGATCTTGAAGGAAGACTTGATGAAACTGGCCAAGGACCATCAGTTGGGTTTGACACACTACGGGGAATACTGATATCACAGGGAAAGGTATTTATCTGAATAGATTTTTAAAGGAGTCATTTGTAACTATACTGTTTAAATGTACTGTTTAAACTGTTTCTGAAGAAAACCAGGCTTTTATCTTAATTTGTTCGGTAAGTTGTATGTCAGAATGCATACATTCTGGTTATGCACATATCTTTCTTCATGAATGTGTTCTTTTTATTAGGTTTTCCTCTGCCTTTTTTTGGACTGTGTATTAGTCTTAAAAATAACAGTATGTTGTAGGTCTTAGGTTTGTGTTATAGCCAAATTCTTTTAGACTAATCACTATGTTAATCTAGGGGAAAAAAACAAAACAAAAACAAGATATATTTCAAATAGTCATTGTCTGCTTTTTGTATTTCAGTTGCAATAATCAGATGATCTAAAGCAAGTTCTGTGGCTTTAAATGATGTTGAAAGAAAGGATAGCTAGGAATCCAATCTTGAGTGGATAAGGAAGCATGGAATATCACAGCTATATGGAAAGTCAGTCATAAAGTCTAGATATTTAAGATTCTTGAAGGATGGAGCACTAATTCAAAACTTCAGTTATGGAGAGCCTTTAAATAGATGACTGGCCTTCTGTATGATCACTAGCTTTGATCTCAGATCTCTGAATTTTCTCACTGTCCTAGTAACTTGTCTAATCTAATAAATCTAATCTAATTAAAAAGTGATAGCCATATGTAAACAGACAAAATTTGCTAGGTGATCTAATTGAAACTAGAAGCAATTAATATTTTTTTTTTTTCTGCAGTGCTGCTCTGTATCCTTAAATAAGGCACATGACCTACTATTAGATTCTTTAGAACTCACTGTCTCACAGTCTCTCTAGACCCCAATAAAATTATGTAGTAGAGAAATCTGGCTGAATATATGCTTCATGGGCCAAGAGAACACCAGAATTTTTCATCAAAAGAGCAGAAGAGAAGTCCATTCTTTTCATGATACTTGTGCATCTTAATGCTATTAATGGGAGTCTTTAGGTAATTTAAGTACAGGAATTTGTGTGTAGGAGGAATATTCAATATCATTACTTTACAGTGTGCAGAACAGTTGTAGAAAGATTTCAGATACAAGATAAATGTGGTATCAGGCATATTTTATGCCAAAAACAATCATCATGGACGCCATAAATTGTAAATGTTGTATTTGCTATTGTAGAAACATGGTATGATATATTGCATGACAAGAATGCTGCAAGTAGGGGCTGCAAATTTTTTAGTGGGATAGGTTGAAGAAGAGGGGAGGGGAATTGACCTCCATGTCAATAAGCAAGTAGGTTGTGAAGAGCTCTAAGCCTCTGAGAAACAGCCATGACTGGTTTGAGAGCTTGTGGCTTAAAACTGCTGGCTGAACCAATGAAGGACATCTGGTGATTGGGATCTGCTACAGGCTGCCTGACCGGGGGGGGAGACTGTGGATGCGGCCTCCTTGCTTCAGCTACAACAGACATCTTGACCTCATTTTGATGGGGGATATTAAAAAACAAAAACCAAACAAACTTAAAATGTGTTTAAACCTTTCTTGGAACAGATAATGTAAAATTGGATTCAAATATTTATTGAAAGAAATACAAATAATTAAATTTGCACCAAAAAAAAATTGAGTCTTTGTTTATTTCTGTCCTTCAGGGACACACACAGGGTGTCTTTGTTTATTTCTGTCCTTCCTTGGCAGGATGGTCTCCCCTTTGACTTTTTGGTTGTTTTTTTTCTAACTTTTACTTACATTCATATTAGTGCAGCATGAGTTGATTTACAATCAGTAGCATATTGGTTGTCCAGTAATAACTGAATCTGGATGCAATATAACTTTTCAAGCCACTGTTTTGTGTGATCCAGGAGAGATTTTCTTTAGTTTTTAGTATTCCAGGTGTTTCAAGTGTGAATTGTATTAGCTCAAACTAAAATGCTCCTTAAGTAACATCTCAAAATTTACAATATTTTACATTTTTTTCACAAATTCTGTTGCTCTTGTTTATTTAAGTAGTTGATGCTTGCTTCCATATCTTCTAAAGAAAATCTTAAGGACTTTATGCCTTTTCCAGTGTTTTGTGATGTACTTGGAAGAAAACTGGATAGTTTTGGAATGGTACTATAGAATGGAATAGTACTATAGCATCAGTTTCTGTGTTCCGTTGAAGTCTTTTTTTGTTTGCTTTTTCCTTAATTGAACTAAGAATATATTTATCTGTCAAATATATGCCGTATTCTTACTTGATTGCACTCTTACCACTTAATTTTTTGTATTTTCCTTCATTAGGAGGCAGCTTTCCGAAAGGTTGTGCAAGCAACTATGGTGAGAGATCGTCAGCATGGGCCAGTTGTTGAACTCAATAGAATACAGGTATCTGAAGTTGAAGATTTAATTTTAGTACATATTTTTAGTCACCAGTGCTTAACATTCTTCAGGCTGTTTGGTGTCTGAGTACTGATGTGTTGAGTTTATGTTGGCGGATAAAACAATGAAGCTTGTTTTCTTTTCAATATGTTTTCATCCAGACTATAGATGTATGGGAGGGGGAGGGAACAGTTGAAATAATAAGTGTATGAGTTAGACTGTAATGAGCAAAATATGTCCTGCTTAACAAAGAATGGCATTTTCAAAATTCACTGTATTAGATGATTTTAGAGAACAGAAATTCTGATGCCTTTCTTACCTTCCAAGATAGTCACATGAATTACTCCACTGTTGCTTTCAGAACAGAGGACATGAATGGTTATGGGGAGAACAGGAAGAAGGCACTTCAGTATGATTAAGAATCAGGCTGATAAACTTTCATCCTGCATGTGATCTTATTGATTACAGAACTGTTTGATATAAAAGGGCTTTTTCTTGTCATTGACATTAGAAAATGTAAGGTTGTGCCTTAGGCCAGATAAGGGTTTTTTGTTTTTTTTTTTGGTCCATAGATGTTTTTGTAACATAGAATACTAAAACGTTTGTTTTTATTTGAATTGACTGATGTTTGGTATTACAGAATCCTTATGTGTTTCTTTCCTTTAGTCGTGTGGTTTTTCTCATTTTTTCAAATACACTTTAGGAAGTAAGAAAACTTACTTTTTGTAAAGTTAGAATCGAGAACCTGCAAAACCTTTGAATAATGAGTTATTTCTCAGTGAGCTGAAATACCTTCTGTTTTGCCTGGATGATAATTTCTGTTCATTTGCCAGTTTCCACAGGCTCTTAAAACTTTTTCTGCTAACGTTATGAGATTAAAATATGTTGCTTTAATACATACTCAGGGAAGCTAGAGGCAGTGCCTGAAATTTTCTTACTATTTGTCTGTTTTTCAAAATTTTTGGGGGGGGAAATTCAAAATAAGCAGTGCAAATATTTAACTTCAAGCTGAAAACAAGTGATTTGGTTTTGGGCTTGTTTCCTAGTGTTCTTCTAATGTTATGTTAATTATTAAAGATGGGCTTCTCTTGTATTTCTGTACATTAATTCAGTCTGGCTTTAAATTTAGAAAAAAAAATGGTAGCATCGAGGCTTCAATTTTCATAGCTTCTTTAGGAAATGAGATATTTCTCTAACACAAATCTTTCCAGGATTTAGCCAAGACTAAAAAAGACCGTGCTCATAATCTGCCCTGTTTATACAGTACAAAATGTGGATTATAATCTCTTGAGTCAGGTTTTGCAGAGAATGAAACTACTGAATGAAAGATCTGTTTGAATGAAATTATTTGATCCTTTAAGTAGTGATTTAAAGCTGCTTTATGGAGTCTCAAAAAGCTACAGAGTTTTCAACTAAATTGTAGATGGGAGTTCAACTGCAGTAAAACTTGAAAATCCCTTTGCTGTCAAAAGAGACTTCTTACAGTTTGTAAATTATGTGATGCAGTCACTTCACTGCTTCTTCTTCTTCTGTGTAAAATAAATGAAGGAGATTTTAATTTAAAGTTGTTGTTCAGATACTGATTTGTTCTTTAAAATACATGGGTTGTTCCAAAAGCAGTGCCTATTTATTTCCGTGGAAACTACAACAGCTACAAAAAACACTGATAGAGAAAATTCTCAACACAAAACATGGTTTTCAACAGTCACCACCATTAGCTATGCATTTTTGTCAATGATAGACAAGAGCCTGCATGCTGCACTTGTAAAAATCTGTACCAGTGGAATGACAGCTGTGCATGGCCTTCTGGAACATGGCTCATCTTTCTCATCTCTCATGCCGCTGCTGAAATGCACCACCCATTGCCTCACTGTGCTCGCATCCGCTTTCTGATCTCTGTAGATGTTCAGCAAGCATCAGTGAATGTCAGTGGATGCCATTTTTTCCACATGGAGGAGTTCAGTAGCACCTTTGCTTCATATGCACTTCCATGTGAGGCCCCATTTGGAGTCTCCATTTGGAGCCTCCCATGCCCCTCTGCTGCAATCTGCTGCACAGCAACAAAATGTAACAGAATATTGGTGAGAAGGTTCAACCTCCAATGCTCTGCCACAAACATGCGCCTCATCCATGGGCTAGCATAATAACATAAGATGCATTACTTTCAAAGCATGCCTTGTATTTTGTGATCTTTCCTCCTTATAACAGGGAAAGAAATTTTAGCTATTAAGGAGAGCGAGTACTCCTGGTTCAGTGTCTTCTGCTTTTGTGGGAGGAATGTTGCGCTTCTGGATATGTTAAGTTATACTACATATGAATGAATGAATGTTTTCTTCTTTTGCAAGTGCTACGCTTCAGTTTAAATGGCATTCCTCCTTCCTGGTTATTGCCTTGTCCCTTAACCATGTGTGCTTTTAAAGAACACATCGACTTTCTTTTTCCTGCATTGAACAAGCTAAGCTTTTTTGTGTGTCTGTTTTTGTGGAGTGGTCTTTCAGTGCTCCTTATCTTTTGATAGTGTATTTTTTCACTGCCATTTCAGTTTGAGCATAGTTAACTGAAACCTCAATATACAGATGATGTCTATGCTCTTGGAATTACCATGCTGACACTTCTTTTCTGCTTTTGGAAATTGATTTCATGACATGTCCTTAAACCGTGTTTCTTTTCGTCATAGATGTCTTTTGTGTTAACTGAACCTTCTTCTCTTTCTTAGCTGATTCCAACTAACAAACTGTCATCTTTGCATAAGCATTTTTATTAGTCCTTAAGTGTGTGGCTTGACATGATACATTTCTACCAGACTGAAACTGGAGATGGTCCCACAGGATGGCTGGTATTTTTCTAGGTTCTAGGAGGCTGTTTAGGGCAAATAGGAGGTCTTTTTTATTCGGATTTGGAGAAGGAACTTAAATTTTGATCTTCATTATTTAAAAATGCTGTAGCCAGATAACAGACAAATTTAAGTGCTTTTTCCTCCTTGTTGCAGTGATTGTGCTCACAATAGCTGATTATTTACAGAGGCACGTTTTTGAACTTGATTCCTCTGCACATTGCTGTGTATGCTGCTAGTGAGCTGCTGCATTTCTCTCTGGTCCAGGAAAAGCTGGGTTTCCATAGGCTAGTATCTTCTGATGGCAGTCTGTTTTACAGAAGCTCTTTTGGGGCTCTGGTCAGCATGTTTTGTGCTAAAAAGCTACCTCAACAGCAAGAATTCTAGAACTGTATTTCAAAAATATGTTGCATAATCTGTGTTTAGTGAGACATACTAAATAACGGTTATATCTGAAACTGTTTATCCTATTCAGTAAAATGGATTCCACAGGTTACTTACTACATCTCTAAAGGACACGATTTGGAAACAGGAGCAAAGCTTTGTGTTCTAGACCTCTACAATGAAAAGTAAAAACACCAGTGCTGAAATGTGGCCTAAACAAATTTGTTTGAATTTTGCTATTTTTTACTGAAGAGTTCTGCTCTTTGCTAATAACCTAATACATTTTAATATGAACGTCTGTCTGTGTTGGCACAGCAGAATATCATAGTGCTAACAGAAGTGTCAATAATCCCTTGTGACATTCTTACACTATTTTGTTAAAGTTGAGTTTTAACTATTTCAGCATCTACGTGATCAGATTTAAATGCAAACCTTGTGTTGCTAGCGAACAATTGCTAAATAAAATGTACAGTAGGAATAGAAATTATGAGTGCCTTCCTATTGACTTCAGTCTAGATTGTTTGCCATTTTATTGTCACTAGAGTTGTACTTTCAGTTTGAGATTTGAAATAACAGTGAATTAACTACTGCATTCACAGACCACGTACTCATACCTAATCTTTTCAAGAGAAAGCTCTCAGCTTCTCAACTTCAAATTTCTTAGGCATCCGAATTCCTTAGAGATCCATTAAATTACAATAAGTTTGCTAATGAGAAGAATATTGCAATCCTGGAAAACAAAAACCAAACAAAAAGTCCCCCCCCAAAACAAAACAAAACAAAGAACAAAAAACAAAACAAACAAAACAAAATTAAATTTACCAAATCATTATTTCTTTTTTCACCAATAAAGGCAGAAAACTTTTTTTTATTAACAAACTTCATTGCTGACATCCCTCTGTCTTTCCATTTGCTTCCAAGATGAATTGATAAAATGTTGAGTAGAGACAGATGAACAGTGAGCCATTTGAAATTAAAAATGAATAAGGTACTGGTGGTTGAGGGGAACATAGAATTCCTTGTCTAGGGAAGAAAGCCCATAGAGTTGTCAGTAGGATTGGTAGGAATCATTCTGTCTAGCTGCAATGAACATGCCTTCATTGTTTCACATGTTTCCAGCTCTACGCGTAAAATTACTAAGATCTAACCAGCCTGTTCAGAACAGTCATTCAAGTTGATGCAGTATGTGGTGTGGAAGCACCTACGTAACCAGATACTGTGCTTTACATGTTTGTGCCAGTTTCCTCTGTTAACAGTGCTAGTTGTAGTAATCATAGTTAAACAGCTATGTCACAGAAATAAGACCTAGTGGAAGTTGGCACACATCGTTTTCTGATTGATATTTAGGTATACATTATTTTCACTGTTGGGAACAACATGATTAAAGTATGAACTAGGTGAGCAGACAGCGAGGTTGGTTGAGAACTGACTGAATGGACAGGGTAAAAGGGTCAGGGTGTTAGTGACAGTGTCCAGTTGGAGGCAAGGATGTAAAGGCATATCATGGGGTCCAGTCCTGTTCTAACATAGTCATTAATGATCTGGAATATAAGGTAGAGCGTATGTCAGCAACAAAACTTGCTGAGGATAATTGTGGAAGGAGTGGCTGATGGTCACTGGATGGTCTTACTGCCATCCATAGGGACCTCAGTGCCCTTGAGAAGTGGGTTGATAGGATTCTCATGAGGTTCAAAGTCCTGCACATGAGGAGGAACAGGCCCACACACAAATGTAGGCTAAAGGCTGCCCAACCTTAAAGCTGCTTGGTGGGAAAGGCTCTGGGGGTCTTGATGAACATCAAGCTGAACATCAGCCAGCAGTGTGACCTTGATGCAACAAAGACTAATGGTAAACTTGGTTGTGTTAGGCAAGTTATTGCCACCAGGTTGAGGAAAGTGATGCTTCCACTCAGCATCGGTGTGACCACACTTGGAACAATGTCCAGTTCTGGGTTCCCCAGTACAAGAGAGGTATAAAGATACTAGCCTAACAGAAAGGCCACAAAGATGAAGGGACTGTACAGTCCCTCTTATATGGAAAGGCTGAGCTCTGGGACTGTTCAGCCTGGAAAACAGAAGGCTCAGAGTATCTTATCAATGAGTACAATACACATGAATGGAGGCTGGAAAGAGTGTGGAGCTAAGTAAGCATTTAGTGCCCAGGACAGGAGGCCTTCAGCACAAACTGGCACACAGGAGCTCCCAATGAACACCAGGAGCACTCCTGTGTTGTGCGGGTGACACAGAGCAGCAGCACAGGCTGCCCAGAGGCTGTGGGGTCTCCTCCTCGGGGATCTCCAAAAGCTGCCTGGCCATGGCCCTGGGCACTCTGGTCTGGGTGGCTCTGCTGGAGCAGGGGCTGGGCCAGGTGGCCTCCAGAGGTCCATTCTAGCCTCAGCTATTCTTTAATAGTTCTGGCCTCCTAATAACTACAAATTTTAAATTCTTTTGTCTTCTTTTAAAGGGTGAAAATATGTAAAAAGAATCTGCAGTATCTATATCTAGGGTTGATCAGATATGAAATAGTAGTGAAAAATATTGCAGTGTTGTAATTTAAAGCTTGGTTCTTTGTTTCTAAAATACATGTATACAAAATACAGGGTAGACCTCTACAAATGTTTCACTAAACACATTAATGTTATAAATCTCATCTCTGATCTGCACAGGGATGCTGGCTGATATATGTTCTTGTAGTGACTACTATCATGTGTTTAATTGACAGGTAAAACGTTCTAGGAGTAAAGGTGGACTGGCTGGGCCGGATGGTACAAAGTCAGTTTTTGGACAGATGTGTGCTAAAATGAGCTCTTTCAGCCCTGATAGCCTTCTGCTTCCTCATCGTGTTTGGAAAGTCAAGTTTGTTGGTAAGAGAATTCTTTGTTTCATACCATCCTTGTCTCAACTATTTTCTACCTATCTTTTCTGGCTTCTTTTATTTTTGAAGGATCTGAGGAAAGGAAGGGATACAGTAAAACAGTGTGTAAGCAGAGGAATGTGCCTAGGAAATAATAAAGCCTTTTAAAGTAATTAAAAAATCCACAAAACAACCAAAAATCTGCAAACAACCCTTAAGATTAGTGGAAATGGGGTTGTAATTGTCCTCAAATTCTGAAGGTAACTCTTTTGCTCATGAAGGGTATTTGCAAAACCGAAGCCTATTTTTCAGTTGTCAGAATTCAGACAGGCTGTTCCTACTTCCATCATTCTTTTCACAATTTGCATATCCCCTTGAATTTTTTTGATGAAATACAATGTAGATTGAGGCCGCACTGTATCTACTAAAATATACAAAATATATCTACTTAAAAATAACACACTGTTTGACTCTTTTTTGCCATCTCTTTTATTTTGACAAGTGTTTAAAACAAAAGTGGTCGTTAATCTCTGTCAAAAGAATATTTTTGAAACTCTGGTATGTTGTTGATAATCTAAAATAATACTGTTTCCAAGGAACTGGAGAAATCCAAATACAAAGGAAAACATCAGGTGTTTTCAGAAGAACAGATGTAGCTTTTAGTAAATTTTTGTTTACACGGTTATCTATGTGAAAGGAAATCCATTTCATTTCAAGACTTAATTTGTAAACATATTTTTGGAAGAATGTATATTTATGAGCCTGTTTTCTTCTCCAAGGTGAATCTGTGGATGATTGTGGTGGAGGTTACAGTGAGTCAATAGCAGAAATGTGTGAGGAGCTTCAGAATGGGCTGACCCCTCTGTTAATCGTGACACCAAATGGAAGAGATGAATCTGGAGCAAACAGAGATTGTTTCCTACTAAATCCTGCTGCCAAGTCTCTCTTGCATATGAACATGTTCCGTTTTTTGGGTAATTAGCAACACAGTGACATTCTCCTTGCATTACATGTTCAGAATATTAGGTATCTATTAAAAAAAAATATAATACAAACTTTGCCACTCTTATTTAAACTTACAGGTGTCCTTCTGGGTATTGCTATCCGGACTGGCAGTCCTCTGAGCCTCAATCTCGCTGAACCAGTATGGAAACAGCTTGCAGGAATGAACCTAACAATTGCTGATCTCAGTGAGGTATGTATGCTGCTTCTTTGTAAGTTATAACTTACAGAAGACAAGCAGACTCTAATATAAAACAGTTCTCTGGTGATTGGCTTCCCTGCTGTGCATATTTGTAGTGTTTTGTCTGTTCTTTCACATTTCTGAGCCAATACGTAAGGATCACTTGTACTTTCTGTTAAAGCTGTAAATATAAGTCTTTCAGAAGTAGTTAAATAACTTCTTTGAATTTGAGAGCATTCTCAAATCCACTCGTGGGTTTGACTAGATAAATGTTTGTAGTCAAACTCTTTCTTGCCAGAAAATGTTTCCATGGCTGTTAGCATCTCAAAATGATTTCAAACTACTATGGAAGATAGTCTGAGTCAATGAGAATCACGAACTTCCTGCATACTGAACTCACTAAACATTAAGAGTTAAGAGTTAGATCTTCATTACAAAGATGAGTTGGTTTTCAACTGCTGTCATCTGGAAATGTACTTACTGTAAAAGCACTGGGTCTTTTACATGTCAGTAAGGAGATTTCTTTTGTACCAAAACAAACCATTGGATTTTGCAGAGTTGATCGCATTTTTAAGCTTTAAATCCATTTTCTTATATAATACAGTTTCTTGGCAAGTGTTCCCTGAATAGTTTGAAATCCAGAACACGTGTACCTTTCAACATTTCAGCATAATGAAATTTCATGTAATAGACTAGAGCCATTTTGCTGTTTTGGAATTCACTTAGATGAGGTATGGTCAGACATTTGACACAGTGCTTTGGGTAGATGGTACACGATGTCATGCTTTTGGTAGGAAGGACACAATGTTGTAGGGTGCTAATAAGCTGACTTTAACTCAGGCATATTTTTTCAAAAGGTTGATAAAGATTTTATTCCTGGACTTATGTACATTCGAGACAATGAGGCTACATCAGAAGAGTTTGAAGCTATGAGCCTTCCATTCACTGTGCCTAATGCAAGTGGTCAAGATATTCAGCTGAGTTCCAAGTACACTCATATTACACTGGATAACAGAGCTGAATATGTGAGGCTGGCAATAAACTACAGGTTTGTTGAATAAATCATTCAAATTGTTAAATGCATAAGCATGTTCATTTCAAAGTAGTAGGCTTGAAGCCTTACCTTGCATGCATTCTCTTATGTATTTTGGTTATTTAGCAACTTGTGGACAGCACTTTCAGTATGTCTGCTCTTAAAGGTGTTTTTTTGTTTTTGTTTTTGTTTTTTTAAATACCATCAATTGAATTATTGAATCATTAAAGTTTGAAAAGATCACTAAGATAATCTAGCCAAGAGTGGTCCCAGATGAATGATTTTCCTGTTCTCATATAAGGTAGAATATGCAAAACAAAATGTTTATACCCTGGTCACTGTAAAATAAGCCTGACATCTATGTGCAGACAACTAAATTCATGCATAGGTGCCAAAAGTTGAACTTTGCACTAAACTCTGTGGGAAGTAGGTGTTCATTTGTGAAAATGGGTATTTGGTTACTTAGATACCCAAGTATCTAATCTAGACCAGTACGTTGAACTTTAGGCATCTTGTTATGGGAAACAGGGAGCCATCATGCCTATTAAATTATGGAGATAAGATAATTTTGTCAAAAAACTGATTCATCGTTTTATTTTCTTCACCACAGTCATCGGTTTTAGAGGACACTTGTGGAAGACTGTCTCATCACAGTATGCTTATTAGCTTACAGTGCAGTATCTGTCAATGACTATGTGAATTATAGTCCTTGCTTTCCTATTTTATTTATTTATTTTTGCTACAAGTAGTTCTGAGCCACTACCTAAAGCTATTTTTGACACTAGGCATGAGTATTATTTGTGATGGATTAAGTATAGGTCTATATAAAATATCAAGTGGATCCCAAAGAATTACATTACCTTAAAGAAATGCTTCTGTTCTATTCAAAAATCTGGCTATTCTCAGAGGACACCAGCAGTTAGAAATCTCTTAGGAAAGATGTTTAAATACCAAAGTTTTTAATTACGTGAATCTCTTGAGAGCAAATCTGGCATCTGAATAGAATCCATGTGAAAATGTGGATGCATAAGTAAAAGCATGTCTTGAGATCTTTGCTTATTTTGGTGATGACAAGCCTGAAGACAGGACGTGGCAATAATGTGAAACTCTGCTTTGCAGAGCTCAATGTTTTAAAAATTAACTTGACGGGGGAAAAAAAAGATAAAATACAAATCATGGGTGGAAACATCTATCACTATCTGAAAGGATGTCATATCTGTTCCTCAGACATCATGTTTTATGTGAGACCCGTTTTTCTTTTACCACAATGTCTGTCTAGTATTAGGATTGTTTGAGGGCGCAGATGTTCTTTTCCCAAGAGCATGGTGTTTCAATATGGAGTATTGGTTTATTCTTGCCAGACACAGTACATAAATAATGCTGGCAATAAAGTACCAAAAAGTGAGAGATATACAGTGAGATATGTGCTATGCAGTATGGATTGTTTGATAAACTGGTATAGGTCAGGCATCTTGTATGATAAGTGTTCCTTGGAACATAGCTGGAGACTTAAGGAGAAAGCATAAAGGTTCCTAAATATTGCAATAGATGCTAGTTCCAATAATTACTAAAAATGGCATTCATGTAAATTCTGGAAATGTGTCTCTGCAGACTTCACGAATTCGATGAACAGGTGGCAGCAGTTCGTGAGGGGATGGCCCGTGTTGTTCCAGTTCCTCTGCTTTCACTCTTTACAGGATATGAACTGGAAACTATGGTATCAATTTCTGTTTTGCTACCTCTGTCAAAACTGAGTTGTGTTCTTCACTTATGTCTTATTAATCCCAATTTGAATAATAAAGCCCACATGTAATGCTGTTTACAGTGCTCGCTTGTAGAAACACTTTACTCAAGGAAATACTAGAAAAAGTTTAATTGTTCTCTTAGTGTTCAAAAGGTTATTTTTTTATATAGCTGAGCAGTGATGTAATGAATGATTTGTGGAGATTAAAAAAAAAAAAAGAAAAAAGGCATCTACCCTATAACTACCCCATCTTCCCTCCCCTCAAAAAATCCTCACCAGCCAACCAAGAAAAAACAACCCTAGGGGCCTACTGAGTTCTTAGAGCAATTTGATGAAAGATAACAAGACCTATATTCTTCTCAGGTAAATTATTTAATTCTTTATGTGATTCAGGAAGATGAAAGAAGGTTCATTATTGTCCCCTGAGAGGAAAATGTCTATTTAGTATGACTGTAATAGGAGTCTCTGCGCAGCACTTCAAATATCTGAATGTTCATTTTGTCAGTGTAAAAAACGATTAAACATTTCAAGAGAATGGGAGGGAAACAAATCACCTGCAAATGATTTGGTCAGACTTTTTGCTTATCATTGTATTTTATTTTTTTAGGTATGTGGAAGTCCAGATATTCCACTTCATCTTCTGAAGTCTGTAGCAACTTACAAAGGCATTGAACCAACTGCTTCATTGATACAGTGGTTCTGGGAAGTGATGGAGTCATTCTCCAATACAGAGCGATCTCTCTTTCTACGTTTTGTATGGGGCAGAACAAGGCTGCCCAGGACTATTGCAGATTTTAGAGGGAGGGACTTTGTTATTCAGGTAAGGTGTGTGGGATGGGCTGTGGAGATTTTGTTTTATATAGCTAATTATGGGAAAGAAGTAGCATGATTGCTGTGGTCTAACCCTTGTAGGCAGCTGAGCACCACACAGCCATTTGCTTGTTCCAGCCCTGCTGTGGAGTGGTGGGGAGGCAAAAAAAATTTTGACAGCTCTTCGGTTGAGATAGACTGTTTACTAAATTGTTGGGTGGTGGAGGTGAGGAAGAGAAGAAACTGAAGAAAAGCAGAACTTCTTGCTACCATCTGACTCATGCCCAGCCGCCCCTGAGCAATGGCAGCCCCAGCAAACTTTCCCCCTGAGCTTTTATTGCTAACCACGATGTCATATGGTCTAGGGCCTTCCTTTGGTCAATTTGAGATCAGCTGTCCTGCTTTTGTTTCCCTCCCACCTTGTGCACCCCAGCCTCTCTGCTGGCAGGGCAGCAAGAGGAGCAGAAAAAAGGCTTTGATTCCATGTAAACCCTGCTCAGCAAGAACTAAAACACTGGTTTGTTACCAGTGCTGTTTTCATCACAAATCCAGAACACAGCACCGTACTGGCCACTGTGAAGAAAATTAACTCTGTACCAGCCAAAACCAGTGCAGTGATAGAAGAGGAGAACAGGCCAATTTTATTACTGATGTAAAATTGTATTGTAGATATGGCAGTTCAATGAATATGTGAAACATTTATGTTTTTTATTTATTTTCTTGTTTTAATTTGGTCAACTTGGCAATTTGATTACCAGCTATTTGCTTCTTTAGATGTTAATTATTTTCCACTATCTGTCATCACCTGTTTTTTCTGCTTTTATTCAGCACTTCATTCAGCTCAACACCCATTTCAGTTAAATTCAAAAACCACAGTGTTCGATTCCTGTTTTGGCATTTTCAGAATAACAGAATCTATCTTGGATTGTTCCCAATCACATATTTTTAATCAAGAAAGCTTCTGCATATGTTTTTATATGCTTAGTGGAGGGAAGATGAATTTGGTGTTTTTACTATTCTTTTAAGAAAAATTCACAAGTACCATGTCAATATTTATTTGTGGTTTGGACAGCAATTAAAAAATATTGTGTTCTTTGTTTTTGACAGGTATTGGATAAATACAATCCTCCGGACCATTTCCTTCCTGAGTCATACACTTGCTTTTTTCTCCTGAAGCTACCCAGGTATTCTTGTAAGCAAGTACTAGAGGAAAAACTGAAATACGCCATTCATTTCTGCAAGTCTATAGACACTGATGATTATGCCCGGATAGCACTGACAGGGGAGCCGGCTGCTGATGACAGTAGTGATGATTCTGATAATGAAGATGCAGATTCTTTTGCTTCAGATTCTACACAGGATTACTTAACAGGGCATTAAAACAGAAATAATGTAAGGGATAGCTGTTACAAACACTAAGGCAAAATGCCAAAATGACAGTGAAGCCAAGGACAGTGTAGGGTTCAGAGTATAGAGTGTGGTGTCAGAAGAATGGTAATCTGAAAGTTGAGAAAGAGTGTTTGCTACACATGGTAAGAATTAAGGGTGACAGCTTAAACCATCAGCTTAGAATAAATGGCACAGTAATGGGCATTTAACATTTATTTCAGGAGCTGAAAGCGGCCCCCCATAATGCTGCACTACAATTAGAACCTTTGTGTTTACTGAAGTGTTGTAAATGTTTATATAAATAAGGTAGTGCAGCATCCAAAAGGTAGTGAAACCTTTAATTTGTGGGTGCAGTAGGTTTTTTCATATTGTGTTGTGTTCTGTGCATCTTCTTGATTGTATATTGGAAATACTGTGCAACAACTGAATGGAATTATAAATATTTCAATTAACTTTACTAGAAGTTTGTTAAAATTTTTTGAACATTGAATTAACATTATTCCTTGAAATTCTTCTATAGATAATACAAATGGCCAATAGTTTCACCTCCACCCCTGGTTTGTATATTTTAGCTTATGCATTATTTATCTCAAATTTGATACCTTTCTGTGAAGCATCATAATTCTTATCATGGAAAGTGTACTGTATATAATTTGTGCCATGTAAATGCAAAAGTTATAATTTCCCTCCAAATAAAAACTCTGCCACAGAAAAAAAAGTAGTATGTGTTTTTCATGGTCATCCATTTGTTCAGTGGAATGAACATTACTTCAACTCAAGTAAGAAATGTTCCTGCCACTTAGATTTGTTTGTCATGAACTGCTCTTCAACCAATACATGTCAATAGTAGTAGGGAAATAGAGTAGACTCAGAGCAAGTCTGCACAACGTGTTAACAGCAGTGATTATGGACACTTTGCTTATGCACTTTCTAAGCAACAAGGCTTATGAAGGGCTTGGAGAATATGCCCTATGAGGAGAGACTGAACGAACTGGGACTGTTTAGTCTGAGGAAGAGGAGGCTGAGGGGAGACCACATTGCTCTCTTCCAATATCTGAAAGGTGCTTACAGTGAGAGCAGAGTTGGTCTCTTCTCACTGGTGACAGGTGACAGGATGAGGGGAAATGGCCTCAAGTTGCACCAGGATAAGTTTAGGTTGGGTATCAGGAAACACTTCTTTACAGAAAGGGTTGTGAAGCACTGGAATAGGCTCCCCAGGGAGGTGGTTGAGTCACCATCCCTGGATGTGTTTAAAAACTGCTTGGATGCGGTGCTCAGGGACGTGATTTAGCAGAGGGTTGTTGGAGTGAGGGTAGTATGGCTAGGTTGTGGTTGGACTTGATGCTCTTTAAGGTCTTTTCCAACCAGAGCAATTCTATGATTCTAATGCTGCAGTTGTCTGTAATGGTAAATTTGTTCTTCTACACCTGGGAAAAAAATTGCTTTTCAGGAAGTGCAGGGGATGGATGTCTTCAAGTACCTGCAAGTAGAAAAATATGACAGCATGTGTATAACATTGTCCCTGAGAAATTCAGAGTATTTCATAAAGCTTAACCTTGAGATGTGAGTCCAGAGTTCAAATATTTTGAATAACTTGTTGAAGTCAAGTGCCGTTCAGGCAGTATTGTGTGAGTGCACTAGATTTTCAGAGTAGGAAAATATGAGTTAGTTGTGCCAAATCACTAGTATTTTACTTTCAAAATCAGTAGAAAGTAGTGTTAACATTTTCTTCACTAATTATTAGGATAGCTATATGCAAATATTTAACCTTGTACAACCAAAACTTGATTCTTTTGTTCCTGTATACAGCTCCTATTCCAACTTCTGTGTTTAAATATAGTAACTGTGATCATGAAATCACTTTTCCTGAGGCATACTTGTTGTTTCAAAATGGTGTTGAAATAACTTGTTTTTAAAGTGTCCCAAGTTTTGAAATTTGTCAGCTTTGAATAACTCTAGTGCTGAAGTTCTCCTGTGGTAACTGCTCCTGTTCTGATCTTCTGTCTTGGTGGTGGTTCCAGAACCCAGGCCTGTGTTCTCTCCTTCAAGTTTTCTCTGCTGATGGAAAAAGCTGAGCCTTTTTTGAGCCTTAAAAAATATTCAAATCCTCAAAACATTAAGCAGCCTCTTTTACCTTTGCTGCTGAATTGAATTTCTCCTGAATATCCTGAGGTAGAGTGGTGAGAGAATCTGGTACACCAGTGCTCATGTGGTTGTCTGATGTCCTTTGCCATGGAAACACAGGAGCCCTTCAGGCATCCAGCTTGATCAAAGAGATACTGTAGCCCTCTTTTCAGGAGGTGATGATCGGTAAGTTATGTCTAAATGCCACAGGCCTAAGGACTGACGCTGCATTCAGTTACCATTCTTGAATTAAAGCATCATGTCAGGAGCATATGAGCTACGATAAAGCACTAAGTTTGGTAACTTAAAGGGGAAAAAAGAAACCCAAAATCCATACAACAAATGAATCTTTCTTCCCCCAGTAAAGGAAAAAAATAAAATACTTTTTTTGTAAGATGGCAGTTCACACTGGTAATTTGTGGAGAAATAAAGGACGATTTTCAAGCTTCCTTCTTTGCTTTCCCATCCTAATCAAAGAGTCCCAGATGACCTTTCACAGTGCTTGTCACCTATGGCCTGACTTGAAGCATTTCTGAGAAGCCAGTTTTTCCACTTGAAAGTCATTATTTCAAGTAGTCAAAAATTGGAATTGCTCTACTCAGCTTTTAGATGCAGATTCATAGTCTGAGAGGGAAAATAAACAGCTTTGCAACAGATGATTGAAGTATTAGTGTTCTTTTCCCCTCTTTTGTGCATTGTTTCCCTATAAAACCAAAAGGCCAGATGATTGGATTTATTATAAAGCTGTACCATCAGGAAATTACAGGAGACTAAAAGACAAATCCCTTCCAGTCTAGGAGGTTTCTGAAGTGTATGGAGGATAACTATCTGACGCAGCTGGAGAGAGAGCTGATGAGAGGAGCTGTCCCGCTTGACCTGCTGTTTGCAAACAGAGAAGGTCTGGTGGGAGATGTGGAGGTTGGGGGTTGTCTTGGATAGAGTGACCACGAAATGGTAGAGTTCTTGATTCTTGGTGGAGCCAGGAGGGGGAACAGCAAAACTGCTACCTTGGACTTCCGGAGGGTGGACTTTGAATTATCCAGAGGGCTAGTAGGGGGAATCCCCTGGGTTTCACTCTTAGAGAGTAAAGGGGTCCAAGATGGCTGGTTGCTCTTCAAGAAGGAAGTCAGAGGTGCAGGAGCTGGCTGTCCCCCTGAGCTGCAAAATGAGCCTGCGGGGAAGAAGATCTACTACTCCAGCTGGACTGTCATAAGTCCATGGGGCCGGATGGGATTCACCTGAGTGCTGAGGGAACTGACAGAGGTGATAGCAGAGCTGCTCGCCATTATCTATCAGCGCTCTTTGTTGACTAGTGAGGTCCCAGAAGACTGGAAGCTTGCCAATGTGACTCCTGTCTATAAGAATTGTTGTAAGGAGGATCCGGGGAACTCCAGGTCTGTTAGCCTGACCTCAGTGCCAGGGAAGGTTATGGAGTGGATTGTCTTGAGGGAGATCACATGGCACGTGTGGGACAGCTGGGCAGTCAGGCCTAGCCAACAAGGGTTCACGAAGGGCAGGTCCTGCTTGACCAACCTGATCTCCTTCTATGATCTAGTGACCTGTCTGGTAGATGAGGGAAAGGCTGCTGATGTAGTCTACCTAGACTTCAGCAAGGCCTTTGACACTGTCTCCCACAGTATTCTCCTGCAGAAGCTGACAGCTTGTGGCTCGGATGGGTATGCTCTTGGCTGGATAAGGAACTGGCTGGAAGGCTGGGCCCAGAGAGTGGTAGTGAATGGAGCTAAATCAAACCGTCGACCTGTCATGAGTGGTATTCCCCAGGGGTTGGTGCTGGGGCCTGTCCTCTTCAGTATCCTTATTGATGACCTGAATGAGGGTATTGAGTGTACCTTCAGTAAGTTTGCAGATGACACCAAGTTGGCTGGAATTGTCACTGTGCCTGGGGGTAGCAACCTACAGAGGGATCTGGACAGGCTGGCTCGCTGGGCTGAAACCAATGGGATGAGGTTCAACAAAGCCAAATGCCAGGTCCTGCACTTTGGCTACAACACCCCAGGCAACACTACAGCCTTGGGGCAGAGTGGCTGGAAGACTGCATAGAGGAAATGGACCTGGGACTATTGATTAATGCTCAGCTGAACGTGAGCCAGCACTGTGCCCGGGTGGCCAAGAAGGCCAATGGTATCTTGGCTTGCATCAGGAACGGTGCTGCCAGCAGGAGCAGAGAAGTGATTGTCCCCCTGTACTCAGCTCTGGTGAGGCTGCATCTTGAATACTGTGTCCAGTTTTGGGCCCCTCACTGCAAGAAAGACATTGAGGCCCTGGAGTGGGTTCAAAAAAGGGTGACAAAGTTGGTGAGGGGTCTGGAGCACAGTTCTTATGAGGAGCGGCTGAAGGAGCTGGGATTGTTCAGTATGGAGAAGAGGAGGCTCAGGGTAGACGTTATTGCTCTCTGTAACTACCTGAAGGGAAGTTGTAGTGAGCTGGGGGTTGGCCTCTTCTCTCATGTAACTGATGGTAGAAGTAGAGGGAATGGCTTCAAGCCGCGCCAGGGGAAATTAAGGCTGGACATTAGGAAATACTACTTTTCTGATAGAGTGGTCAAGCACTGGAATGGGCTGCCCAGGGAGGTGGTGGAATCACCGACCCTGGAGGTATTCATGGAATGGTTGGATTTTGTGTTGAAGGACATTGTTTAGTGAGTACTATTGGTGATAGATGGGTGGTTGGACTGGATGATCTTGAAGGTCTTTTCCAACCTTGGTGATTCTGTGATTCTTGTATTCAAAGTTACTTTGCTTCCTATGTTAATCCTTGATTCTTCTAAAACCACTTAATGGCTGCTATGAACGGCCTGTGGGCATAGACAGGACATCACTGAGCCTCCTCAGAGAGTGTAGGGAGTATAATTTTCCTGCTTTTACATGTGGTATTTGTTCCTAACCATTATGTTAGTCAAAGAAATATTCAGGTGAGCATTCTAGATTATGAAAACAGCAGTTGAATATGACACACAGACTTGTAAGCTTACAGAGGATTCTGCTGATTTACCTGTTTGTCCCAAATGGGAGTATTGATGGAGTATCTGCAACTTCATCCGTTCTGCATTTAGTCATCTGATGGCCAGAGAAACTGGGCAATTAGGAACACAGACCATCATTGTCTCCATTGTTTTCTGGCTGTGGTAATTCATGACCAGCTCTCTCTGATGAGTTGGGGTGCTGCGTGCTCACGTTACATCCTGAGAAAGGTTTCAACAGCAGCGTATTCAAAATTTTGTCTGGAAGGTGTGGAGTGGTGCAAATGATATAACAGAAAATCCACTAGCAGGATCTGTTCTGTATAATCAGGTTGTTGTCAGATACTCACCACTGGTGATAAGCCTTGCTTTACTCTTCCAAAACCAGTATTCACTGGTCTGAAGATCCAATTAGGGAGAAATAAGATGACCAAGTAGATGAAGCTGTGATTTGTCTACCTAGAAGATGTGTATTTGAATTTATTTCTCCTTTTCACACTCAATAGTGTTTCACCACTATGTTAAGGAAAATATGCTCTTTAGCTTCAGAAGATGATCTGTTTGAGTGAGTTCTTTCCATAAGTGATAATTTTCCTAACATTTGTTCTGATATGTTTGGCCTCTGTGGCACAAATGTGCCACCGACTTCTCTAGATACCCAATGTGTGCAAGTGAAGAGATGTGACTTTCAGCTTCTCAAAGATGTCCTGATTGTGCATAATCCCTTATCTGTAGTTCAGGGCCATGCCTCGGAAGAGTTTCTTGATTAGGCAGTGCTAGCAAAGAATATGCTTTGAGAGATTTGAGGACCTCAGACTGAACAGCTCAGCAATGAGAAGCAGTTAAAAAAGAACAAGGATCCTTCCAAGGATTTTAGTTGCTATTTAGAGTCATAAAGTCTATTTTAAACTGATAAAAAAGCTTTGGCTGGAATACTCTTCAGTATTCCTAAGACACCAATATCATCTCTGGGGGAAGCACAGAGGGAAGCAAATCTGGTGGCGCTGAAAAACAAATGGTGAGGTTGAAGAGTAGGAATCTCTGATGTAGAAATGCTGAATGAAAGCACTATGATGAATCTTTCAGTGTGTAAAACCTTGGGATAAAAATGGAAACAACCATTCTCCATGATTATCCAAGACAGGTCTGGAAGAAATAGGTTTCTTACAGTAGAAGCACTAGATGCTCATCATTACCATATCTTACTGAGGGGGGTTTGGCACCCAAATGCACAGTCTTGGCAGATCATGAATTAGGGTCAATGAGAACTTTTAAAAATGTTGTTAGGCATCTCTTGGTCATGACCTAGCAATACTTGATCTAATCTCAGTAAGGCCCCAACTGATTTCTTGAGTCCTTACAGCTTATTTGTTATTCCTGCAGTGCTTTATTCTTTATCCGTGAAATACTTTTCTTGTGAGTAGGACAGGTTTAGTAATAACACTCTATTCATCATGTTCTAACAAAGACATCCAAATTTACTGTAGAAAAAAATCTTGAAATCCCCATCAGATAATCTAAGTGAAGACACTAAAGCTTTTCAGCTATTCCAGAGTGGATCTGCACCAGCTAGACAGATGTTCTGTTCTTTGGTAACACTGTTCTCAACCAGGTTCCAGCTCCTCTGCCCATACAGCTCTCCCTGTCTCCATCTGGGCTTGCTGGTTTATCCTGCAGTGGAAGATAACGGATGCACTGCAGCTCAGTGCTCCAGGAGTCCTCCTTTGTCTTCCTTGCACCTGCATTTGTGTTTTATGGTCTCACAATGTAGTTGCTCACATGTAAATTGGCTGTTGTGACCCTCTGCTGCCAGCTGTTTTTCAGCCATCAGTGTAGCTACACCTGTCAGCCTCAGCAACAAAGCAGCGCGTGACAGTCTTCCAAGCAGCTCTGCAAGCAGTTGGTGGGTTAAGCTATCACATTTATTTATTTATTTTTCTCAAAGAATCACTTTTGCATTAAAATTCTGTTCCAAGGCTTCTTTTGGTTGTTTTGTGATGAAATTACTTCCTCCTTCTGATGCATAATGTGGCCCAGCTACCAACTGCATTGGCCCGGTGAGATGGAGACAGGAGACCAGGAAGAGGGGAGAGTGAGCACCTCTACCACGTCCCAGCCCTTGACTCCTTCCTGCAGTTCCTCAATAGCAACTCCTTGAGACTTAATATCTTGCAAAATGTCTGCTCTTCTCCAGACTCCATCTCAGGGATAACTGTGTGTATTTGGGGCAGAGGACTGGGGACTCCTTGATGCTACTGCTGTCACAGCAAAATGCCACAATCATGTGGCATGGATAACCTAATGTTGTGTGAACATGTTTTACCAATGTAAACTAGATCAAATGATTACATATAGGTATTATTAAGCCCTTTGTGAGGTTAGATACCAGGTGCTCTGGAACTCATAGGAAGCTGCTATGAATTTTGCAGTGTGGGCCCTGGCTACATCAGTGGGAAGATGCTATCCTGTGGCCAGGTAAGTTGTCTTTCCAGTGTGTTGTGCACAGATCCAAATTCAAGATGGCCTTGCTTAAGCCCAGACAGTTCGCAGCGGTGTTAAGAAACCCGTGCATGGGCATGACCAGAGGATAAGTCTGTGTGAGCTTTTCAAGCTTCCTTTGTGGTTAAGGCACAGGACTGGGAGTCAGGAGATCAAAGTTCATGCATTATAGAGAAAAGCCATTTCAACACTGTTGCATTGATAAAAGCAATCTCACAGGAGTGCTACACGCATTTCTTTGATGGAGCTGATGGGTCATTCCTACCAACCAATGCACTGCAGAGATCTGGCTCTTCCCCCTACAGAAGGCTGCCATTTGGAAAAGGGAGCAAGAACGAATAGCACCAGTGCTCACCAGTCCAGTAAAATACACATTACTGAGTCCGTGGAACACCTGAGTGGTGAGCGCTGAGTGGGAGCTGCTGCAGCTACTTCAGTCACATTGTGTCACAAGAGTTGGGAGGGATGCAGCCAGCACACTCATAAGCAAGAAAATGCAAACGGCACCGCCCTTTTATGTGTTTAAAGAAATTCATGTTAAGCTGAGTATTTTTCCCTGAAGATCTAAGAATTGGTCGATGACTGATGGAAAATAGTTTGAGCAAATGTTTTTTTACAGTTGCTGGTTACAGAAACGGCTCACACTTTGAGAGTGCTTTCAGATGTACTTTATGCTAGGCTTTGACAACAGAAGAGGGGAGGACAAAGTCCCTAGCTAGAATTTGCTTACAGGATGTTTAATTTGAAAGTTAGCTGTACAAGCTGTTTCTTCCCAGTTGGGAGTGGTACAGACTGTATTATCATCTTCTTATCTCTTACACAACAGTGACAATCACTGCCAAGCCCTTACTGGATAACAACTGCTTTGTGGCACCTCTGGGACGTTCAGGTTACTCTGTGGTCTCAGAGCTGCACTGAGACAGTGCTGTCTGCAGCAGCAGTCAGTACCCTCTCTACACTTCAGAGCTTCCCACCTGCTCTTAAAAAAAGAGGTGAGCTTCTATTAATGAGCACTTTATGAATTTGGCTGGTCTTGGGGTCGTTCTGCTGAGATTTCAGTAACTTGTCATGCATGAAGAAGAAGGTAGATCCTACTAATAAACATAATAATTATACTAATGCTGTGCTGGGGGGGCTGCAAGGTATCTGCTCTGGGTTAAACATCATCTCGCTTGAGAAGCCAGCCTGGGGATGACTGACTGCTGAGAAGGGGCTGTAACTGTGTGGGGTTGAGATAAATACTTCCGAGGACAGAGAAGAAAAGTGGACAAGAAAGATGGTGCAGGATTAAAAGAAGAATCTGAGGTGCCTTTTAGCATGCTAGGGAATGTCATCTAAGTATTTTTGTTTAGTTTAGAGCAAGGTGTAACTACTGAGCTCACTGGGGTCCTCCATGAAGATCCTGCCACAAACTGCAGACTTGAGCAGTGAATGTGATGATGTACATATGGACAGCTCATTCCTTTTAGTGTCATATTTTGTGGGATTGTGTTAGAAAGGGCAGTGGGAATAGATGGAAAGTATATCTTCTTAGTCTTGCAAAAATCTTAAGGTGTCCTTGCCTTCTAAGTTCACAATGCCACTGTCAGTGCTAACTGGTGCTGGGCAACCTGCTCTAGGTGGTCCTGCTTGAGTGGGGATTGACTGGGTGACCTCTAGACATCCCTTCCTATCTCACCCTTTCAGTGATCCTGTGATTTTCTGATTCTTTTCCATAGCTGTGCACTGAGCAGGCAGTCTCCAGAAGATGAGCTCCCAAGAGCATGCGGGATTTCTGCATGACAGGAGACTTTCATTTGGTGAATTATGAATTGTCAGAAAGTGAAATGATGCTTTCCCGCCACTGGGATGTACTTTGGGTTGCCAGTCATAGAATCATAGAATCACAGGAGTTGGAAGGGACCTCTGGAGATCATTGAGTCCGGTCCCCTTGCACCATGCATGAGAAAATCCATTCATCAGAGATGAGCATTCGCATGAAGTTCAAATACATGAGGTTGGCTCTGGTCCCTGGAGAATGCCTCTTGTGATGATGCAAAGCTGCCATCACTTTTAATCTGGTGGGTTTGCACTGGCAATAGAGTTTTTACTAAACTGTTAAACATTCATTATAACTCTGCATTTTTCTGCCACAGGATACTGGACCCTTAAAGAAGTGAAAAGCCCATGTTAACCATAATGAGTTAGCTTTTGAAGAGACCTGATAGTTTGTAACTGGCACAAAAAAAAAAAAAAAAAAAAGAAGAAAAGAAACAACCCAATGCAGGTAGAAAAGCAGGAGAAGCCCAACAAAAGCCAGTGGGTACTGCTGAGTCTGGGGCTTTTAACAGTCCTATTGATGTTAATGTGAGATCTTTCTGTCATTCCCAAGATGAGAATGCTCCTCTTCCCAGTATAGTAAGAAGTCAGAAACAAAAACTGTGGGGTGAGTTGAAACAGTGTCTTGTCAAATACACCTCTCTTCAAGCAGATGTGTAGGTAAGGGTTTATTGTGAGATGTTCATGTAGGGTAGCTTATAGGAGCCAGCTGTGTGTTAAGGTTACTGGAGAGAAAATTCATTTCACCAGCATTATCAAATATTGAGTTAGACCCTGCAGAACCTGGAGAATTTTCTGCTCAATCATTCTGGAAAATGGGGCTGGGATATATTATGTGTAATAACATTACAAGTCTCAGGTTGGGTATTAGGAAACATTTCTTCTCAGAAGGAGTGGTGAGGCAGTGGCGCAGGCTGCCCAGGGAGGTGGTGCAGTCACCGTCCCTGGAGGTGTTCAAGAACCGCGTGGATGTGGCACTGAGGGACGTGGGCAGTGGGCATGGTGGGAATGTACTGGGGTTGGGCTAGATGATCTTAGAGGTCTTTTCCAACCGTAATAGTTCTGTGATTCTAAATTTCATAGAAGAATTGTGTATAAAGTATGTATGTATAAATCATATGTATTTACAGAGAGAAATAAAAGGGAGAAGAATAAGTAACTTTGATGGGAAGAAAGAAGTCTCATCACAGAATCACAGAAACACCAACGTTGGAAAAGACCTATAAGATCATCCAGTCCAACCATCCACCTATCCCAATAGTTCTCACTAAACCATGTCCCTCAACACAGTGAACTACTCTTAAGCAAACTGGTTTCAAATCTTCTAGAGACATAACATTCAGTCTGCCCAGTACACAGAAATAATGACAGCATTACCCAATTTAACACTGAGGTTAAATTAATCTCTTGGGGTAATTATTCCTCTTGCTTCCACTACATAGTATTGTTGGATGGGGAATGGAAGAGGGGCACATAGCATTATTCTGGAAAAGATGTGGTGACAGGCACTGAGAGATGAAGCACTGGAGCTACTGACTGATTGTTTCTCTGTGGGAATGGAATATCAGCTTAAACGAGGGTTTATCTTTGTAATTTCCTTGGCTGAATATCATTAACCTTGAGGACATGGGATGATGACTTTTGAAAATGAAGCTTTCCTTGTGCAAGGACTACTGTCTCATACTTGTTCTGACGTATGTGCTCGTGCATAAAGGCCTGTATGCTCTTGCAATTACATCTATATAGAAAGTCACTGAATGATCCAAAACTGCCCTTTCTCTATCTCCAGGATGCTGCTCCTCAATCCTTGTGGCCCTGAAGCAAACGGTGGCTGTCTGGCAACCTTCCTGACCTGCAAGGAGAGGCAGTGCTTGGTGTACAGGATGGCTGTGGTGGCTAGGGGCTGTGGTGGAACCAATCAGCACTGGGCAGGCAATCAATGCCACCTTTCAGAGTCCAGAGCTGAAAGGCTGCCATTGTGATCTGTGTCTTTCCTGACCGCATCTTATGACCTGGTGCATGGAGCCTCTCACAGTGCATGCAGGCATAGATAAGAAAGCTGGGATGTGTGCCCATCTCCTTGCCAGCAGTCTGCTGTGAGTGAGGATGGAATGCTCACGAGTGCTCTGATCTTCCTCTCGCTGCTAGCCAGGCACACAGTGCTAGGCTGATCGGTATGATGGAAACTTTGGTATGAAGCCCTGGAGACCTCTACCAGCAGCCATCTGGGGTAGGTTTGTCTAATATCACTGCAGGCTGATAGTATACTGCAGACAGCCAGTATTGATAGCTTCACTGTAAAAGAAAAAGATCACAGGGTTGCCTGCCTGGAAACAAGAGAAACATACATAAGTGGAAAAAAATAAGTTGAGGAGAAAAGATTAAAAGAGGCTGAGACTAGTCAAAAGCCCAGACACAGATGGTCTTGCGCCTGCCTGAGCCTTTTCTCAGTGTGTTTGCTCAATGTAGCTCCAGAAAACATGGGCAAACAGGGATGCTGCTGCAGGACACCAGACTTCAGTGGAGCAAAGCCCTCCCAGTCAATACAGACTTGAGAATTTTTAATCTAACACTGAGATAGATCCTTGGCTGTGGTTGTGGCATCCCTTCCATGAATTGCATTAAATCTGTATCTTCAGGGACCACAAGTGGGAGTTGAGGCCTTAAGATTTCACACTGACTTCTAAAATTTGCCAGCAGGAATCTCTTCCTACCTTATGATGGAACAATTTGTCCGTTAGTTGTCTGTATCTGCATTAAGTATATGAGACTGATTGATTAGATTTGATGGTTAGCTTTTGAACAGATTTAATGGAAGTTGTGGCTTCAAGTGCTTTCTTGAGCATGGACCTGTGCTGATCAAAACCACAAGCAGTATCAACTCTGTGCATCATTGGACTAAAGTTTGTCTGTAAGTCCATTGCTTGTGTGTTTTTCATAAATCCCAAAAGAAGATCCAGGATTCCTAAAAGAGCAAGTTTCCCAGGGCAGGTCCTGCTGGCCTCATTTGGTGCATGCCCTGTTCCATGTAACCCGTGCCTTGTGCAGGCTGCTCTCTGTTGAGGTGGCCCTGTGGGCACAGCTGAGTCTAACTGGCTTCCTGAATGAGCAGTTCTCACCTGCTGGAAAGTCTCTCAGGAATGCAAAAGCCCCTCTCTATTAGTTTGAGTTACATGACTTTCACACAATGGCCAGCCTGACTGTAGGCTTCTTCTTCCCTACTGAGAAAATAATGTTTGCTCCAGAGTTACAGCTGGAACTTGCTGAGACCACTGACCTGATTTATTTACGTGTCTTAGTAAGAAAAAAATTGCTGCGTGGTAGTGTTCTCCATAAAAGCATTTACGGAAAATGCTGGAAGTCCTCTTTTTGCTCTGAAGGCAGAGCATAAAGCTAAAACCAAGCCTGGTTTGCTTCCCAGCTGTGTTCAGTTTTATTCCACAGAAACAGAGCACTGTCAAAGCTCAATATTAGAAACATCAGTCTGAGTCCAGACCTCAGCCTCTGTTTCACTGTTCAGGATTATGGGCATGAAATCCTAAATCAAACTGAGCAACATCACAGTTTGAAATCTTTTGCAGACATGATTTCATAATTTACTAGTATTTTTTGTTTATATTTAGTTCTCTGTGTGATGTTCCTTATATTACCTCAGCTATGTACTAAATGAATTATTTTTAGATACCTGAGACACAAAGTATCACTTTCTATGGTGTAATTGTATGATATAACTATGCTGTATGCTGGTTGTGTAATGATAGTGTAGGTTGAACGAAGTGATGGGCATTTAGTGAACTCTTATGGTAAATAGGGTAATCTTCATCCCTTAGATGTGTGCCTTTCTGATATGATGTTACTATGCTGACTGGTGATGTCTTTGCCATTTCTGACTGCGTTTGCTGACTTGTGTCTTGCACATCACCTGCAGAGATGGAAATTCAATCTTTTTCTATGCTTGTGCAGCATCTCCTGCTTTGGGGTCCTTAACCACAACTGGAGCATCTAAGCAAAGGAAACACAGATAAATGATGATGTTGATGGAAGTGAATCATTTATCTTAATAAAAGGATCCTTTTTTTTCTTGGTATCAGATTCATCTTCAAAAGGTGTACTGGTTTCCCGCATGATTTAGCTCCAGTAGACAGCTAAGCTTCATCCGGACAACCTCTCACTTAACCCCTCCCAGCAGAATTGGGAAGAGAATCAGAAGGGCAAAAGTGAGAAAACTTCATGGATTGAAACAAAATTTATTAAGTACAGCTAAAACACTCTGCACAAACAAAGCAAATTAAAGAATTTATTCACTGCTTCCTGTCAGCAAGCCATTTCCAAGACCACAGGGTTCCAGCATATGCACTGATGCCAAACACTGCAGCTCTGAACTGGATTCCTCTTCCTCTCTTCCTCTTCTTTCTTTCCAGTGTTACTGTTCATTTTGATGTGCTATGGTATAGGATATCTGTTTTGTGAGGTAGTGTCAGTGATCCTGGCTGGGCCCCCTCCCACTTTCTTGTGCATTCCAAGTCTCTTTGCTAGTGAGATGGCGTGAAAAATGAAGAGTATCTGCTTTCAACAGCAGTGAAAACATCAGCGTCTTGTCAACACTGTTTTGTCACAAATCCCAAACAGCACTTTACAAGTTACCACAAAAAAAAAAAAAGCAAAAAAAAAAAAAAAAAGCAAAAAAAAAAGGTCTACTGCACTCCAAACCAGTATAACTCATCTCCTTGAAATTGGATGGAATATCACCTATGCTTATAAGATTCCTGTAAATTGCTATTTTCATGGCGTTGATGTTGACATTTACGCAAAAGACCTTTACAGAAAAGATATAACTAGATTTACATTCACAAAACATGATTGGACACTTCTTGAGTTACAGATCTGTTGATAACTTCCTAGAGCTTTAAACAACTGTCATGTTCTTTTTAATTGGAATCTATTTTACACCAAAAGTGCTCTACAACCTAAAATGCCCAACCAACCAAGCAACCAACCAAAAAAACCTAACCACTAAAAAGTGTACTTTTAAATAATTAAGGGCCTCCAGCAACAGCACAAATGGAACAGTGTAACAGAAATTGGGTGATGCTCCACCTTACCACATTCCCTCATGTGACTCATGTAAGGAGCACCTCCACAGCAACAAGAGAGAAGGAACAGGCTTTGGATTTGAATCAAAAGAGAATGTTGAATGTAACTATTGATGACCTTATGGATAATAATGAGTGTAGTTGGAAGTGTTCATCTCTGCCTTGAGTCATGGAAGGTCAAAAGTAGTCGTTCATCTTTGAAGAACAATTGCTTCTTTCAGAAGGCTCAGCCAACAGAAATTATTGTTAATACTTAATAATGTGCAATTCTGTATGGCAAAGTGTCAATAGTGTCATTCTCTTTGTGAAGAATGGATTTTGTTATCTTCCTTTTCTCTATTCTGCTCATAGCTATCATTAATGTAGCATTCATTCTTTCACTTGGCATATACTTTGTAGGAACTATAGACAGGCAGGAGTATGATTTTATTTTTAACCAATTTATTTCTGACAGGGCAAAAAGAGCTTGGTTGGTATGGTGCTTAACTAACCTCGCATCGAGTTCTGTAGTGGAATGTGTAGATCTTTGAAATTCCAGTATAAAGAATGAGAACGAGTATTTGTCAGGATAACCTTTTTAGTACTTTCTTATGGTGGAAAACCAGAATTCAATTTTTCTTCCCTTTCAGTTTTTCTTAGTGAGCACTGTTAAATCTGCTCCTTTATAACTCCGGTGGTAGTTTAAAAAGGGTATGTCTGCTCTGTTCTACCCAGTGCATTTATTCCTGCTTCTTGCCTGAACTCAGGGCAGTACGTTAATCGTTTACTCACTCAAGCTCACACCAATCTGTTTTTCCTTTCAGTCTTTGCCACTTGTTCTAGTTATCTCAGGCTTCAGATGAGCGCTGCTTAGGCAGGGAGTAGTGGTGCTGGGAGTAAACTGAGTGCTAGTTCTTCACTGAAAGCATGTGACGGCAAATCTGGGAATTCCTGCTTCATTTATGAGAGTGCACAGGATGTAATGTCACTCTTTCCTTATCCAGAGATGCTTACTACAAACAGCTGAGCTGGATTCCACCTCAACAAAGCCATCCACCCAAACAAATGTTATAGTCACCAAATAACAGGCATCTTGCGACTCCCTCAGCAGATCTTTTATTTTTAGCACCTGTACACTTTTTTAATTTTAATTTTTATTTTACTTTTTTATTTTTTTATTTTTTCCTTTCTTTTTTTCCCTTTTGGAATTTCTATTTTCAAGTAAAAGAATTTTCAAGCTTCAAGAATTCTTCTAAAAAGCAGGTAAAATGAAATCTTTCTATAATACATTTTTTTCTAGAATGGTTTATTTCTATTGTTTTGAGAGGAGGAGTTTTGATCTGGGCATTCAAATAATACATATTAAAAGTTACTTGAACTTTGCAAATAGCACAGCATGTCTGGTTAACATCTGTACCTGAGCATTCAGCTTTTTAAAAGACTAGTGAGACACATCAAGTATATGTTATAAAATTCTGTACTTTCTTTTAGTTACACTTTGTTTTAGCTTTGCATTGTCTCAAACATCAGCCTTTCTCAGAATATTAAATGTTTAAGAGATTTTTCTAATTTACTTATGTTTGTAAGTAAACTTTACTTGTAACTTTACTTAAGTTTGTAAATTCTTTGGAGGCTCAGACTTACTGTGTTTTTTGATGTATGTATTTTGCCCTTCCTATTATATTTATACATAAAAGAATTAGTTTGAGCTTACAGTTTGAGCAAGGAACACTGCAAAGTATGAACACTTATGCTTTGAAACTGTGCTTAGTTACACATAGTTAGTCAACACATGGGTGTTGTGGAGTAAATGCATCTCTTAAGTGAAAAAAATTAATAAAAAATGAACAAAGTCTGTATGTACTCCCGTTACTTTTCCGAAGCATTCATTTTCATGGATTTTACTCATGTTGGCTTTACTTCTAACAAGCTGTTGTGATTTTCTCATCGTCTTGCTTGAGCAGTCTGCCGGAAAGAGAGCAGTCTGTGTGACCAACAATGGGCTGTTCTGTTCTGTTCAGCACGGCATTTGGTGTGTGAGGATGGGGGCAAAGCCTCCTGCCTTCCTAAGAGTTTGAGATTTTATTAACTGGATGTGAGCATTAACCTTCAATGAAGAATGAATGCAAGAGGTCAGGGGATCAGTCACTTAAAGCTGGCTACGTAACTGTTATGGTGAATATTTGTGTAATGTATTTTTGTGAGAATTCAATCTAGTACTCATGCAAAATGCATTGAAGAGCTGCACCTTTTAAGAAGGGTGGATCAGTTGATGTGTTGGAATTTCTTCATATTTCTCACTAACACTCATGGAAAACACAGCCATATGCAACCTGAGCTCCTGCCAAAGCATATCCTATCATCAGAATTTCTGTTTTTTTGAGGGCAGCTCTGGAGCATTTATCGACAACTCAGCTTTCCCTGCAGGCTTTGATCTGCTGGTAGGAGGCTGATTTGGACCTCATCAGTTCTCAGTGGAGGCATCCATATGCTTTATTCTGAGTTAAGCAACTCACCATGAGTTAATCTTAAATACTGCTGGAACAAAGAAGGGAAATCATGGATGACAGAGTTGCTGAAGTTTAGAGTCGAACAGATCCCAGTGAGTTAATAAGATTTGCCTGGGTGATGGGCTTTTCCTTCAACTTAATCGAGGAGGAGAAATGGTTCCTCACTGCAAGCTTTTGGGGATGCTATTTGAGTGGAGATGGAAGGAAAATATGAGACTGTGGACATCTAAAACTATGCTGAGGGACAAAAGAGAAAGTGCAGAGCATTAGTTGAGGGGATTTGCCTTTGATTTTCCCTTCAGAAAGTGCATTAAATAAGGCTAAATCCTACTAGGAGCACTGAAAAATTTGAACTTACTGCTGTCTTTTTCAATGCTAGAGAAATAAAATACAAAAGGGATGTGTTAGCTAAGAAGACCCTTGTTAGTCTGAGACAATGCAACAATTAAGCCTGTAGAATTTCCCAATAATAATAGCTGAAGAAATGCTGAGAAAAAACTCCAAAGTCTAATGATTTTTCTTTTTCTTTGTGACTGTGTGCATTCGCGAGACTGCATTTTCTCTTGAGGATTAACTTTGAACTGCCAATTAAAAGTTATTGCTAAATCCTGTTACAGCAGAAAGCCTTTAGGTTCTTACTATTGAGACTTGGCCATTGTTTCTCTCACAGAGTAGATTAAGCTGCTGGGACTTCAGCAAATTACATTTGCAAAATATCATTAATAGTGCCATAAAGTTTGCTTATTGATACAGTGACAACTCGGATTCTTTTTCAAGAGCTTTACCAAACCACATCAGCCTACCATACTTACCAAAGCAAACTACTGAAGTCTGCGTGCCAAGGGTTGGATGATCTTTGCTATGTTTGTAGGGGCAAACTGGGTAGAACATTGTAAAAACCCTGCTGTTTTCTGACAGGCACCAGCTGTTATGGTTAGGGATTGCGTGCTGTGTGTATCTCTACTCTGAGTGGGGACAAATGGAGCATTATTTCAGAAACCATTCTGTGGTAATGGTTGGCAGATGTTTGCATTTTGAATGTGGTCACTGCAGGACCATCACACACTTTAAAATCTCTCTGTCTATCTAGGCAGAGATCAAACAAAAAAGAGAAATGAACCCACTGATATTTTAATTTGCCTGAGAGAAGAAAGAAAACATTCTGTATTCACCAGAAGAGCTGTACAGTGCTGCCAAAACCATTCATTTTCTCAAAGATGTGTGGAACATAAACTTATTCACTCATAAATCAACATTTGGGCTTTTGTGTTCCTCTCATTTCCATGCTTCAGATCTGTGATCTCATTGAAAACATTGAAATTCTTGATATCTGTGGGATACGCACCCAGCATGTTCTTATCAAAAAAGGCAGAAAAAGGGTTATCTTAGAGGAAAAACTGATAGCCAAGAATTAAATAAATGAAGCAAATGAATAATATAATAAGAAATAATAATTAAATAAACGAATGAGTGAACCTGCTTATATGCAGGATGCAGCATCTTCTGGTTGTTTAGTGGATTTTTGGCATGCATTACTTTTTTTTCTTTGGAAACAATCTTCATGGCACCTATTGTGAAAACACCTAAACCAGCAGAAATCCTGCAGTTTTCAATGGGGTTGGCCCCATGTCATTGGTATTTCAGGACCCTATGAGAAAGAGTAGAAAAAGTACTGACAAGAGTACTTAGATAGTTGGTAGCACTGGGCACAGCAGGAAAATTGTCCTTGGGAAGCTTGCAGCCCATGGCTTGGACGGGTACACTCTGTGTTGGGTAAATAACTGGCTGCATGGCCAGGCCCAGAGGGAGGTGGTGCATGGAGTGGTGCATGGCAACTGGTCACGAGTGGTGCTCCCCAGGGGTTAGTACTGGATCCTGTCCTGTTTAATGTCTTTTTTGATGACCACGATGAGGGGATTAAGTACACACTCAGTAAGTTTGCAGATGACACCAAGCTGGGAGGAGGTGCTGATCTGACCTGGGGTAGGAAAGTCCTACAGAGGGATCTGGACAGGCTGGTTGAGGCCAGTGGGTTGAAGTTCAACAAGGCCAAGTACTGGGCCCTGCAATTTGATCATAAAAATCCAGTGCATTTCTACAGGGCTGGGGCAGAGTGGCTGGAAAGCTGCATGGAAGAAAAATATCTGCAGGTGTTAGCAGACAGCTGGCTAAATACGAGCCAGCAGTGTGCCCAGGTGGCCAAGAAGGTCAATGGCATCCTGGTTTGTATGTGAAATAGTGTTACCAGCAGGAGCAGGGAATTGATTGCGCCTCTGTTCTGGTGAGGCTGCACCTCAAGTACCATATTCAGTTTTGGGCTTCTCACTACAAAAAATACATCAAGACCCTGGACTGTGTCCAGAAAAGGGGAACAAAGCAGTGAATGTTCTGGAGGACAAGCCTTATGGGGAGGGGCTGAGGAAACTGGGATTGTTCGGTCTGTAGAAGGGAAGGATCAGGGAAGACCTCATTGTTCTCCTCAGGTGAACAATAAGGTTCTCCTGAAAGGTGGTTGTGGTGAGGCAAGGAGTCGGCCTCTTCTCTCACATGACAGTAATAGGATGAGAGGAAATGGCCTTAATACGAAAGAGGTTCAGGTTGTATATTAGGAAATTTCTTCTCAGAAAAAGTGGTTGCAGAAGTAGCACAGACTGCCCAGGGAGGTAGCGAAGGCATTGTCCCTGGAGGTGTCCAAGAAGCATGTGGATGTGGTTCTAAGGGATGTTTAGTGGGCATGGGCATGAGTTGGTTCGACTAGATGACCTTAGTGGCATTTTCCAACCTTAATGATTCTTTGAATTCTGGAGCCTGAGTGTATCTCAGACAAGATGTCTTTTAAAATGGAATAAGAAATACCTGGTCCAGGGACTACTGATATGTAATAAAACACTCTTTAGCAACATGGCATGTGACTGTGTCATGGAGGCATCTGTCACATGCAGATTTTTTACTCCGCATTTCCAACCTCCTTTCCCATTAATAGCAATTACCTCTCTCTTCCATGGTCATAAGTCACAAGTCAGAGGTTTTCAGTGTTGGCTGGCTTGTTATGATAGACACTTGAGGCTTAATTCCTTTTATTAGTTAGAATAAACACATGATCTCTTGGGAGGGCTAATTACTGTTGTGTTTGCTTGATCTATGAGACAGCCAGCACACCCTACGGGTGCTGCATTTGAGATCTCTTGTGATCATTTCCCTCCACTGATGCGATCTATTGCTAACAGAGAACTTCACCTCTTTTACACATATTATTACAGCTACCAGTTTAATTTAACACAGAAAGCCCTGCTGCTACATTACTATTTTAATCAAATAAAGATTCTTGGCATGATAAGCCTTATAATTTAGTAATTTCAAATTGACAACAGCTTTGATTATTCCTTTTTGGTTGACAGGGCTGCAATCTCTATTGTCTCACACAAAGAAACAGCAGTTTTGTTGTTGTTGCTGTTGTAGTAGTTGTTTTTTTTTTTACGCTAGTTCCCAGCTGTTGAATTCTGCTCAGGCCCAGCCTGATACACAAGATATGTTAAGTAATACTTAACAAATGATCTGTGCAGTTTATATATCTGAGGAAATGCTGAGAGGCTTGGATATTGAAAGTTACCAGATTTGGCAGTTCTGTCTTTGCAGGAGATGTGAAGTTTGGAGCCCTTACTGGAATCCCATTTTGTTCTCACATGTTTGCTTTGATCGTCTGGATCCGTATGTAACTTCAGGTTGGGGCAGACTACAGGTACCAGAAATTACCATGATCTCGTGACATCTTTGCCGCCAGCTATCCTGATGCTTAGTTCTCCCTGAGGTGGGAGAAAGTACTGAGACTCTCTTTGCACTCTAAATTCTTGCTCCTAAATGTAAGACAGGATGGAGGGTACGCATGTGAAACTTTCATATTACAATATAGCTCTTTTATATTACCATGAAGTAATAAGGAGGAATCCAACAGGAGGTTGTAGTGAGGGGTTATTGGTCTCTTCTCCCATGTAACTAGTGAAAGGATGAGAGGTAATAGCATCAGATTATACCAGAGGAGGTTCAGGTTGGATATTCAGAAAAATTCTTCTCAGAAAGAGTATTCAATCATTGGAACAGGTGGCCCAGTGAGGTGGTGGAGTTACCATCCCTGGGGTTTCAAGAACAGGGTAAATGTGGCACTTGGGGACACGGTTAATTTGCATGGTGGTGATGGGTTGGACTAGGTGATCTTAGTGGTCTTTTGCAACCTTAATAACTCTATGGTTCTAACTGCAGCACTCAGCTTGGTGTCATCAGCAACCTTGCTGAGGCTGCACTCAATCCCCGTCTGCGTTATTTATGAAGATGTTAAAGAGCTCTGGGGCCAAGACAGAACTCTGGGGGATGCCACTCATTGCTGGCCTCCACTTGGATGTAGAGCCATTGACCACAACCTTCTGGCTGCGACCACTCAATCAGTTCCCTATCTACTGAATAGTCTATCCTTAGAATTTGTATTTTCCAATTTAGAGATAAGAATGTGGTGTGGAACCATATCAAAGGTCTTGCAGAAGTTTGGATAGGTGACATCAGTTGCCCTGCCATTGTCCATTGAAGCTTTCACTTCATTATATTGAAATAATGAAACAATGTCACCCTGAGACATGTTAAATCAAATACAACATTTTATTGGCCTGTGTGGTATTTTCTTTTCCATTATTCATGGGATGATTTGTTAAAATTTCATTGTCTTCTCTCATCAGACCAGGAGGGCTCAGAGCATACATTTTCCTCCCAGTCAGAAAGCCAATGCAGTTACATGATTTGTTTAGGATTCACTGTGATGGATTAATGTGGAATCTTTAAATACAGCACAGAGAAGTGGCCATCCCTCAAGACAGCTGTACACCTTTGCTGTGCTGTGTGCCTCACCAGGAGCAGTGAGGTGAGAGCGCAGCAAGGCAGGAGCTTCAGCAGCTGCAGCAGGGATGCTGAGAAGCTGATTGGAAGCTTATTGCTGAGATGAAAGCAAGCACAAATTCAGGTGTGACATTTGGTACCAGTCTCTGAACACACCCAAAGTGTGTTATTGGGGATTTGAGCAAAACAGCAAAATTGGTGAGAATGATTCTCTAACACTATACTTAAGTCATAACACAAGCACTCCATTAAGTACATAATTTTTAAATTTTCTTGGGATCATAGCAGTGCTCAATGTGAAAAGAGCCAGAAGAAAGTACAGATTCAAGAAGAGGAGGTATTGCAGCTGTTTAGCATCCAGCATGACAAATTGCTCTCAGCCTAAGACTTCTCTTAAGCTATGGGCTCTGCTGTGCAAGATGTGTAACCTATAGGCACATGCTTAGCTAAGACAATACCTCTTTGTCTGTAGAGGCATCAGCCAAAGTTTGTGCACTTATGGATGAGATGTTTCAGTGTTTGTGCATCTATCCCTAGTCATTGTTTTTAAAAATGCCCTCTGGTAATTTCAGACATTGTGGTTCTTTGTGGGGCCATTTAATTTTAGTTCCAGGTAGAAATGATGCTACTGCAAATTTTACAGTGCTGTAGAGGTCTCATGACCAGTGGCTACTTTAGAGATTTGTTTTGATCAACATAAAGAGACTTGTGTTAGGCAGAAATATTTGCTGAAGTGGTATATATTTATCGTCACCATTCCTATCACACAGCACTTTTGAATACCTACCAATTCTTTTTAGAAAAAGCAACATTTCTGGTTAAGAGGACTGTGTTTTAACTAAGAAAGTTTCTATCTGTTTTGTAGCTCTGGAAACCTTTTTATTTATTTATTTATCTTTCATAGACACCTTCATAAACCTTCACCTTCAAAATACACCTTCATAAACCACTCTTAATAATTTCTTCATTTCCTGATTAGGTAATCGATTTTTTTTGCCCTTTATCGTCATCAGCAGGCTAATTTTCACCTGGCTGTAGTGAAGGATGGTGGGCAAACTACAGAGCCTTGAATAAAACTATTGCCAGAAGAAGGAAAAAGCAACCCAACACAAAGGAGGTCTGGGGTTGTATATGGGGACATCTTTGCACCTCAGAGATGAAGTTCCTGGATATCGGTTCAGGGGAGAGAGGAAGAGATACTTCAGCAGCACTTTTGCATAGAAGGCAGCAGAACACACTCACTTAATAGGCACAAGAAAACTTATTGGAAGACCCTTAAATACCCCCAAACATGTAACACGATTCAGTCAAGGACCTGACCTTTTCAGCAATACTCAATCTGTTATAATCCACTGAAAGCAAGACTCCCTAAATTTTTGTGCTACTGTTTCATATTTGAGTTTATATTACTTTTTTCCTCCCAAACCCACAGTCTTGTGCTTGTACACACTTGCTTGATTTACTTTAAAATTGCATAGTGCATTGGATCTGGCTACTTTAATTTATAAGCTGGTACTTCACCCCGCAGATACAATTTTGTGCTGAAATCATTTTTCCTGGCATGTTTTACTAAGAAACCCAGGAGAAAAAAAATGCTTTTCTGTATCCAGTAGTGGACAATTATCCATCACCTGAGCTGCAGCTCTGTCTATGTGACAGCCCAGGCCCCTGAAAGAGCAGGAACTCAGGGACTGCTGTCAGCATGTGGGGGAATGCGGCCTCCTCATGCTGTGAATTTGAATCCAGCTACTCCTGCGGCTGGCTGTATCTCACCAGAAGCATTGCTCTGCCAGCTGAGGAATTTTACATAATGATCAGGACAGTCAGCTGAGGAATGAGTGTCAGCCAAGTGCACTCGCTGCTGTCATGTGTGCCAGGGCCTGGTTCTCACCCTGTGTGCTTTGCTGCAAAAATCACAATCAAATTCATCAAATGTTCTGCTAGGGGGCCTGGTATGTGGTGTAGTTTCTGGTGGTGCCTTGCGGGGATGAGGTTGAGGACAAACTTTAAAGAAGTACCTCAACAAAACAAGGACTTGTATTGGTTTTGAAAACCAGTTTCATGAGCTGATGTATATCCCTGTTCATTGCAGAGGAGTTGGACCAGATGACCTCTAAAGGTCCCTTCCAACTCAAACGATTCTATGATTAGGGAGATACCCATCTCTGCCTGATTCCTTCCACTATTGGAATTAGTCTTCCGGTCCTCAGAAACTGTAACATTTCCAAAGCTTTCCCACTGGTTTTGAGAAAAAATAATTAATTTGGTAGTAAGGACTGCTTGGTGGTTGTGTTGCTGAGCTTGACTGTGGGAGGCACAAACTCTGTACTCATATCTCACACTGGTTTCACAGACTCAAGGAGTTCCTGGGCTGCATTGAGTACCGCATCTGATCCATCATGAATTGTCTATTATCTGCCATACCTAGCTTTGAAGCCAGTTCTTTGAGCAAGGGTTGGATTGTGTGAATTCCAGAGATCCTTCCCAGCTGGAATTGTTTTTATTCTGTGTGGGACTTCAGAGGGCTACAAGTCTTTCAGAGAAGTAAGAAATCCCAAGCTGCATCTTCCACGTAAGAAATGAATGCCCTTAGAACAAACTGCCAATCTTCTTTGTGCTGACCCAAGAGGTATGCAACAACAGATAGGTTTGATCTGTCTGCAGAAATTAGTACAGCTCCAACAGCTTTTACTGGTAGATATCAACAGCTGAATTCCCAAAGTCAGATCACACGCTGGGGCAAATGAACATTCAGATAAAAATTTAGCTTTAGATTGAACAGAGAGCTCTGTTGTATTTCCAATGAGCCTCTGGACTTTTGATTATTTAGAGTCTATCTTTCAAGTCTGCTTGTAACCAGAATGTCTGCAGTTGTCCAGCAATGACCTTTCAATAAAGCATCATTTTCAATGATCTTTCATCTTCCAAGAACATTTTGCGACAGTAAATAGTGAATATTTGATGTTTTCCTGGGTTCAGAAAGCAGCTGAGCAAATTCATGCTGCAGAAGTCCAACAAGGGCCACGGAGAACAAAGCTACCTCAGCAGCTCTGGAGCTGAAAAGCCCTGGGGATCGGGCTTGGAGGCAGGACATGGGACTTGGGGTGAGGGAGGGCAGCTCTGAGCTGCCCTGAGATGTATACAAGCAGATTCACTGAGCAGTGTCTTAAATTTTTCTTCACAATGTGCTTCCTTCCTTATTAGGTCACTTCTCTAGTACCTCTCAGCCATGTTGAGAGCTCCTTTTTGCTTTCCTTTTAGGCTGGTTGTATGCGATACATGCAAGTGCAGTTGATGCTTCAGTTTCTAATAGGAAAGTAAAAAGCCTCTGAAACTCCTTGCTAGGCAAACTGCTTTGCAGCAGCATTGATTGCTTTAGCTTGAGCCCAGGAAATCTCTTTCTCTATAACCTAATGCTAACTGTCCATAACAAATCTGGAGTAACTTCACCTAAAATCTCACCTAACTTGGTGTGGGGTTGAGCAGGGACTTGGAGCATGAGAAGACACTTTTTATATGCTTCTTTTTCCAGGGAATTTCTTTCTCATCAGGTATGTATTAATTTATGCAATGTGTCACATGATCACTTGTCTTGGAGCAGCATGGGACAGCTTTGACATTGTATACACCAAATACATATATTTGGACAATTACTGTATACTGCACCTGGAGTACTGTGTTCAGTTTTGGGCCCTTCTCTGTAAGAAAGTCATGGAGGCCCTGCAGTGTGTCCAGAAAAGAACAACGAGGCTGGTGAAGGGTCTGGAGCACAAGTCTTAAGAGGAGCATCTGAGGGAACTGGGATTGTTCAGTCTGGAGAGGATGAGGTTCAGGGGAGACCTTATCACTCTTTACAATGACTTGAATTGAGGTTGTGGTGATGTGAAGAGTTGACCTCTTCTCCCAGGTAACAGTGATAGGATGAGAGGGAATGGCCTCAAGTTGTACCATGGGAGGTTCAGGTTGGATGTTGGACCCTGTACATTTGAGCCCATCTCTGTAAGGGAATGATCCTAGATGACTTGTCCCACAGCCTGATGAAACTCCAGCTCTCAGCATGAATTGTAATTCAGATGTAATGACTGAGGATGTCATCTGTAGATGACTGTGTTTTGTACCCTTCCTCTCATTGTTCCTGATACCATTTTTTGCATCTTTCTTAGATAATTGCTTATGGAATGGCTCTGGCAAGTTTCAGCAGTGGGCTTAAGCCAAATTGTCTCAAAACTGTCACAACATACAAGCTTCAGTATTTCAACTGCTCTATATTAAATAGTAGTATGTGGTATATATAGTTCATTTGCATTCATATAAGAACAGCAGAGAAGCTAAGTCACTCCAGCCTTGCTAAATCTATGAAACTTCATCTTGATTTCAGCAGTACCTATTTTTCGTTTTTGCCAGACATGCAAAAAAGAAAATATTTGCCATTGACTTCAATAAGGATCAATTTCTTCCCATTTCAGGGTTACCAAACTTTTGTTCAAAGCATTTTTCTAAAGCAGATTTAGGATATGAATACCCTAAGAGTTATCAGAGGAAGTACTAATGTGTGACACTGAACATACCTGGTGTTTTGTGGATTATAACTGTGGACATTCATGTCCAGGACTGGCAAGGAGGCCTCAGTCAGAGGGAAGGCTCTGAGGAGAATGCCCGCACACCCTGACCTTGATCCCAGGGTTGCAGAGACAACTTGCTTGAGTTTTCACATCCAAGGATCATCGACACACACCTTGCAATTTCTCCTTTGCTTGCTTCAGATACCAGCAGGTCGGGAGATGGCCCTATCTAGTAGCTGCTGTGACAGCTGTGTCTTTGTGCCACATAGAAAACCACACATGGAGTCTGCTATTGCCATCAGTAAACCTTTTTCCTGGAGGTTTCTACAAAAGTGCATCTGAATCCTACAGAACCCTTAAAGCAAGAGGCAGGAGCTGGGCTGCTGTTTCACAAGCAGCCCAGTCTCTACCTTAAATACTTGGTGAAACATTAGACAGTTATTTGGGAGGCATTTTTGATTCAGAACAGCTTATTTTATTCTTTGTCTGGCTAACTGCTGACACTGTGGCTGCTGATGGATTTATAATACTGCTGCAGTTTAAGGCCATTTTAATATCAAATTACAGATTTCAAATCTATGATTAGATAAAGTTTATTGATGCAATGTTCAGACATAGCACATCTGAGACAGAGGTTTTAAAAGGTTTTCTTGGAGCTACTAGAGCTCACAGTTTTGGCTGGTAAGGCATCGTTTTGACCTCCTGCCCTCGCTTCCTTCAGGCTGCATGTACCAATTGACTCACTTCTCTCATCAGTATCAGGGATATGAAATATGTGGCATGCAGGCTTTTGAGTTTGTGGTCTATCTTCAGAGAGATCCTGAAAAAGAGAGGGCTTTGAGAGGATTGCATTGCTGTCTTTAGCAATCAAAAGGGCTTGTAGAAGTGAGGGAAGGAGACTCCGATGTTCACAGTGAAAGGCAAGAGGCAACAGGCACAAGTTGCAGTACCGAAAAACTCTGCTTGAATGTAAGGAATTTGTATGCTGAAGTACAGAACAGGCAGAGAGAGGGTGAGAAATATCCATCCTGGGAAGTATTCAAAAATTGGCTGGACAAAACCCTTGGCAATCTGCTTTCAGTTTGGAATTAGCCATGCCTTTTGCAAGCTAACATTCAATCTGAATCATTCTGTGGTGAATGTTTATGTCTGAAAGCAGCCCTGCTCTGGGCTTGCTACCTGTTAAAATTGAGCAAGAATCCTCTATTTTGCTAAGCAGTGAATTAAAACCACAGTGTGAATCAGTGACATACACTCTAGGGCTTTGACCATGCTGTAGTGAGTGCCTGGGCAAGCAGTGCTGCCTTCCTGTTAGTGTAGCTGCCTAAACACTATGGCTACTTGTAAGCCCACAGGGTCCCCTTGGCCACAAAGGTCCATATTATCAGCTTCCCAAGGAAAAGCAGGGTCAAGAAGTTTCAGGTCTGACACAAGGGTTGGGTTGATGTGAGAAGCACGTAGCCAAGCCCCTTCAAGGCATTTATGTAGGTTCAGTGCCTCAGGACAGGGGAGAGAGGTTGAGGTCACCAGCATTCATTGATGTAGCTCCTTCATCTGCAGATTGACTGCAGTCATGAGGAAGAAAGATCTTCAAATGTCACAGTTGCTGCAGGGGCTCACGGGGAGAGAGCAGAGTAATCCTTCTCCTTCCTTGAAGGATTCATATTGAGAGTCTTTTGCTCTCATTGCTGGAAAATCCAATTAAAATACAATGTCTGGCTGATCTTGGTATCTTCATCCCAAAAGCATAATGAGCTCTTTGCATTTTGTGTGCACCTCAGTTAATGAGTTCTCCCCTTTTATACGGAAGCTCTGAAGACAGATTTTTATTATCTATGTCATTATTATTAAGAAAGGAAGAGTCTGAATACAGTACCTCTCAGACATCCTGCCCATGCCAAGGGCTGCCAAAGCATGTAGAGTGAGATTACAGCTTCCTATTTCATTGCTGAAGTGGCTCTAATAATAACAGTGCTCAACAAAAATTGCCAGCAGAAGAATTGCTTATTAAGCATGGAAATGTATATTAAAAAAATCCTAGTAACTAGAAGATTTATTTATTTTTTAAGCCTAATATTTTTGAGGTCAAAAAGGAACAGATTACTGTAAGGATTTTTTAGACAACTTTTCTACTGTAATAACTGTTTCTGTTCCCTGCTCCCCACCTTTTATTTTATTTTTTATTTTTAAATCAAAGACCTGCAAAGCCAAGGTCTGGAAACTGAATTTCAGTTGTTGCTGATTTATTTTCTGAGCTGGACAAATTAACCACAAGAGATTGCGAGATTGTAGACTGAAAGGAAAATTGTACAGCCATATTTTCATAGAATTCAAAGTCAAAGGGAGCTCCCAACACTGACTCATGCACTTGTATTACATATTCCCACATTTCAGCCAGTTTTCCTAAATGTTGGACAGAACAGCATGTTTTGGCTAAGCAGAAATGCCAGTGATAACTCTAGTTGGGAGGAGGCTGCCCGGCAGCCATCCTCAGTAGTTTGTTTCAGCAGTTAATCAATGTGACTGCTAAACATAAGTCATGAAATATGTACCGTGTTTCCTGTTTGATGGCTGGAAGCTGAAGCCAAATAAATTCAGTTCTTGTCTTGCCTTTTTCATTAAATTAGAGGGTGTTTTAGTATCAGAGATTTCCTCTCTGTGGAGATGGCCTAGTAAGTGAGTCCATCTATTTTTGAAAAATGGGACAGCTCAAAAGCCTTTGGTCTGTCTCACAGTGAGGCCTTCAGATTATTTGCATTGTACATTTTCTGCCCTATTTCCCTTCTTTCAAATTCCTTTCCCAAAGGGGGGATCCAGCGCTGTACACAGCACTTTGTGGGAAAAAAAATATTCTAACATAGAAAGAAAACAACAAGCTCAGTGTCTGTGTACTATTTGTCCTTCCACGTTTAGGAACTACATTTGTCCTTGCTCCACAGGGCAGGAGAATGCAGGCTGAGTTCTTCCTGCACCTTGCAGGGCCACTGCTCCCCACTGTACTCATTCACCATCTGTAAGCAGTCTGCAGCCTTTTTGCTTGTCCTATTATTTGTGTAGCTCTGTATGCACAGATCCTTGGTCTGATTGGGCCCAGACAGCTCTGTTAAAACAGTTTATAATTGTAAAAAAAACACAAACACTGTCCAAAGTGCGTCTCATTAATTTTGTGGTATGCAATCTTAGTTTAAACATGTCTCTATTTTCAAAGGGAAACTTTTCACCACTGTCGTGGCCAATGCAATACTTTCAGTTAAACAGACATTACTGTACGTCCTTATGTTTTGAAAGGAACAAGCTTCTGCATTCCTTTTAAAATGCTTTACATATGTTTATCACTCATTCCTAGGCTACAGACAGCTTTTACCTGCTTCATGTGAATTAGTTTTCTTTAGCACCTTATTCTCTGCTCAACCTAGATATCAGCCTTGAGGTTTCTGGCTTTAGTGCCACAGGAAAAAACAATCCTTTTGGCAAAAAGATTGTTCTGCATCTACCCAATCACTGTTACAAAGCCCCAGAAATCAGAAAAAAAATGCTTAACATATTGAATCCAACACTCTTCCTGAACACTTTCAAAAAAGTTGAATGTAGTAAACATAGCTATCTTTGACTTTACTAAGGGATAAATTAACTACCACCCCAAACACCAGACGCATTTGATATACTTTCAAATAACTGAAATTTAGCTTTAAAATACAGGCTACGTGGATATCAGAGGATAGTATCAGATCAGTAATTTAGAATAGTGCACGACTGTGTTAACTCAGAATAGTTTCTGCTATGAGGTAACTTTTGTAAGTTCTGATAATCAAAAGAAGACTTTATCTAACAATTATCCACAATGTAGCAATTATCTTGCACAAAGTAAAAGAAATGTATGTCTCCAATCTGATGTGAAATTCATACATACCTTTGAATAATATGTTTCCCAAAGTGAGATCCATGATTAAATTGAAGACTTTGGGATGCACCAATTTCTCTAATCATTGTCATCCACTTTCTTCTTACTGCGAGGGTGAGATTTCAACGTTGTTTTAGGGTAAAAAAAACCTGTATTACACTGGAATTGCTGCAAAGTTTATGTAGGTCAAATAATCTCTTTGAAGATAATAGTCTTTATTTCGAGCAACCCTAGCATTCATTTACACTGCTTTATCTATGAAAAAAGGATCTGGAGTAGCTACAACACATCTTGCACTGCTTTTATGGTTGGGAGAAGAGTAATTATTGCGAATGTCAGACCTAATGGTTTTGTCTCCTTTCCCTTCTGTATTTATACCAGTACCCCGCAGTAGGAATAAGTCATTGCCTCCTGAATATAAGGTCAGGGACTAAGAGCACAGTGGATCCAGTTGCCATGCTACAGATTGTTAGCTCCCTGTTTTGCTCTGTGAATAGCAAATGATATTTTCCAACAGTTAACTTTCAGTATGGATTCTTGAAGAGAGAGCATGATGATGAAGGACAAGAGAGAAAACAAAGCACTAAAGGCTGTGCTTATAGGTTCCTGACCTCCTCCTTTTGGCACTCAAAGCGCACATGCTCATCTGAACTCAAAAGCTTAGAGCTCTACTTGCTGTAGGATCTGCCTTGGTACCTGTCAATGCTGTGCCACCACAAGCCCTGTGTGGATTTTTCCCCATAGTCAGGAAAGGGAGCCTGCTTCTCCACAGCCACCTTACTGCACTGCACAACAGCCAGATTCCTCAGGGGAAGTTTTCACTTCAATTTCAGTAGGTAGAGCCTAAAACCTCTAATGAGGAGTAGGAAAGAAAGAATTAGGAGAAAGAAGGAGTAGGAGAAAGAAGTAGGAAAGAAGGGGTAAGAAATTGTGAGAAAGAAAGAATGGGAAAGATAGATGCACATCTGCCTCTCTCTTATGTTTAATCTTCCCAGTGTTGCATTGCCTGCTTGGTCAGTTTTGAGTTTTCAATTGTATAAGGCTGTCAGGTCACGTTGGACTTAGTGTTTGAAAGCCAAAAATTCTAAAGGAGCTGGAGGATCATGTGGCTATTCCTCCAGCCAAGTTTCCCTCAGATCTTTAAGCAGCTGCTTCAGAAATGCATGCTTGCTTCAGACCTTCTGGAGACTGGGAGGGCACAGTGTTTATGCGGATTCACAGAATAGCTTGCTAATGAATCTTTGGTGCAATGAGCTTTCTGCAGAGGAACATACAGTCTTATATGAATGCCCAGGAACATAAGCACTCATCAGAGGAGGTTTGGTTAATATAATCACCATGCAGAGCTCGCTTTCATTGCCTGTTTTGGTAAAATATAGGCTGGTGTACACTCATGTACAGTGCAAATATTTTGCTCAGAAAATGCAGTAAGTATTGCTACTGTAATGCACTTCCCAGTGCTATCTGCCTCAGAATCTCAAAATAATTTACAGCTTTGCTGAGGGGATCCTCCTTGGTAAGTAGCAGGCAAGGCCCACTTTTGCCATGAGACAAGCAGAGAGTGAAGCGGGAAACAGTAATCTTGACCCTCATCTCCAGTTTGGTGGCAGCTCCTAGGCTTTGGCTTCACTCCCAAATGCTTGAAGCATTTTATTTGCTTTTTATTTGCTATTATTATTTGCTGGAACAATGAAGTTGCTTTATCACTTTGGAGATTCTCTTGCTTTTTCTTTTTAATGTCGTAGGAAAGCTTTGCTTCTATGCTGTATTCAAATTATCTTCTTCCTAGGAATACATAAATAAAATAATTCATGACCAAATTTCCACCAACATGAAAAGAGTGTCTGCCATGGGTGAAGGAGGAGGAAGCACTGTGCTATCTGTAGAGCAGTTCCAGAGAATGGAAATGAAACAGCATTCCTGTTGCTAGACCTTCCCTCGTGCTGTGGGCCTGAGGGGCTGCTCTGCCATCCCTCCCTTCCTGAATTTCCCCTCTGTGTGCCCCTGGGAACACCTTGCCAGCATGGTATGTGCAGTTTCTGTGTGATTTTAGTCTTGTGGCCCTGGGGTGCACTCCGTAGTCTTTCCTTAAGTGTCATGGAGCCAGATACCTTCTATCTGTAACCAAATATACCTTGCAAGCTCAGCATTTTCAGCCTGTCTTATATCTTAGAAGGGCTGGATGTGAAGTTGAGTCAAGACAGTGGAAGAACTCTCACTAGCCTCCATGTGTTTTGGTTAAAGTCCCGAGGCTCACATTCCATACATTTTAGCTTGGATTTGGATTTTCATAAGCTTTTGCACTCCAGAAAGCTGCCAGCTTCACAAATCTACCTCTCACCGCATGTGCTTTCAGCCTCTTGGTTTTGTAAGAACGTTTTAAGCTGAGAGAGAAATTAATGAATTTGTCTGGACTCTAACATGAACCACGCAATCAACAGCGTGGACACACTAGTTTTCATTGATGATGCTGCACTCCCTTTGAATCTAAGAAATAGAAATGTATATAAAAGCAGGCTCATTTGCAACACAAGGCAGTTAAAAAGAAGTTCATGGCTGTAGGGTACTAATGGAATGCCCAAATTCCAGAAAAGTAAGTTGTATGTATGTGTGTTTTTATTTTTCATCCTTGCTTACTCAGATTGGTTGAATTTAATTAGTACCACAGGTTATTGAAATACTCCAAACTGAGACATATTAGCTTAGTCACGTCTGGCCCTACTCCACTGAAATGAAAGAAAAACTGAATCAAATCTCTTTGGCTATCTGGAAAGAAAAATATGTACTATTGATACTAATGATGTTTGAAATCAGAACATCTATGCCCATTTATAGTGGTCAGTCTGGCTCCTAGAATGCATTTCTGTTTGCTGTCTGTCTCAGAGTGAGGCACTGTGGTGGCAGTTCTGAATAGAGCCATGAAACCACATAGCACATGAATGAAAAATATTTAAATATTCTTCCCTAACAAATTACTTGTGCAAAGTCAACAAAATCTCCAATTTTTGACCAATGAACATGGAAATGAATACACACAAAATCCTTATCAAACTGTCATAATGTCCCTTCTTGGTTTAATTATCTTGGATTTATTGTGGCCAGTGTCAACAAATGATGGGTCAGTTATTTTCACCTGCAGTGAAGTAAAAATTAACAGTGTATAAATATTTACATTCATTTTGAAAAATATACCCAGCATGCTGCTCTGTTGGTCATTGAAATAGTTGCTGTGCTAAAGAACACTGCATAAACAAACTCTGCACTTATAGATGCTAGGATGAAAAGAGAAGTTAGAGCTGTGTCTTTGTCACTGCTACTTCCATTTAAACTTCAGTTCTGTAAGAAAAAGTTGTATTTTATTCTGCTTTGCTGCATATTCAAAATAAAAGATAAACCAGCAGTACCATGAACTCTGCTCTTCTGCACCTGTTGGTATTATCTTTTCCTATGGCACAGCTGCCAAGTCATATGGATGCTCTAATTCCTTTGTTCAAAGAGACTCCTTATCATCATCTTTTCTACGAAGTAAATTTAGGCTAACAGCGGACATGAGAAATGTGACATGAACATTTATTTCCTATCGGTATTCTAACTGCTGCAGCAATTCCAAGCACTTGCAGTTTATCAAGTTAGACACAAGAAAGACTGACACTGTGGGAATAACAATCATCTAGACATGTCATTCTGGGTGCAATAACACATTTTTCTGTACTTTGTTTTAGGGAGCCTGGTCTTCAGCTTGAAAGTCATTTATTAAGAACTTCTAACATTTACTAGCAGAATATGGGCTAATAAAATAATAAAAATAAAAATAAAAAATGGCCTTTGATGTTTGTATTCCTTCTCAGCTTGGCATTTTTTTTTTTTTTTTTTCTTAAACACCACTGAAAATAACCAGGCTTGTTTGAGTGAGTTCAAAATACAGTGTCAATTAATCAACCTCTTCCTAATGGTTGCTTGCTACTAGAAAATTATACAAGTCACTTATAAGGATTTAAGGACCTTGATACACAACAAATAGGAGAACAGAACACTGCTATATGCTTAGTGTGACATGTCTGAAGACATGTCTTTGGGTTAGAAATCCAAAGTAAAAATAGCAGCTCCAGCAATCTTTAATAAGGACCAGTTATAAGTAATTTCAGATTTCAGAATACTCTTCTCCAACAGCCTTTCTGCTTCTCCTGTGGTCTCCCCGTGCTGCTTTTCCTTCCAACAGTTGGCGAGGCCCAAACCCTGTTGGGGCCATGGAGACAGATGTTATTCACCTTGACCTCAGTAGTTGTCCACAGCTGCTCTTCAGGATGATCTGGGAACATGAGACCCCAGTGCTTTCCCATGAATATATAAAGATGAGTTATGAAAGTGTCAAAGAGAAATACTACACTCTTAAAAGCCCTCCAGCAAGGCTGTAGTGTTGGACTTTTCCTCATCAGTGTCAATCATTTCACCTTCTTACACAGAGGTGCCGTGAAAGGCCTTCGGCATCCCAGAAGGCTATTTAGCTTTCTTGAGACATGGTATTTGCTACTGATGTCATTTTTGAGAGAATACAGAAACACTACCTTGATGGCATAAAAAAAGCTTGCAGAGCTCAAGGAGGGAAGAAATCCCTCTCTGGGTTTGCATTTGGATTGTGATAGCAAAGATACTGCTTTTCCTTTCAAACCTGCTTAGTTTCTCAGCATCTCTTGATCAAAGCAAAGAGCATATGCTAAATGATTTTCAGTTACATTTTGCAATTCTCTTCTAGGATCTCTTCTCTCCAGAAGACCATGCCCTAAATAAAAATAATAATAATAATAATCTGAATATTATATCATTTTCCTTCTGATACAGCCTCCTTTTAACATAGTACTTTGAGTTTTCAGACACATAAGCTTACATGGAAGTGATGTTGCTGATATTTTGGCTCCAGTGAGGGTGCCTCACAGCCCCTATGTACTGACAACAAAACTATTGTGCTTGAACGGAACAAGTTGTCCAGTGGCTTGGATTAATACTGACACACATTTTTCTTTTCCTTTTCCTTTTACTTGCTCAGATAAACATCAAGAAACCCTCTTTAATAACTGCGCTGTTTCAGAGATGTGACAGCATTAAATCTTCAAATGGCTGAGACTCCATATTGGTCCTAGTAACTGTACAAAGTTGCTTCATGGTACAGGCTTCTTGTTTCCAGTGACTGCACTCCATGACGCAAATCTTGTGATACTTGATGAGAATCATCTCATTTAAACCGATATATCTTTCTAGTATGCAACTCCTTTACTCCCACATCCCTTGGCAGTCAGCAGGAGGTGCAGACATTTCTGGAGCACAATGAACTTCCCCTGCCTCAAGTGCTCAGTCTCAAGTGAGCCTGGTGGTCTGTTCCTCTCTCACTCCATGGGATGTGTGAGGATCTAGGGCATAAACTGGGGACTTAACCTTACAAAGTACTGTAGCTTAGTTCTCTATAACTCTTTTCAGAAAGAGCGGTGATGCAGTGGCACAAGCTGCGAAGGGAGGTGTTGCAGTCACCATCCCTGAAGCAGTTCAAGAACCGTGTGGATGTGCCACTGAGGGATGTGGTAAGTGGGCATGGTAAGGATGGGTTGGAGTTGGCCTAGATGATCTCAGTGGTCTTTTCCAGCCTTAGTTATTCTAGAACTCTATGATCTTATAAGGCATTTTAAAAGTCTGCCTATTGACTTGAACAGGCTTTAAATCAACCACTTGGGCAGATGAAATAGAAAAGAAAAAAGGAAATTACTATTTTAGCTGGGATTCCCTC
>JAPSGF010000027.1:3017014-3036327 GCA_035772895.1 Perdix hodgsoniae
AAAAACAAAAAACCTCCCAAACCCTATTTATGACCTCAAGATAGATACAAAACATTTCCTTCTTCATCTGTGTACAAAAGCCCGATGAGACCATTCCTGCCTATGCAGAAACTTTGCCTCCTAGCTATTTATAGATGTTTTATCCAGATGAATCCTACAGCAGGAACTATCCTCGTGTGGCTAGGGATTTTAAAACGTCTGCTTTTTTTTTCTTCGGGGGAAATCCCGTTTCTGGCAGGCGGTGAGGCTGCCAGCAGGGGTCAGCGTCTGCCCATGTACGTGCCGTGTTTTTCATACTTGCTTCTCGGCTCCTTTTCTTCACCAGCCCGAGAGCTTAGCTCTTTGTTGAGATGCAATTGGACATTTTCCTTCCTCAAAAGAGCTCCCACCTGGGCTGCTTGCTTTTACTGCCCGGAGTTGCACTGTTTGTGGGACTTATTTTAAAAAGGAGACTAGAACAAATCTTTTTTTCCTTTTGCCTGGTGGCCCGCAGATGGTTTCTCTACAAAGTCTTCGTCTCACAGCTTGCAGATGGTTTCCCCTTTGAGCTAGTTGAATCAGCCCTGCGCAGTAAGCTTCCCTAGTAGCCAGCCCTCCCCACCATGACCATCATCATGACCATCATGGCCCTGGCCAGCACCAAACCCTGTCAGCAGCCACACCCAGAACCCACACAGCTTCACTCGTTGCTCCCCTCATTCTGTGAGGTCTGAGAAGCAATTTGTCAGAGCTCTTGCTGAGCTGGGAAGTCAGTAAGAGCCATAATCTACCAAGGACTGCTTCCCACCAGCAAGAAGCCACCAGATGGACAGCCGCCATCTTGCAGCAGCCCCTCTGTATTGCAGCAGTAAAATGAAAGGGTTTCTGATGAATTCCTGTGAGGTACCGTGGCTGGAGCCTTTCCTCCCTTCCTAGAAACCTGTGTGTCCATTCTTGATTGCCAACATAAAATGCAAGGCCACAGCAAATGACTCTGTGCTGCCTCAGCTCCAGCAGCTCTGGCTGTTCAGTGCTTGAGTCAAGAAAGTATAGTACTCTCAGGCAGACATGCTCCTCCTGACTAAGGGTATGCAGCAACTAATTGTAAGCTGTGAAATTCTGCTAGTTTGTAGCGGTGATATTTTAAACACTTTACAAGCTGATGGGAGAGAATATAAGGTAGCTGGGCTGTAGTGATTTATCCTGTCTGGAAGCAACCAGCTGGAACAACTCACCTGAAAATAATTTGAAGCAATTTCTTCTTGGTCAGGCCCCATTGGAGAGAGCTTCTTATAGCACATCATCCCACTTTGACCTGCTAAAATAGCCCCAATCAATACCTTGGGCCAGGAATTCATGGTGAATGCATGTAGGGAAACTTACTTCGATGTCTTAGATGCGAGTCTCAAGCAGTCTTGTTTTTGCAGTTGGGGCATAACGCTGGTTCTAAGAGGTCATGCTGATAATGGTTTAACCGCATAATTCTCCTCTTGCTACTGATGGTCAGAAAAAAAAAGAAGAGCCCAAAAACGTGGAAAAGAAAGAAACCACATTCTGTTGTGGCCTGCCCTGCACTCAAATCTTCCCACTTGGTCATGCAAGGGAGGGGTCCTCCATGCAGCATTATTCTGTGCAGCCCCTAGCACCACTTTATGGGATAACGGGGATCCCATATGTAGGAGAGGTAGGGATTTAGAGATCACTGAAATATATTGTCAAATAATGGATATCGAAGTAAGCTTCGACAAGTTACACCCTGTATGCGCAAACCAGTATTGTACTTCCTACAGTTAGAAACAATTTTATTTATAAGAGAAAACCTACCAATTTAGAAACACTGAGAATTCTTGCTTGTAAATTGCAGTGTTAGACGCTCCAGCACCTTTCCTCAATTTAAATAAATATAAATAAACATGTTTTGGCAGTCGTTATGTGGGAGTGCATGTGTGTGTGGTGTCTGTTTTATAGGCTGCAGCTCTAGGGATGAGTTTTCCTGAGTTCTTGGCCAGGGATATGCATGGCAATAGCTCTGCAGGGATCAACCTGCTATGGGAGGATTTCTGAGGTTTAATGCTGAAGTTCTGATCTGTTTCTGTGGGTCACAGGCTAAGAGCTGCTCCTCTCCTCCTTGCTGCTGAGACAATTTTTAGGTGTGTTTACCTCAGGCAGCCAATGCAGTATAACTTGTCTGACTTGTGGGGAAGCCGTCATGAAATGTATACCTAGAGGGAAATGCATATACAGAAATGTGCCTTGGTGGTACATCTGCCTTTGTGAACTCTCAATGTGAGCACTACATGAGATTCCTCTCAGCAGTACCTCTGGCCTCTGCAGTACTTCTTGTACAGGGACAGGCTGAAAGTGGAGTTGGTAGGATAGAAGTTTAGTTAGGCTCAGATGATACAGAGAGCCTTCTCAAGTGGACAAGGTTTGGCTTTAATTAGTCTTGGGTGATGGTCCCTAGCAGACATGAACAGTGGGGGATGAATGTGAATGTTGTTAAAAACAAAGGCTAGGCAGGTATAGGGGTATACCACATTAGCAGCATCACACAGTTCTTCTCCCAGTAGTTAATTTCTTAAACTTGGGTTTCTGTCTGGTAATGCAGAGATGACTAAGTGTAAAGGTAATATTTTTTAATGTCTTTTCCAATCTTAGTGGGAGAAAGGCCTTGAAGCATGGTGAGATATGCAAGACTGAAGTATAAGTACTATAGTGCTTATGGATATTATCTCAAGATGTCATATTTTGTAGCCTCATGGGCTCTAAGATTAAATTCTACTTCATTTTTGTTTTCAGAGATGCTATGCTATGATTATTGATTCTCAGGAATATAATGGTTTAAATGATGATATATTACTAGCTACATCATTTGCCGCTAGCATTTTGTTTTGCAACTGAAAGCAGGTTACACAAATCCTCTTACATAAAACATTTCAGATAGCCTGTTCATCTTATGAGCAACTGAAAACTTCAAGAAAAAAAAAATATTTGCAAGTATTCTAAAAACCGATATTCAGCTGCTTGGGCTGGGATGAAAGGGATGATAAGGGATAATAAATATTGCTTAAATATTGTATTAGCCCTTTCACAGTCAAACTCCAGATATCAATTTATAACTGTGGCTATAAAATCTTTGGTAGTACATGGCTCCAGACAGATGAACACAAAATGAACTTTCCTTGGTCAAAATTCTCCTGACCTTCTTACAATAACATCTCACTTATGTCTCCTTGCTGATGATGACACTGTAGACAAGACAAATGAAGAAAAAATAAAAATGAAGAAAAGTTCTGTAACTACAGGGAAATGCAGTTATTTGAGAATTTCTTGAATGGTAAATGCACTGATGTCTCAGAAGCTTAGATACCATGGTGATAGTTGCCTTAGCAATGTTTTAGCTATGTAGGTAATCACAATCAAACCTGTCTCTAGTGGCAAAATGATGCTATATTATTTTATTTTTTGCAAAGCTTTTTTGAATGTGCAATAATGTGGTTTATGATTTTATATTCAGGCATCAGATTTTCTTTCAAGCTTGTTTTTGACATTCTTTTATTTTTCATTGATGTTAATTCTTAAAATAAATGTCTTTTATGGTAAGGCTCTGTACCTATAAGAGCCTAACTGATTTAGTCCTTACTCACCACAGGATATATCTATATTACACTTTTAGAGTAAGACAGGATCGATTTTAGAGTTTGTGTTCATGTTCTCATCTTAAAAAAGCTAGTACAGCTGGAGCTCATGTTTCCACAGCCTGACATCACTTTAAAGCCTGTGTATTTTCACAGCAGGTGTTCAGACAAACCAAATGTTATGAAAAAATGTAACGAGTGAGCAGATATCTTAGTTTTGACTTACAGAGTGTCTTGATAAAACCAGTACATAAATCCACTAAGTGAGACTGCAGATGAGAAACTGTCTTTTCCATTTGCAATTGGAAGTACTTACATCCCAAAGTTATCTAAAAGTTATCTGTTAGAGTGAAAGGCAGGTTGGGATTTTAGCGTGGGCTGCAAATGCTAGGGCCACAGGGTACCAGAGGTAGCATAAGGGTGTTGGCAGCTGGTGTTGGCCTCTACAAGCTGTGAGTTGGCTCTCCCGACACTGTCAGCCATTGGTCTCAAGGTACAATGCAAAAAAGTGTAGCTCTCCAAGCCTCTCACTCAAGACTATGTCTTAGATCACCAAAACTCAGTGCTTTCCAGACTGTGGAGATGCCCTGGATCAGCTCAGTGGTGGTGCATCTGGTACTACAGCAGCCATACTTGTGTTCTTTATACTGAGTGACAGATATAACAATAACTAGAGTAAAATCAAGTACAAGTAATCAAAGGCTTATTTGTGTTGATGCTAATGAAGGGAAGAATCAAATTAGTCAAACTACTTATCAGGACAGATGAAGAAAATTATTATGTGAGACTGGGATGTTGGGAGTAGAAAAACAAAGAAATGCAGTGCTAGAGAAAGAAACGCCACCTGGAGAAATTCTTATTAAGATTTGGTTTGCAAGCCTGCCTTTGCTTGTAGCCAAGGTCTGTGTTTCTGGTGGTATGTGTTTTGGCCTTTCCTTTCAGGAGCCTCTGTCACCTTTTAGTCCGTATGATCAAGAAATCCCAAAGCTGCACAAATTCATGATTAGCTTTTTGTTATTTCCATATCCAGCGATTTCTCCTGCTGGGTCTGTTCCCTGATATGGTTCTGTTTCTGCCCCATGGCCCAGCATGTCTATCTTCCTGTCCTTTGCTGAGGTCTCCAGAGAAAGGAGGTGGGGACATGCTCCAAAATGGCTGTCCTCCCTTGCTGTGGGGAGCATGAAGCTGACAGACCTGTGTCCCAGGCTGTTGTTGTCCTCAGTGGTGGCTTTGTCACTTCACAGTCGAACAGGCCCATAATTACATCCCTCAATGTGCGTTCAAGAAGGGCTGCTCTCTAATGCAGTCTCTGTGTCTGATTTGGGCACTTTGTGATATTCTGAAGTGTTTTTTTTGTAACTTTTCACACTGAATTGTAATGATTAGAGTATAAAAGCTTTTCGACTGTTATGCACAAAGTTTTATTATAATCATTGTTAATAATCATATAATAGAACCTAATTTTCATCAAGGTTGTATTCACATTTCGTAAGTGCCATTGGCAGCTGGTAAAATGGAATGCTGTTTCCATAAACCTCAAGTATCCCATGTGCTTAACAAGGGGCTGCTGGTTGTGGTACCACTTCAGAGCAGCAGTGGCTTTCTGTAGGCAGGGAAGACAGTGCAGGATCACTGCTGTGGGCAGGGGAGGAGCTGGTTGAGTTGGTAAAATTCTGTTGTGACAACCCCAGAAGATGTTATGCAATGGGAGATTTTCTGAGCCTGTGGCCTCTGGACAGTTCCCTGTTGGTCCCAGGCCTGCTTCTGGGTTTCAGGTGGCAGACAGGAGGCCAGTAACTTGGCTGCATCCAGCAGGAGCTTGAGTCTTATTAGATTGGCCAAAATTTGGTTTCCAGTCCCACTTTCCTAGTGCTAAGAGGTCTGTAAATCAGAGATAATTCTTCCTGGCATTAGCTGGATTTCCATTTACACAGATGTAAAATGATTGGTCTTTTTGGTTTTCACTTCATAAGTACAAAGCTTGCTGATAGCGCTGTGGTTGTTTGTTTCTTGTTAAGCATAGACTCGATGCCTGTCCTCATTGATATGGGACAAGAGAGTGCAAGTTCCGGTTGAATTTGTGGGAGAAAATTATGGCAGACATGGGAGAAGTCTCTTTACATATTTCTATGCTCTCTATAATGGCTAATTTTGAAGTTGAAAAAAAAAAAAAGTCTACTGCTCTATTTAATATGCTTATATTGGAGTAAATATTGAGTTAATTCAGTTTAGTCCTAACATATTTGTTTTTGCTTTAGGAGAACTGCCCCCAGGAACAGATGTACTTGGATAACAAGGATGACAGTATGATTTCTAGACAAGAAATGGAGCTGACTCGGACCCCTTCACATCAAAACAGTTTATCTGCAACACTGGCAACCAAATCGGGGACCAGAAGTTGCAATGAGCTGTGGCTCTTAAAAGAATATCATGGCATGGTAACGAGTCTTGGAGAGCCACATACCCCCTGTGAAAAAGCAGCAATTGAAGAGGATGGCTGCATTGCTGTGGGGAACGATTTCACTCAAGACCCCATACAGGGAAGGTAAGAATAAGGACAAACACAGTTTTTCTCCCAGTTCAGATTTATTTTTAATTTCTTGCAGAGAAGATATGTATTTTCAATAAGCAATTGTTGTTTCTCCCCTAAAGAGAATGGGAAGCTTAATGGGGACATCAAAGCAGTTTTAATTGCCTAAGGACAGTGGTAGATCACTAGATTTCCAAATCAATCTCAGTTTTAATAGCAGCCATGGACCAATTTTGTTTTTTTAAGAGCCCGTTTCTTCTCTAATTGGTGTCACAAGCCACGCAGAAATAAGAATATTTTCAGGCCCTAGCCCACTGCTTTGGGAAAGCTGCATGTGAACTTCCAAACTGCATCATAAGATCATAAACTGAATTACTATGGCTAAGACAGAAAATATAAAATTGGCACTGATAACTCATAATGGTTGCAATGTTGCCACATTGCATATTGAGTGTAAAAGGAATACACTCCTTGTGTATCCTTTCATGAATCAGGAAGAGTGTATGTATGGGGAGTGGTTGTCCAGTCTTTCCTGGTGAAAAAGATTAACAGTACTACTTATAGGTATTTAGAAATATATAAAGTATATATATATATATGTAAAGTGAGAGAGATGTATCTATCTGAGCTCATGAAGAACAAAGGCTGCATGGGGGCATAAGTTTTGAGCAAGATTGTTTAAACTGCAGTGTTTAAGTGGAGTATCAGCACAATTTACAGATCCTGATGCTGGAGACTCCTGTCGTAGGACAGGAAAAGCGGTAAATTTCAAAGCAGGTTAATGTTCAAATAAGATTTAAAAAAATCAGTTAATTAAAATTAAAGAAACAGAAACATATTGCAGATCAGGAGTTAACCAGAATCTTGGTGAAGTCTCACTGTTGGTTAAATAGGCTTTTCAACCAAAAAGTAGCGTTTCATTCCTCTTCACATGGTTCTCTGCTGCTTCTGTATAAGTTAGGAGTTGCAGTCTCAGGGGCTTTGCATAGCTCTGGGCATGCTGGTCACATCCCTGCATTGCTGGAAAGGGTCAAGGTGTGTCCTGTACCACTACATGCAATTTAGAAGGAAATCTACTTGTATTGGGAGAAAAGGAGGTTTGGGGCATTTTGTAAGTTCTCTGATCTGGACAAAGCAGAATCAGGTTGATGCCAGATGAGCTTTGCTGCTTACCTTGCTTACCTGAAGTATACATGTACTCTGTAAATCTACATCAAACAAAGTCAAGGTTTTATGAGCATGTGAAGGTATTTACTTCAGAATGAGAATTGGAAATCGTTACGGCTGTGCTTTTGAAATATTAAAAAATAATCACATTGACAGCTTGACCACAAAAGCCCTATAAATCCTTTAGAAATGATTTTTGGGGTGTTTGAGGATTTGTTGTGTTGACTAAGAGTTTTGCAGACAGAATAAAATCTTGTAAAAGTTCCTTAGTTCAGCATGTGGTAGTGTTGAGCTAATGTCATCTGGTTTTAAAAGAGTATAATAAGAGTATTTAAAAGAGTATAATAGAAGATTATAATACAAGTTGTATGCAGTGTCAGGAAGAAGGCAGGAAAAATGCATCTGTGAACAAGGATTTTCATTTGTGAATTCTCATATATGTCTAATTACAGATGTGTTTACAAGTGCTGTGTACTGTCCTGTTAACTATCCTGATACAGGAATTGAAAATGTTCTCATATTCTTACAGTCTAGCTTCAGTCTGCTGACTGTATTTCTTTCTGTTTGCAGGAATTTTTGTACTGGCTGCATGTAACTTACTATGAACCATGTTTGGAAATCATGATCACAGGTGCTAGAGATGAAAAATACTTTCCAAACTATGGGGGAGCCCACCTTTCTGCAAGGGCAGGCAGTAGCTCCAGGTCTTTTGATAACACTGTTTTCCTATGGAGTAAGATGTAGTCATTGTGTGATTTAGGGTTAGATGTACGATTAAAGAGCCATTTCCATGCTGTTTTACAGGCAAATACATATCTCCTTTTTATAGTAATAAATTAGGGACTGAGAAAGGATCTCCTAAAGTTTCTTCTTGTTTGATTTTACCTCTCTTGCTTCTGCAATATAATGGACTTTTTTTTTTTCCTTCCACATGGAGATTAATCTTATCTGAGTGTGTATTTTAGCAAATGTATGCTAGGTGCAATTAAAGCACCAATGTGATCTGTATGACTCCTCTAATACGAGTAATTACCCTTAAATCATTGGGACCACTCAACAGAATGCAGATAAAAACATGGATAAACCTTTGCAAGTTCCCAAGTTGTTTGATTAGCTTCAGCAGAATAATAATTAACTTTTAATGTAAACTGTTCTTTGACTTGGAAAACTACTACTTAAAAAAGAGGAGACCTAATCCTTTTTTTCTTTAAAAGGGTTGACTAAATTGGCATGCCTGTATGGTTTGTTTTAATGCATCTACTTAACTTAAATTGCTGAATTATCTTTTAAGGATAAGATTGCCAGGTTCTAAATTGTTCAAATGTACGCTGACACAAGACTGTCTAAAGAATCTATCTGAGAGAACACAGGATTTATCTTAGTCACTAAAATGTTCTTGAGTTATCTGGGGTCCTTTTTTTCTGAGCAGATTAGATAGTCACCCTGTTCTGGTCTGAACATTTCCATTTGTCTGCAGCATAATCCTGTGGGTATTTTGTGGCTAGCTTGCATATGGTCATGAGCTGCCTGCCCATTAAATGCCTTCTTGTTTCCATCATGTATTGAAGAATGGTTCCCTTCAGGTTTTACTGCATCGCATTAGGCTGCTCAGGCTCTGCGTGAAAAAGGTTTGGACTATCTATGCTGGTCCTGGAGCATCCTTCAAGCAGGAAGAAGTCAGCCTTCTTGTTAAGACCATACTTCCTCCAGTATTGTTTACTGTAGGAAATGCAGGCATTTTCTTCTGAACTGGATGTAAATGAGCTCCAGAGTTTTCCAGTGGGAATGCAGCAGGCTGAGGTGTACGTTTACACTGAACTGCACTATGTGCCATAGTGTGCTCTATTGGAAATACAGGTTTTAACATAGTACAAAACACCAGTGCAGACTTATTTTTGAGTTTGAACTTTGTTCATTCTCCTTAGCCTTTATGAAAAGGACCAATCTGACTATTTTTAACATCTTATTAGCGAAAGTTGCTTTTGCAGTCTATAGACATTGATCCAAGTCCTTCTTAAGTCCCTTATATTGCAGGAAGATTTCACACTGCTCTGTGACAGCATGGACAGTGTTCTTTATGTCTGCCCTGACATATTCAAAAGCACAGCTTACTTCCTTCCATCTTGTCTCTTCATGTTCAAGTTGTGGCCACAAAGGAAGGTTCCTTGGTCACCTTGATCTTATCATCATTAGTGCTAATTCCATGGGAGAAACCAAGTGATATGGCTTTGTGTCAACCAAATCTGAAATTCTCCTTTATGATCCACAGTAAAGGACTGATATCAGCTGCTTTCAACTTAGGAGTTAGTGAGCCTCAAAGGCCACTATAGAAAAAATATATTTCTAAAGAAATAAGATGTATAGTAATCCCATGTAGCCAATTACTTTATGATGCTATTTAAAACTATATTAATGAAAAAAAGAAAGGTCTTCTTTGGAATATAAAAGTGATGGAAGAGTGGATAATTGAGTAACTTTACCCTGTGGCATTCATTTCACGTTGCCCTTCTGGTCCCTTTCTCTCCTTGATGTAATTTGTGGCTGTACCTCTGTTAGGCAGTCAGGTAATAACACTAACTTCTTACAGGTAGGAACTAGGGACAAAAAAAAAAAAACTAACAACCTCAAATTGGCAGTTCTTCATTGATTTTGTTGTGAACTTTTAATGAGAAATTAGACAGTGGGGAAAAAAAGTGATCAAACCAAGATGTAGAATTACTCCTCTGAGGTTATGTTTAGATGAATTTGGCACTGGAATTTGTTGTTCATTTTATGCTATATTCCTTGGAAGTTTTTTTTTTAACTTTTATGTCTCGTTAAAAATATTAATATCTGGAGCAACAAAAAATAACCCCTTATTTATTTATTGAATCTACTTGAATTTATGTTTCATCAAACAAACCTATTTATTTCAGCGTTTCTCTGGTCTCTCAGTTTCATTTACATAATCCTCACTTCTGTAAGAAAAAATAAATAATCTACCAAATCAAATTCTTCCTTTGCCCCAAATCTGTGTTCACGGGATCAGTAGGGAAATTATTGGTTTGCAGTGAGAAGGATTGTAAGTCTGCTCCTAGAGTGATAGTGGAAAGAAAGCAGAAATGTGGTTGTGTGGCATAAGAGAGCTATTGGGCTTCACTTGAGCAAAAGATGCCTGTTCAGCAGAAAGCTTTCATTTACTTTTCTAATGAAACTAATGAAACATACTGAGGCCTCACTCATGATATACATGTGTGTGTTCAAAGTTATTTAACTTTTCTATTGCCATGTACTGTTGAACATCTCAGTGCTTAGTTATTATAATGACTTACACTGTCTCAAACTGATAATATACTACCACTTTTGTTCTATCACTAGCAGACTAGATCTCTAGGTGCTCAATTGTTTTTTTATTCTGACGGGACACTTTCCTAAACAAAACAGTACCAATATCAATTTTTGTTTTGAAGTGTTCAGTTGAAAGAATTAGGGCATACAAACTGACTATTTCCACTGTCAAGCTAAAAACTATACTCAGCACTAAGGGAAAATTTGCAAAGTACCAATATACAACTATTACATTTGAATTCCTGTGAGATTGTAAAAGTCAAACAAAGAAATTAAGAAAACACTACTGAATTTTGCAGGCAGCTGTTCTCTTTCTAATAGTTAATAATATGGTTGTTTTGGGTTCTTCTTAGTTAGACATCCCTCTTAGGCCAATTATGGAAAAATGCCAGTAGCCTACAAGCTTCAATCCTCTTTAGGGCGTGACAGATGTTTTCTCATGTAAAGCTCTTTTTAAATGGGGGAAGGTTTTGTCAGCAATGATTTTTTTTTTTTTTTGGTATTATAATGTTCAAGTGTGAAGCCAACCAGAGAGACAAACTTTGAAAAGAAATGTGTTGCATAGAGGCAATCACAGCTGAGCAGGAGGGCGTGCATGGGGCTTAAAAAGCCAATGTGAGGAGCTGACAATGTATGGCGAAGCAAATAACTCTTTCCCTTGAGCCTTTCTTTGAGAAACTGTTCTGTATGCTTTTTTCCTGGCCCATGTGCTTGTGTGAGAGTGGTAGCTCTAACATGCTAAGCTGTTTGTGGAAAAGAGAACTTTGCGACAGCAGGTGGTCAAATGATATTAACTACTAAGAATTCAGTTTTGTCGACAATTTTCTGCCATGTGAAGAAATTTACAGATGAGTATTTTCTAATAGTGAGGGGGGAAAGGAAATCTAAACACTCTAAATCTACTGCCTGTGCCTGTGTGTCTGTTTTGTATGAACATGTGAGTAGGCAGAGGCTGTGTTGCTGCTGTTCTTCAGTAAATGCTATGCATGAAAACATGGCTACTCTTCCATTGGCCCAACCACTGAAGTAGAACTGAGCTAGAAAAAGCTGAGAGTGAAAACAGTTATGAAAGGGTGTCATGAAGACTGATGCTAAATAGTAACTTGGGATTACTTGTTCTAAAACTCCTTGCAGAGCTTGAATGTCAGTGAGTCTGAGGTAGACAGAACCCAACAGCTTAGCAGAGAATAAGCAGAAAGAGCCCAGGACAGGGGCAGTTTGGCCTCATAGTCCAGTCAAGGAAGAAGTAATGCCTATGTGACTGTTTCACTCATGCTTGTTTAATTAATTAATTAAACATGCTCTGTTTATGTAATTGACACAAGGTGTAGGAGATGGACGTACATTTCCCACCCTCCTTGTTCTTAAGGTTCACCAAGCTCCAAGGTATTCTTATTTATGTTTTTTCTCTTTCAATACATCTCTGAATCACTGAATCATGAAACATCCATTGAAAGAGGAGATGGAAGCCAGATATCTTAGTTTCAAAGTAAATTTCCTGATAATGAATGTAGTTTTATGTCTTCCTCATGCTCCTTCTTCCAGTGATTATTCTATTGAAAATATATGGGTCTCAAGGGAGAGAGGAAGGATTTACAGGATACTGTTGTTCCTAACAGTTAGGGTAGCCAGGTGAGAGCTGGGGTGTCTTAGTTCACACTGGGTGTATGCCAAAAAATACTGCCACAACCTCTGCCCAGGATTGGCTCTTGGAGAGCTGCTGCTGAGCATAGAGGGGGAAGAGAGAGCTCTAAGACAAAGAGGGATAGAAAAGTGTCTGGAAAGAGAGATATCAAGAAATTGCAGAAGCAGTAGAAATAATGAGAAGGAAGAATGTAAGCCCTTGCATAGGGCTACAAAGAGACCTTGGGAAAAACTGCAATACAGTATGAAATAGAATGAGACCAGCATGTGGTGATCTGTGGAATGAATTAGATAAAAGTAAGTTAGTGCTATGGTTGTAAGCCAGACTTTAATGTGATTGGTCCCTGGTTATGATAAAACATCCTAACTCCTCCAACACTGCAGTTAACAAAAGACTATGAAGGTCAGTTCCAACAGAGTTAATGGCACCCCTTGTTTCCCCTGAAAGCCTTGCACTTGTCAGTACTTACAACACTGTTTTCCAACAAAAAACAGGACATGTTAGTGAGATAAATCCATTTAATGCCCTTATCCCTTTAAAAAAGACCTCAAGCAGTCCCACTCTCAAGTACAAAAATAAACCTTTTGTTTCTCCCCTCTCCTCTCTTTTCTTCTTTATTTTACTGTTTTAGTACACAATTCTGCTTGTTAATAGAGATGTGCTTCTGTCTGTTCAACACTTTAAATGTCTCTCGTGTTAGAATTAATTAGCATCAGAGTGGTTTGTCCTCTTTCATTAGGAGTACTGGAAGTCATTCTTCAGCCACAGCAAAAATTTCTAGGGTAGCGGTGGTCATACATTTAAAAACTCAAGTTCATGCTAAATTGAATGTAGCTGATGGCAAAATAGATAAGTGTAAATGGAAAAAATTAGCCAGTGAGTTAAAAAAAAAATAGGGTCACAGACTGTAGACCAGCAAATCAAATGTTTTTTTCAAAAACTGCTATACATAAGGAGCTCAAATGATTTACTCTCTGAAATACAGCAAAAGCTGATAAGTGAGTCACCAAAATGCTTACTGACAGTGACCAAGCAAGCAATTCTCTGCATGATAAGTACTAATGGGACTTAAGGGGCAAACTGGAATAATTGTGCTAATGGACCAGCAGAAGTCAGACCACACAGAGCTCTGTCCACAGCAGGTCAGAGCTAAGTCAAGGACAGCACACTGAGCTGGAGCCAGGTCCTATCAAAAAGAATTAATGCACTTGATTTTTTTTTTTGTTGGCTCTTTTTTTTTTTTTTCTTTTTTTTTTTTGCTTTGCACTTTTTATGATTTCTTTCAGACAGGGTGAAATGGAAAACAGATTGGCAGTTAGAGAAACTCACAGTTTTCAGAAGTGCAGCAGAAGATACTGACTCAGTACAGCCTGTGAATTAGCATCATTCAGAAGCAGCTGTGAAAGGCTATAGGTTTTGCTCACACCTTCTGAGCTATTCCTTTTTCTATGCGAGTCAGTAGGGACAGTAAACACAGCCCATCTGCCAGTGATCCAGGAATGCTTTTGTAAGAGCTCTTTTGCCTGAAGTGAAGCTCTGGCAATGACAGAGTATGAAAGCTTTTGACTCAGACAGCCACACTGATAGTCACATTGAGCTGCTGTGTATGGCAGGGAACTGCCTTTGCTCTTTGAGGAGAAAGTGCTATGTTATTGATGAACTTATTGTAAGAAGTCTGATCCTTAATAAATACAGAGCTTCCTTGAGTAGAGTAGGTAAATATTTTTAGTGACTTTTCTACTCACTCTTGTGGGCTTATGCAATTAATTTTCTCTGCTGCTTATAAAATAAAGAAGTAAAAGCAGCTTGAAATATTCTTTTGTCTCTAATCATTCTAGGAGTGATAGAAGCAACTCTGCCTCCTCAGCCATGTCAGTGACATGTGAGCTGCAATCCTCTTTAGGAGTTTATTGACAGCTGGTACATCATGTAACCCTCTTAGAGTGAAAAGCAAGAACCTGAATTTAGTAGATCTGTCTGATAAAAGGAATGGTAAACCTGGAAAGGATTGTAACAAAGAGCCCATTTCTGTGTTGTCTGATGTGTCTTTAATTGTGTAATCTAAACAGCAGGGCTATGCCACAGTATTATATAAATAAGCAATTCTGTAACATCTAGCAGCATGTGACATCTAGCAGCATGTTGCCCTGAGTACTGTATGGGGTGGCCCCACTGCTTTTTAGTCTCGGTCAATACAACCAAATTCGCAATGCAGAAGTGTTACAATAAATTGTCTCCAAAAATGAGCTAAGCCGGAAACTGTAAAGAAGAGAGAGTAAAAATTTTGATCATCAGCTTGTGGAAAGCTATTGATTTTAATCATAAATTAAATATCAACATACACTCATTACAAATCTGTTCATAGTTGTATAACAGTATTGAAGAGGATTATAGGGCCAGAAATATTCCAACTAGACTATTTTTTTTTTCAGAAGACAGACTATCCTTGGCAGAAAAGAATGATAGGTTTTCAGAAATATTTGTGTGTATGGGTAGGATGCCAGTCACAATTTTGAACCTCTTGCTGTGACAACTGAAGTTGAAAGAGCTCCATTAATGTCATATTTGGACCTGTCATACTTATCTTCTGCTGGAAATACAATATTTGTGAGGCAGAACACATGAGAGCTCCACATCACAGGCGATTAATGAATTTACTAATATATGTGCAATTTAGAGGAGGGCTGATCATATAATTTTTCTTGTGTCAATTCAACAATTGTTTTAGGTATGATAGAAAAAAGTTAATTTTGTCTCTTCATACTTGTCAAGAACTGTGTAAATCTGGGGAGATTTAGGTCATACAAATGCCTTGATATCAGAAAGTACTGACATCAGGTTCCTTATATTTAACAGTATCCTTTTACTTGTATATAGAATCAGGCACCAGGTGGCTACACAGACTGCATATTTATTTGGGAACTAGGTCTTGGTGTCATTGCCTACATCACATTTGGTTTTCGTTAACAAGAAGGATGCTCTTAGTGAAGCTTAACTTGTCCTGTTGAGATTACAGTGTTTGGTTATTGACCAAAGTTAAATTAATATATAAATTGCAATAACACCACAGGGTTGAGACTCTGACCATGTCTATTGCAGTGAAGAAGAAATGTTGATGGTGTCTATCCTGCCTTTCTAAATCAGTAGCCTTTAAAAAAAGAAAAATGGCTATCCATTTTTGTCTTAAGTTCAAATTTAGTCTTTTAGCTCTACTGTGTGTCATTATATTTTCCTTCTCCAGCTTACACTTCTACATAATGCTTCTAGATGACCTAATTCCTGTAGCTTTAGTTCTTACATTATTCCGATTAACTTTCACATTGCATGACATTAACAAAAAATATATTTCTACTTCTCACAGGCTTTAAAAAACAAAATCTTTTACCAATTGTAATCTACTTTTAAGTACTATGAGTTAAGTGTAATGTCATCATTTGGGCTTTGAAGTTCTTATTTTTGTGTAGAAGAGCAAACATCCTTCCATGCTGGTTCTTGAGGAGTAGAAGAGCTACTTATGTGTTATAGAATAATGACTGTTGCAGCTCATCTTATTGCATCTCTCCTGTTCTCTCTATTAAAAAAAAAAACACACAACAAAACAATAAACACAACTCTTCATTATTCCTCTGCCTAGAGCACATACTTACCCTTTTTTTTCCTTTGTGTTTCCATATTGTTGGAGTACCCTTCACATTTCCTGCTATGTCATACTGTACTGACAATTTCTTTCTGCAAGCTACTTGTACAGACCTTATTAAAAAGACTTTTGTTAGTTCGGTGGCTGTTTATCTTGGCAACAGTCTGTCACTGTTTTATTAAAAAAGTATTTGTGGGAAGCAGTGTTTTGTTAACACTATATCCAGCTTTCATGCATGTGATGTATGTTTCAGTCTTCTATTATTTGGAGATGCCCTTACCTTAGGAACACTAAACCTTTTTAATACTTACAATCAAAGAGCTGTGTAACTGGTCCAACACATAGCAAAGGACAGGCTTTGCTTTTTTTCCTGTTGAAAAGCCTGTCATTTATGTGATATTCAGAAATTATTCGGGCAAAATACCTTCTTGAAGAAATGAAGCACAATAAACTTTATTCTTCTTTATTTATCTTTAACAGTTCAAATTTGCTGTGTTCTATGACACCTCTACCAGGATGGGACCAGTTACAGAGATTCCTTGTATCAATTATTCTGCTCTTGGAGACAGTCACATCAGTCTTTCTTCTTTAGTGCAATTCATTAGTGCTGTTTTTTCACCTGTCTGTTTAGCAGCTTGGAGCCTTCTACCTTAATGAGAGGGAAAATATAGAAAGAAGCTGATAGCACCGGGCAGCTGTGTCAGCATGGGGTTTCCCATTTTCTGCAGATACTATCTTCCAGGAGAATTATATTTCTGTATCCAGCAAAATGGACTTACTCTCTCTTTTCTCTTTTGTTCTTCAGGAGCACAGAATGAGGTTTTATTTATGTAACTCCATGTCTGGATAGCCAGAAATTTTCATGTGGATGCAAAGTCTGTCTACAGAGCAGAATCCTATCTTTTTTTTTTTATTTTATTTTATGGTAGGCCACGTTCAGGTCTTACTGAACTTTGGGAGGCTGAAGATTTTTAGAATATGCATAGGAAATGTTATGTAAGAATATGTAAGGCCAGGAGAAAGATGGAAAGAAATTGCCTCTGTGAGGTTACAAAGTAAGAAAAGTGCCACTACATATAGATCCAAAAGGAATGCAATGTCTGAGAGGAGAGAATCTGGCATTTATGTGATTATAAGAACCACATTGCTATCTATAAATATGATATACATGTTGCTGGAACAAACGTATCTGCCAAGTAGAAAATGAACTTCCTTCTGTGCTCTAAAAGGCTACTTTTTTTTGTAGTTGTGGACTTTTTCATTGCACAGTAGTATGTTCTTTTGTGGAGAATGATTACAGCTTGAATCAGGAGAAAAGGAAGCTGAAATGGTATTGTTATTCTTTATTCTCCTTTTACATGAGACAAGGACATTCTCAGCATTTCTTTAGAATCCATCATATATAATTCTCATTGGTTGAGTGTTTGTTGAATCTGACGTTTCAAAGTTGTCTTCCATTGGTACTGGATCAAAAATCTGTGGTGTTAACATAAATCAGATAGTTCCTTTATGACATTGTAGCCCAAGGTTCCTACCGAGCCTATAAAGAAGAAAGAAGGACGGTAGCACAACAGGACACAACATTGTGGAATAAACCTCCTGAAACCTGGAAACTGTATATGTTAACATGTTACAGTGCTTTTAGTGAAGGACTTTTATAGGGAAAAGCATAATCTTTGTGAGAAAACTGGATTTGTTTTTGGATTATTTAAAAAATATTTTCCAAATGTTAACAGCAAATGGTATATTGTTATAAGCAGCCCTTTTCTTCTGCCTGGTTTCTTTAATTTATTCTTTGTGGATTTCCAGTTCTTTTTTTATTTTAATAAAAATTATCTCTGCTTCAACTTGAAGATGAATACAATGACTAATGATACGGATTTACTCTTGTTTGGAAGTTACTTGTTAGGAAAGAGGAAATCATGTTTGGTGGGACTTGTTCATAGGTCTTTATGTTCCTAATAAATACAGAGTAACATTTCTGTTGAAAAAATCTTTTGTATCAGAAAGAGCTGTAAACTAAGAGCAAATTAAAAGTACATTAAAAAGAAGCATGAAAACAACATTAGGGGTGAGAGGAAAATGATTTGAAGAGCTCTGTCTCCTGACAGTGACTGCAGCTGTTGTAGAGAAGACCTTTAGATGGCCAAAGTTATGTGAATACCTTCACTGTTTTATGCTTAGCCATAGTCTAAAAAGGAAATTTTAATACTTTCATTATAACTAAAATAATGAAAAAAATATAATTTGAAGGACTTAAATTTTACTGAAAAAAACCCCACTATCTAATCAACTTAACAGTGTTATTTCAATATATAATAACTACATCACTCCTACAAATTATTTTTTAATCTTCAAATTTTCCTGCTGTTTTTTTCTCTGCCTCCTCTGAGTATTGTCTCTTGTGTCCTAGCTGTGGAGAGAACTTCAGCATTTTTTGTGGATACAGAATCAGAGATCAGAATCTAGGTGAAGTCCAAACTAGTTGTCCTAGTTATGGTGCAAGGCATTATGAGAACCTAATTATTTACCAGATATGAGTCTAAGCTTTTGAACTTGCCTTGTTTCATTTTATGTAGGTGTCTCTGTTAGTAATGTTTCCTATTTATTTCCATGGCAACTGCAACAGATACAAAGAGAGCAATAACACTGATAGACCAAATTCTCAGCTACAAAACACTATTTTCAAAATAATCGTCTCAATTAGCTATGCATTTTTGCCAGTGATGAACAAAAGCCTGTGTGCCACGCTTGTAAAAAATCTTCACAAGTGGAGGTGACCCACTCTTTCAGCATTATATCACTTTCCACCTCACTGTGCTCATATCCACTGTTTGGTTTCTGTTAATTTTCAGCAAGCATCAACAGATGTCAATAGGTGCCATTTTTTTCATCATGGAGAAATTCAGTGACACACTTTTCTTTCATCCACACTTCCTCATCAGACACCATTCTGTCAGACTGCCCCTCTGCTGCCATCTGTTGCATGGCAAAAAAATGTAATGGAATATTGGTGGGAAGGTTCATCCTCTACTGCCAAACCACCTAGATCCACCTTTGATGTTGTGGGCCAACATCATAAAACAGGAGGCGTTGCTTTCATATACAAGCTGCCCTTGTATATTTGCCCAAAGACAAAATAAAATTCCCAGCAAGCTTACAATAGTTGAGATTCAGCATGGAAAACAAAGCATAATTTGAGGAGAGCTTGAATTTTTTAAGCTGTAGGGTGTTGTGCTGCTTGCATTTGCCTCCTCTCTCTAACAGCTCTCCAGGAAAAGAGGCCAAACAGTTTCTTTCATGTTGTTAATGAGTTTTGTTTTTTTTTCTGCATCTGTAATTTCTTTTCCTTTTCCTTTTCCTTTTCCTTTTCCTTTTCCTTTTCCTTTT